>SJYQ01095314.1:88008-105462 GCA_006410935.1 Redunca redunca
AGAATTAGCTCAGATGTATAATTTCCATAAGAAGTATGCTATCTATAAAGTATAAAATGCCACCAATAAAGTGTTATGAGAACATATGGAAAATATACTTAGCAATTACCAAATGAACTATGTTAACTTTATTTAAATCTACAAGGAAATTTATAGTTTGGCATAAGCACACTTGTTAAAGAGAGAAGCAAAAAGTGCTACTTGTCCAAAAATAATTACATGGTTCCAGTTCTTTGCAATTAATTACAAAAGCAATTATATGCAAGGACAGGGTAACATATGCTATCTGGAAGCAAAGCATTTGGTACTCACAGATACAGATGGGTATGTTTGCAGACCATTGGTTATTCTCTTGACAAACAATGGATTTCTCTCCAATTAATTCAAATCCAAACTGGCATTCGAACCTTAAAACATCACGGTTAGAAAATCCATCACCTTCTCTAATTCCATATAAGGGTGTACCAGGATCACCACAACTTTCTTTTTCAATTTCTGTAACAATAGATGATATGTCAGATTTCAACATTTCAGGCATACGATATCCATATAGTCAATCCATATAGACATACATTCTCTATAGTTAGGATATTTCAGAGCAAAAGATGAAAATGTTCTCCCAATCTTAATCTTCTTTTGCTATGGTTATGATGTAATTATCTTTAGGGAACACTTAGTATTTTTCTCTTACTTTGAAGACAGGGAATCAAAGGTCTTCAGAGCTTATGTGGTTGTTCCTAACAGAATAATTAGGAACAATATCCAGATTTTCTGTCTATACTATACACGTATAGTATACATATTTACATACATATGTGTTTTCCTCAAATTTCAAAAACTTTTATTTTTGTAACCTGTACATGATATAGGAAATTGTTAGATTGAAACTAGAACACAGGGTAACATCCTCTCCCTCTGTGCTTCTAGATCAGTAAATTCCTTCCACACAGTATCTGCCATTCTCCCAGGTACTTGTTGGTTGAATTACCTTCCCCAACTAGACCCCTTGTAAAGCTCCTTAAAACAGAAGTCAATTTAGTATTCCAGATTACCCTGATACATTTCTCAACAAATGTGTTTTGGGTGAATTCAATTGAAGGAGTTTGAAAGAAAAAATTCTCTTCAGAGCACATTAAAACACCCTTTCAACATGTGCTCAGTTCAGTTCATGTTGCTCAGTCGTGTCTGACTCTTTTGTGACCTCATTAACCGCAGCACGCCAGGCTCCTGTCCATCACCAACTCTCGGAGTCCACCCAAACCTATGTCCATCGAGTCGGTGATGCCACCCAACCATCTCATCCTCTGTCATCCCCATCTCCTCCTGCCTTCAATCTTTCCCAGTATCAGGGTCTTTTCAAATGAGTCAGCTCTTTGTATGACGTAGCCAAGGTATTGGAGTTTCAGTTTCAACATCAGTCCTTTCAATGAACACCCAGGACTGATCACTGATCTCCTTTAGGATGGACTGGTTGGGTCTCCTTGCAGTCCAAGGGACTCTCAAGAGTTTTCTCCAACACCACAGTTCAAACGCATCAATTCTTCGGTGCTCAGCTTTCTTCACAGTTCAACTCTCACATCCATACATAACCACTGGAAAAACCATAGCCTTGACTAGTCAGACCTTTGTTGACAAAGTAATGCTTTTTAATAAGCTGTCTAGGTTGCTCATAACTTTCCTTCCAAGGAGCAAGCATTTTTTAATTTCATGGCTACAGTCACCATCTGCAGTGATTTTGGAGCCCAGAAAAATAAAGTCAGCCACTGTTTCCACTGTTTCTCCATATATTTGCCATGAAGTGATGGGACCAGATGCCATGATCTTAGTTTTCTGAATGTTGAGCTTTAAGCCAACTTTTTCACTCTCTTCTTTCACTTTCAAGAGGCTCTTTAGTTCTTCTTCACTTTCTGCCTTAAGGGTGGTGTCATCTGCATATCTGAGGTTATTGATATTTCTCCCGGCATCAGTGTCTTTTCATGTGCTCAAGGAAACTTCAAATATCTGGGACCTTCATTGTGGAGTTACGAGGCTAATTGTAGATTATTGTGATGATTGTTTTGGTTTTTAGTTACATGAGGTAAAATTTACATAGCCATCCTCAAACAACACCCAGAAATTAACAATTAAATAAAAAAAAAACTTTGAGATAAAGTTATGATCTCTCTTGACACTCCAATGATCACACATTCCTGGTTCTTCTGTAATCAACCAGTAGCAATTTGTCATGCATCTTTCCAGTTCTTTCCTCATGCTTTTACAATATACACACACACACATATAAAATACATATTATTATAAGCATCCATATTTGCATAAATATAAAAATCCTCTTCACAAAATCTATGTAGTGTTGCTTTGTATAAGTATTGTAACTTATACTGCAGTACACTCTCAGCATATTTTATAACAATAAAATGCTTTTTAATCAAACAATAATTTTGAAGATATTTTTGAATGCCATTATATCCTTACCAGAAAACATAGATAGTTATTGGGATTTCTTTAATATACTAGATTTGATTTGATATTTATTTCTTTCTGTGTCATAGGGACATTGACCTTTGGTCTAAATTTTTTTGTTGTGCTGTTTCTATATAGACTTCATATTGAAGAAAGATTAGGAATTTTCCAGCATTCATTAGTCTTTTAAGCTAGCTTATATAATAAGAAAATGATACCTGAGTGTTAGAATTTGCCAAAAAAATAAGCTGACTGAGTCTGGCATAATTTTGAAGTAGATATCTGACCAGTGTTTCAATATCTTCTAAGGTTATTTTCCTATTTAAAAAAATTGGGGAGGATTTAACAACATAAAATCACACACACACACACACACACACACACACACATATATGTTAGAGAAGTGAAGTTTTCCAAAATTTCCAAGTTGATAGTTTAGCAGGGATAGAATTGTATTTTATAATCTTTAAATATATCTTTATAAAGATAAATCATTAATTTTCTTACTCCTAATGCAAGTTATTTGTGATTAGTCTTCCAGTTTTCTTTTCTTCATATTTACAAAACACTGTCAAATTTACTAGTCTACTCAAACTTCAACTCTTTTGCATTATTTTGGTATTCTTTCTCCATCTTCTTAAGCTTAAGTTTTAGGATTTGTTTCTATATTAGTTTATTTCAGCCCTCCTTGTTTCCTTAAAAATATGCTTTTTAGTCTATAAATTTTCTTCAGAATACTGCTTCTGTATTTAGAGCTTCTGTTGCTGTTGTTGTTCACTTCTAAATAGTTTATAGTTTCCATCTTTATTTCCTCTTTAAACCATAAACAGTTTCAATGTGCTTTTAAATTTATGGGTCTAGCCTATCATTTTGTTGCTGATTTCTAGTGTTATTGCTTTAATAATCAGTATATCCAGGTCTCACAGTGGATAAATCAGTAAAACATATTCAATTCAATTTGATAGATTTGTCAAATTAAAATAACTTATGTCCTTAATTATCTTTTGTCCACCCTCTCCAACAATTTTTTAAATAACTGTTGAAATTCCAAATAAAGTGTGAATTTTGCCAGGTTTCTTTGTAGTTCAATCAAGCTCACTTACATAGTTCACATCACATTGAGTCATTCAATTTATTCAGCAAGTATCTGAGGACCTATGATGTGATAGATTCTCTTCTAGGTACTATGTGGGATAGATCAATGAATAAACAGATAATAATTCCTGCTTTTTAATAGTGTATATTACACTGGAAGTTCACAAATAATAATAAATAAAAGTCTTATTTTAGAAGGTGATATGTGCGATGGTGGTGGTACACTTTTACTTATACTTAAAATATGTTGCAATTTCTTGAATATTTAATGATTTATTACTTTTTATTGTTTCATAACCTATTATTTGGAGAAGGCAATGGCACTCCACTCCAGTATTCTTGCCTGGAAAATCCCATGGACGGAGGAGCCTGGTAGGCTGCAGTCCATGGGGTTGCTGAGAGTTGGACACGACTCAGTGACTTCACTTTCACTTTTCACTTTCATGCATTGGAGATGGAAATGGCAGCCCACTCCAGTGTTCTTGCCTGGAGAATCCCAGGGACGGGGGAGCCTGGTGGGCTGCCGTCTATGGGGTCACACAGAGGCAGACACGACTGAAGCGACTTAGCAGCAGCAGCAGCAGCAGCAGCAGCAACCTATTAATTTTTTTCATGGACATGATTTCCCCCTTTATTTTTATGAGGATATCTAGTATAGTCATTTCAATTAAAAAAAAGTTTTTTATCTCTTTCCTTGGGTATAAGCAGAAGTCTGCTTCAAGTGTAGCAGAGTAAAGTTTCTTCTGAAGCAACATATTTGAAAATGTATTTGATGAATCATAATGGCTGTCAAGCCTATGATGACAAGTGCAGGGGGCAATTATTTGAAGGGAAGAACAAAATTGCTGATTTTGAATGAGGGGTCAAGTAAGTGTTTTTATTGGCTTGCTTCTGTAAACTTCAGGCTTATTTCTTCTAATGTCAGAATCATGTCACACTTCTAGGTATAAATTATCTCCTCTGGTGATCCACGATGCAGTCCACTTTTATGCTTCACCCTGAGTTGGGGATCCCTCCCTCTTGATAACTACATTTGACTCCATTTTATATCTGGGTATTTTGCTCTGAAGGCAAAATATTTTCTCCTGTAGCAATTACTCAGTTTCTCAAGACTTCCAGTGGCCTCTTCTCTGGAGGTTTCTGGTACCAATGAATGATGGTCTTAGGCAGAAAGTATAACAACAGCAGCCCATAGAGGCACTGGCTTATGAAATTCTCAGCTTGTTTCTATATTCTATATATATATATATATATTTATTTTTATGCTTATTTATATTTATGGATCTCAGAAATCCCCTATAGCTTTATAATAACTGAGATGTTCTCTTCTTAAGCATCAGATTTTTGGGTGTTTTTAATAATATGTTTTCTATCATCTTTGGGCTAGTAATGAGAATAAGTGCTTTCTCTACTATATTATTTTGAAACTATTTTTTTCTTTGCTCCTCTAAAACAATATTATTTAAATCAATAATATACTTTCAAATGAAGATATAATATTGAAGTTGCAATATTCTCTTAGACTGAGAAACAACACGCAATAAGAAAAATAACCATATACCCCCTGATAGCACAGTTGGTAAAGAATCTGCCTGAAATTCAGGAGACCCTGTTTCGATTCCTGGGTCAGGAAGATCCACTGTAGAAGGGATAGGCTACCCACTCCAGTATTCTGGCCTTGAGAATTCCGTAGACTGTATAGTCCATGAGGTCCCAAAGAGTTGGACACAACTGAGCGACTTTCACTTTCTTTCATTTATTTTATAGCATTGCCTTTGAAATTATTTTCCATTGAGGCAAGACTAATATCTGAATGAATAATTCATATACAGCAGATGAGTGTTATAATAGAGTTTTGCACAAAAATCACTTATTAATAATAGTAACTACCGTTTATTTTACATAGAAATTGTACTGATGTTATGAAAAATCTTTTTAGAATATTTAATCCTCATAACAAAAATATAATGGAACTATTATCATCTCTATTTACTGATAAAAAAAATTCAGAGAAGTAATACTCAGAGAAATAATGCTGCAGACTGTTTTTGTCTCCCCCTAACTTCATATAGTTGACGTGGAATCTTTGGAAGGTGATAAGGTTATGAGGGTGCAGCCTTCATAATAGCATTTCTGTCCTTATAAAAGAGAAATTCACAAATGTCCCTCACCTATCTAGCCATGTGAGGACACAGGAAAAAAACAGCCATCCGTGAACCAGGAAATGGGCTCTTATCAAACACTGAATTTCCCAGCAACTTGATCTTTGACTTAGTTTTCATACTTGTTTATAAGCCACCCAGTCTATAGTATTTTTGTTATAACAGTCAAAACAAATAAGATATAGATATTAACTTGCTCAATTTCACAAAATCAATAGCAGAGTTTAGGTCTGTCTGAATCTATAGCCATAATCCCCAAGCTATTGCAAAGAAATTTTCATTCATTAATTACCCACTTATGAAACATTTGTTTAATTTCTAATATGTATCAAAAATAAGACTAGGCACCAGGAATATAAAGACAAATAAGATGTAGCTTATGTCTTTAAGTGAGGGCAAAAGGAGGTACAGCAAAGGCCCCTTGAATTGGAGGTTGACAACGCAGTAGAAGTTTCACAGCAGAGGTGAGCCTGAAACTATCTTAGAGCTATTTTACTATGTGAACTGGGGAAGAATAAGGAAGGAAAGGTTTCCTAGGTGGAAAAAGAAGAGAAGTATAGAAAAGATAAAGTCTTTTGTCTTTCTTTAGATGAGGTTACTTGGTATTAGGAGCCTGTCTGAGTTCTTTCAAGATATTATAAGAGAATGTTGTTGTTTAGCTGCCATGTCATACCCGACACTTTTGCTACCCCATGGATTGTAGCCCACCAGGTTCCTTTGTCCATGGGATTCTCCAGGCAAGAAAATTGGAGTGGGTTACCATGGCTTGTAAACAACAGAAATTTGTTTCTCATAGTTCTGAAGGTTGAAAAGTCCAAGATCAAGGTGTCAGTAGATTTGGTATCTGGACAGGGCTCATTTTCCAGATTCGCAATATCTTTTTGCTGTGCCTCACATGGTAGAAAGGGCTAGGGAGCTCCTAGGGTACTAATTCCATTTATCAGGGGCCCACTCTCATCACTTAGTCACCTCCTAAAGGCCCCATGTACAAATATCATCACATTGGGGATTAGGTTTCAACATGTGAATTTTAGAAGCACAAATATTCATCCTATAGCAGAGACAATGACAGTGGCAACAAAAGATGAGGAGATAGTGAGGTCAAGTAAGTGATAATGGGGCTAGAGTCCAAACAAGTAGAAGCAAGGCCAAGGAAGCAGCCAGTACATTTGTAAGATCAGGTATATATGAGGGGACTGTACAAATCATGAATGTATTGAGGATAAGGTAGCTAGACTTCTCACTATCCAGAAGGGGATGTAGAAAATTGGAAGGCTACAAAGAATTCTGAGTGGATGAACTAAAATTGGAGAAACTGATGTTAATTCATGTTTAAAATATAGATATACACAGATAGAGATGAATGTGCCTGTATTATACCAAACATCACACATATGCACATATATGCATGCACAGATATTGTCTAGCCCCATCCACTGAGAGTCCTAAAAACAATAAGTACTTATAGCAACAAGGACATGAGTGCTCACACCCTGGTGTCTGAATACCATTCTTCACTAAAGGGAATCAGGAAACTGCTTCCAGCAGTAGTCAAGGAAACATACAGGACAAAACTGGGACACCTTGTGTAAAAAGAAATGTTTAAAGAATGATGGGGACATATTGAAAAGACACACAGGCCAGCCTGAAGGAAATACACTGGCCATTCTAGGACAGCTTAATCAGTTGTGTCAGCCCCCTACAGGTTTGAGGCATGGAGCAACCATTGGTATAGTCATCTTTATTTTATTTATTGCAGCAAAACTGTAGTAGCTCCAGGATCCAGATTTGATCCCACAAAATTGCCAGAAACTTGGTCTTCCTCAACAGCTTCTCTAAGGTGCTACAGTGTCACTTGTAACTGTGGACAATTTAATGTCTGAGGGATTAACTTTGACTACCAAGAAAAAAGATGAGAAGGAGACCAGAAGAAATATTTCTCATCTGTCTTCTCCCAAAACAGGTGGTTTGCAACTACAGCTGGTCCATGAGGCCCACATGGCCAATACACTGTGTTTTCCTTGAGGCTGTGGCTACTCAGTAACTTACTACCTTATATTTGATCCCCCTGCTTCCCTGTTATATCTCTTTTTTCCCTTCATTTTTGCTGTCTTGGAATTGCACTCTGCCCTCCCCACATAAAGTTTTAGTCTATAAGCTTCATCACAGCCTTTGTTTTCTAGGGACTCAAAACTAAGATGGGGGTTCCCAAGTAGTGCTAGCAGTAAAGAACCGACCTGCCAATGCAGGAGACATAAGATAAGTGAGTTCAATCCCTGGGTTAGGAAGATCCCCTGGAGGAGGGTATGGCAACCCACTCAAGTAACCTTGCCTTGGAGAATCCCATGGACAGAGGAACCTGGTGGGCTACCATCCGTAGAATTGCACAAAATCAGACACTACTAAAGTGACATTGCACACATGTATGCAAAGCTTTAATAAGTAACAAAATTGGCAAACAGTCAGTAAACAAAGTAAGGGGTTAGGCTATCTAAAGGTCCCAGGAAGATAAGATTATTAGTTCCCATTATTGAGAGATTATAATTTGACAGGAGATGTGCTACTTATCTGCTTTAACTCATGTATCACTTATTATAACACTGAGAGGAAGACCCTATTTATTCTACCTTAATGGGTGAAAAAAACGAGGTTTTGAGAAGCTGACCAAGGTAAGATATGTAATAGTTCAAGTCAAGTAAGTTTCCACTCAACATCTACCTGACTCCAATGACCACATGCTGTCATCATTCAATACTGCTTGAGAGAAAGGATGTTAGCCAGGCACAGCAATAATTAAGGAAAGAAAATTGCTTCCAGTACTGGAACAGGAAAAAAAAATAGCAACATTAATTTTAAGAAAGGTTCTTGTCTTGAATATTTCAACACACCAAACCACCTTTATGGCACCAGGATAAATTTTAAACTATCCATATCTCTTCAAATTCTGTACTACGGGAGTCCTCATGTTTTAAACCTTTCCTGTCTCTTCCTTTCTGTCTGCAACCATTTTCCTACTAACTACCTAAGTGTCAGGCATGTCAGGACATTTTCACATCAACATGCTCTTAGGCAAGATGTCTCATCCAGGACTGAAGAAACATCCCAGAGAGTAACACCTGGGGAAATTCTATGCATCTTTTAAGGTCTCTTTCATCTCTTTCAGAATCTTCCACAGTTTATTGTGATCCACACAGTCAAAGGCTTTGGCATATTCAATAAAGCAGAAATAGATGTTTTTCTGGAACTGTCTTGCTTTTTCAATAATCCAGCAGATGTTGGCAATTTGACCTCTAGTTCCTCTGCCTTTTCTAAAACCAGCTTGAACATCTGGAAGTTCACGGTTCACGTATTGCTGAAGCCTGGCTTGGAGAATTGAGCATTACTTTACTAGCATGTGAGATGAGTGCAATTGTATGGTAGTTTGACCATTCTTTGGCATTGCCTTTCTTTGGGCATAGCAGACCACCTGACCTGCCTCTTGAGAAATAAGCATGCAGGTCAGAACACAACAGTTAGAACTGGACATGGAACAACAGACTAGTTCCAAATAGGAAAAGGAGTACATCAAGGCTGTATAATGTCACCCTGCTTATTTAACTTATATGCAGAGTACATTATGAGAAATGCTGGGTTGGAAAAAGCACAAGCTTGAATCAAGATTGCCAGGAAAAATATCAATAACCTCAGATATGCAGATGACACCACCCTTATGGCTGAAAGTGAACAGGAACTAAAAAGCTTCTTGTTGAAGGTGAAAGAGGAGGGTGAAAAAGTTGGCTTAAAGCTCAACATTCAGAAAACTAAGATCATGGCATCTGGTTCCATTACTTCATGGGAAATAGATGGGGAAACAGTGTCAGACTTTGTTTTTTGGGCTCCAAAATCACTGCAGATGGTGATTGCAGCCATGAAATTAAAAGACGCTTACTCCTTGGAAGGCAAGTTATGACCAACCTAGACAGCATATTAAAAAGCAGAGATATTACTTTGCCAACAAAGGTCTGTCTAATCAAGGCTATGGTCATGTATGGATGTGAGAGTTGGACTGTGAAGAAAGCTGAGCGCTGAAGAATTGATGCTTTTGAACTGTGGTGTTGGAAAAGACTCTTGCGAGTCCCTTGGACTGCAAGGAGGTCCAACCAATCCATTCTAAAGGAAATCAGTCCTGGGTGTTCATTGGAAGGACTGATGCTAGAGCTGAAACTCCAATACTTTGGCCACCTCATGCGAACGGCTGACTCACTGAAAAAGACTCTGATGCTGGGAGGGATTGCGGGCAGGAGGAGAAGGGGGAGCCACGCTAGGCATTACTGACAGGACACAGAGGATGAGATGGCTGGATGGCATCACTGACACAATGGACATGAGTTTGAGTGAACTCCAGGAGTTGATGATGGATAGGGAGGCCTGGCATGCTGTGATTCATGGGGTCACAAAGAGTGGGACACAACTGAGTGACGGAACTGAACTGATACTTCTTTCATAAAGATTGACCTGAGTTTGTAACTCTAGTCACTTGCTCCTTTCTTTGTAGTTCTATAGCCCAGCATCCACTGGATCATAGAAAAAGCTAGAGAATTCCAGAAAACAAAATAAAGCAAAAACATCTATTTCTGCTTCATTGACTATGTTAAAGCTGTTGATTCTGTGGATCATAACAAACTGTAGAAAAATTTTAAAGAGATGGGAATACCAGACCACCTTACCTGACTCCTGAGAAACCTGTATTCAGGTCAAGAAGCAACAATTAGAACCAGACATGGAAAAACAGACTACTTCAATATTGTGAAAGGAGTATGTAAAGCCTGTATATTATTTAATTTTTATGCAGAGTACATCATGTGAAATGCCAGGCTGGATGAAGCACAAGTTGGAATCAAAATTGCCAGAGAAATATCAGGAACCTCAGATATGCAGATGACACCAGCCTTATGGCAGAAAGTGAAGACAAACTAAAGAGCCTATTGATGAACATGAAAGAGGACAGTGAAGAAACTGGTTTAAAACTCACATTCAACAAATGAAGATTATGGCATCAGGTCCCATCACTTCATGGCAAACAGATGGGGAAACAATGGGAACAGTGAGAGACTTTATTTTCTTGGGCTCCAAAATTATTGTATATGGTTACTGCATTCATGAAATTAAAAGACGCTTGCCCCTTGGAAGAAGCTCCTTGATAACATATTAAAAAGAAGAGCCATTACTTTGCCAACAAATGTCCATATAATCCAAGCTATGGTTTTTCCAGTAGTCATGTTTGGATGTGAGAGTTGGACCATAAGGAAGGCTGAGCACCGAAGAACTGACGCTTTTGAAGTGTGGTGTTGGAGAAGACTCTTGAGAGTCCCTTGGACAGCAAGGAGATCAAACCAGTCAATCCTAAAGCTAATCGGTCCTGAATATGCATTAGAAGGACTGATGCTGAAGCTGAAGCTCCAATACTTTGGCCACCTGATGTGCAGAGCTGACTCATTTCAAAGACCCTGATGCTGGGAAAGATTGAAGGCAGGAAGGGAAGAGGGCAACAGAAGACAAGACGGTTGGATGGCATCACTGACACAATGAACATGAGTTTGAGCAGGCTCTCGGTGATGGTGAATGACAGGGAAGTCTGGCATGCTACAGTCCATGGGTTCGCAAAGAGTTGGACATGACTGAAAGACTGAACAACAACAGGCTTTAGGGATACATACACCATGTATTTTACTATAATTATTTACTCATTTGTTTCTTCCCATGATATTTTATTCATAACTTTGCATGTCTGTATACATAGTGATGACAAACATTCATAATCCATTTATGTGTTAGGCAAAGTTCTAAGCATTTGTTACGTTTAACCTTGACACAACCCTATGCAGACCCAATAAGGTAAGTAACTTGCCTAGAGTCACACACATTTTAAATAGTAAACCTATGATTTGATGGTATGACTAGATGGTATGGTTCCATGATATGAATTCTTAAGCATTATGCTCTTTCTTGAGACTAAAGGTCAAGAATGGTTGTGGAATATATAAAGAAAGAAGGAAGGTAATTAAAAATTAGTATATAAAAGTATATTAGTATATATGTGGTCCTATCAGTAAACCATATAAACAATTACAGATTCTCATAGTTATAGGGACCTATACATACAGGAAGTTACAGAATGACACATTACTGTTGAGACTTTGGAATAATTTAAATTTTATAGTTGTCTTATAATTATAGGAAATTTGTGCTGAATATTTTGTTTACCTCTCAAGAACCATTCTTTACCCTTTTCTTCCCTGAGTCTTGCCTCTCTAGGGTGGGATTAAAGGCTGACCCACATGGACCCAAGATAGATAGGCTCTTATACCACTCGACTTTCTGTATGTGTAATAAGCAGTCAGACCACTGGCATGAGAAAGGATGAGAAGGTTGGGCAATAGGGGTATTTTCCCCCATCTTCTCTGCCTGATAACCATGGGATAGTTCTGTTCCTATACTGAAAACCACACTTTTGTCATGCTGCCCTCTCCCCACAATGATCCTCAGTGCTATGATTATCATTCTGAAAGGTGATAATAGCTCTCCATTGTCACTAGCCATGGATACTGTATAACCTCTTGGTTTTAAGCTCGACCCACACATAGCTAGTGAGAAAGTGTCATTTGTTACCTGCACTGTCCCTGATTTATAGAATACAGCTTACATTGAAATCTCAATGCAACACAAAAATAATTTAGTTTGCATCATACTGATTCTTGATTTTATTATCTTATGACAGACACTTTGTTTCTTAGAATATAAAGTGGGGTTGAGATTTCTATAACAAGTGTCTCCTCCACTGGGAGTCAGATAAACACTGTGCATCACTCACAAAGAAGTTTGGAAGGAAGGAACAGAGTAAGTATCCATTCCCAGAGTCAGAGGTAGGCACCCATGGAGTAGCACCTGATTCTGCTCTTTTTCTTCCCTCCTGTGGAGGCAAAGGAATCAGAAGCTGAAGAAGAAGGGTTGAAATAAATGAGCATGAGAGGTCAGATGAAATATAAGCTGAGCACTTGGGAAGGCTCTCCTGTAGTGAGCTGAGAACAAAATAGAAAACACAGGTTTAAATGACAGTGGTTGAAATTTGTAGATCAGGAATCTTTCAATATCTTGTTTTAGTAATCAAGAAACTTTGATCCTTGATGCCTAAAGTAATAAACTCTAATTTTAAATTCAACCAGATTTCCAGCCAAAAACTAACATCTGGCCTTCAAGTGACATGGAAATTCTCATTGATCAATCTCTGACCTGACAACAGTTGACACTGTAATTCAAATATTTCACAGAGGAACTGTGTAGGTTAAAAGAAAGTGATCTGTAAAACTTGCAGTTTTGCTGATTCTTAATGTTAAGAACTCTCTTGGGAATCTCATTACCTTAGCAACGGGCTTACAAAGGTCGTGAAATACAGAATCATGCAGCTGAAAAAGACCTTGTGAGTTAAACTCTTTTTCACCCTCAAAGATCTCAGACAAATGAGACCAAACTTTAAACAGATTTTGAGAAGGAAAGCTATAGCTCCCACACAAAGTAATGAAGGACATATTTGCAACAATAAATGTGTAAAGTGTCTTATTACAATGTGAAAACACTGATGTGATCATTTAATAAAAAATTCAGAATGCTGCTCAAAGACAGCTGAAGTTTAGCATTTTGCATAGGGTTGGTGTAGAAGAACATCTTGCTGCCAGTAAGTAATTAAATAATACATTGTTTTGATATACCATATAGCAAATAGAGGTACTCATTCAAAACACAAAATTAATCAATTTTTAATCATATTTCACCTTAAAAATTATTGAAAACCTTAGTATGCTTAGTAGAATTCGGAACTCTGTGATTAAAAAAAAAAACAAAAAACAGAAGAACTGATGCTTTTGAACTGTGGTGTTGGAGAAGACTCTTGAGAGTCTACTGGATTGCAAGCAGATCCAACCAGTCCATCCTAAAGGAAATCAGTCCTGGGTGTTCATTGGAAGGACAGATGTTGAAGCGGAAACTCCAGTGTTTTGCCCACCTTATGTGAAGAGCTGACTTATTTGAAAAGACCCTGATGTTGGGAAAGACTGAAGGCAGAAGGTGAAGGGGACGACAGAGGATGAGATGGCCAGATGGCATCACTGACTCAATGGACATGATTCTGGGTAAACTCTGGGAGTTGGTGATCGACAGGGAGGCCTGGCGTGCTACAGTTCATGGGGTCGCAAAGAGTTGGACATGACTGAGCGACTGAAGTGAACTGAACTGATAAAAAACAATGTACCTTTCTTTGATTCTAAATATGATGCTATTTGACATTTCATTAATTTGGAGATATTTTTATGGTTGTATTGATGATCTCTGATTGTTTCCAAAGCAAACCATTCAACATCAGAGTAATCCAAGTCTGTGCCCCAACAACTAATGCCAAAGAAGCTGAAGCTGAATGGTTCTATGAAGACCTACAAGACCTTCTACAACTAACAGCAAAAAAAAGATGTCCTTTTCATCATAGGGGAATGGAATGTTGTAGGAAGTCAAGAGATACCTGGACTGAAACAGGCAAGTTTGGCCTTGGAACACAAAATGAAGCAAGGCAAAGGCTAACAGAGTTTTCCCAAGAGAATGCACTGGTCATAGCAAACACTCTCTTCCAACAACACAAGAGATGACTCTACACATGGACATCACCAGATGGTCAATACCTAAGTCAAACTGATTATATTCTTTGCACTCAAAGATGGAGAAGCTCTTTACAGTCAGCAAAAACAAGACCAGAAGCTGACTGTGGCTCAGATCATGAACTCCTTATTGCCAAATTCAGACTAGATTGAAGAAAGTAGGGAAAACCACTAAGCCATTCAGGTGTGACCTTATGATTATACAACAGAAGTGACAAACAGATTCAAGGGATTGATCTGCTAGAAACCCTGAAGAGCTATGAATGGGGGTTTGTGATAATGTACAGGAGGTGATGATCAAACAATCCCCAATAACAAGAAATGCAAAAAGGCAAAACAGCTGTCTGAGAAGGCCTCACAAATAGCTGAGAAAAGAAGAGAAGTGAAAGGCAAAGGAGAAAAAGAAAGATATACCCATCTGAATGCAGAGTTCCAAAGAATAGAAAGGAGAAATAAGAAAGTCTTCCTAAGTGAACAATGCAAAGAAATAGAGGAAAACAATAGAATGGGAAAGACTAGAGATATCTGTCAAATCCTGAAAGACGATGCTGTGAAAGTGTTGCACTCAATATTCCAGCAAATTTGGAAAACTCAGCAGTAGCCACAGGACTGGAAAACATCAATTTTCATTCCAATCCCCAAAAAAAGGAAATGCCAAAGAATGTTCAAACTACCACACAATTGCACTCATCTCAACGCTAGTAAAGTAATGCTCAAAATTCTCCAAGCCAGGCTTCAACAATACTTGAATCATGAACTTCCAGATGTTCAAGCTGGATTTAGAAAAGGCAGAGGAACCAGAGATCAAATTGCCAACATCTTGTGGATCACTGAAAAAGCAAGAGAGTTCCAGAAAAACATCTCTTTCTGCCTTATTGGCTATGCCAAAGCATTTGACTGTCTGGATCATAACAAACTGTGGAAAATTCTGAAAGAGATGTGAATACCAGACCACCTGACCTGCCTCTTGAGAAATCTGTATGCAGGTCAGAACACAACATTTAGAACTGGACATGGAACAACAGACTGGTTCCAAATAGGAAAAGGAGTACTGCAAGGCTGTATACCCTGTTTATTTAACTTATATATGCAGAGTACATCATGAGAAGTGCTGGGCTGGATAAAGCACAAGCTGGAATCAAGATTGCTGGAAGAAATATCAGTAACCTTAGATATGCAGATGACACCACCCTTATGGCAGAAAGTGAGGAGGAACTAAAGAGTCTCTTGATAAAAGTGAAAGAGGAGAGTGAAAAAGTTGGCTTAAAGCTCACATTCAAAAAACTAAGGTCATGGCATCCTGTCCCATTACTTCATGGCAAATATATATTACTTTATAGAACAGTGGAAACAGTGAGAAACTTTATTATTTTTTTTTTGGTGGTGTGGGGTTCCAACATCACTGCAGATGGTGACTGCAGTCATGAAATTAAAAGACACTTGCTCCCTGGAAGAAAAGCTATGTTAACCTGAGTGAATAAAGCAGAGACATTACTTTGCCAACAAAGGTCTGTCTAGTCAAGGATATGGTTTTTCCAGTAGTCATGTATGGATGAGAGAGTTGGACCATAAAGAAGGCTGAGTACTCAAGAACTGATGCTTTTGAACTGTGGTGTTGGAGAAGATTTGAGAGTCCCTTGGAGTGCAAGGAAATCAAATCAGTCAATCCTAAAGGAAATCAGTCCGAATATGCATTAGAAGGACTGATCCTGAAGCTGAAGCTCCAATAACTTGGCCACCTGATGTGAGGAGGTGACTCATTACAAACGACACTGATGCTGAGAAAGATCTGATGCAGGAGTAGAAGGGGACAACAGAGGATGAGATTGTTGGATGGCATCACTGACTCAATGGACATGAGTTTGAGCCAGCTCTAGGAGATGGTGAAGGACAGTGAAGATTGGCATGCTGCAGTCCATGGGGTCACTAAATGTTGGACATGACTGAGTGACTGAACAACAACAATTGATGCATTTATGCCAAACCATTTATAAGTTGTCATCTCTATGCCCAGGACTCCGATTTGGAGGATAATTGAGGGGTATAGTTAATGTTACATATACAAACAATAAGTTTCCAAGCCCTCACAGTTACCATGGTATGAATGCATTCCTTCAAAATTCAAAGATGATGACATTAGGTGGGGACTTTCAGAGGTGGTTAGGTCATAAAGTCAGAACCCTCATATATAAGATTAGTGCTCTTAGAAGAGAAGCCCCAGAGTGACCACTTCCCCCTCTACTATGTGAGGAGGATACAACAAGGCCCCAGTTATGAAACCTGGAAAAAAATTCTCAGGTTGACCACACTGGTGCCTTGATTTTGGACTTTCAGCTTCCAGGACTGAGAAATAAATTTCTGCTGTTAATAAATCATGCCATCTCTGACATCTATCATATTTTGTTGTAGCAAATCATCCCTACTTCCCAAGACAAGAAAACTAAGACAATAGGTACAGAACCCATAAACTTGGATTATGATATTTTACTCCTACACTCTTTATTCATCAGATTTTTTTTTTTCCTGGCCATGGGCTTCCTGGGGTTTTGTGTTAAGACTCTACCTAACAATTATAACTCTACCATCTTTCTCTCTCTCATATGAATTTGTTGGAATATAAGACAGTGAGACTAAGATTTTTCAAAAATGACCAAGCATTCTCTCTTTTAATTAAAGAGAAATAAATAATATTTTAAAATTTAAATGAAAGAAAAATACAAGTTCAATGCAATTCCTATCAAACTACCAGCGGTATTTTTCACAGAACTAGAACAAATAATTTCAAGATTTATATGGAAATACAAAAAACCTCGAATAGCCAAAGCAATCTTGAGAAAGAAGAATGGAGCTGGAGGAATCAACTTGCCTGACTTCAAGCTCTACTACAAAGCCACAGTCATCAAGACAGTATGGTACTGGCACAAAGACAGAAATATAGATCAATGGAACAAAATAGAAAGCCCAGAGATAAACCCACACACCTATGGACACCTTATCTTTGATAAAGGAGGCAAAAATATACAATGGAGTAAAGACAATCTCTTTAACAAGTGGTG
>SJYQ01095314.1:107982-129084 GCA_006410935.1 Redunca redunca
ACTCTCAAGAGTCTTCTCCAACACCACAGTTCAAAAGCATCAATTCTTCGGCGCTCAGCCTTCTTCACAGTCCAACTCTCACATCCATACATGACTACTGGAAAAACCATAGCCTTGACTAGACGGACCTAGTCAGCAAAGTAATGTCTCTGCTTTTGAATATGCTATCTAGGTTGGTCATAACTTTTCTTCCAAGGAGTAAGCATCTTTTAATTTCATGGCTGAAGTCACCATCTGCAGTGATTTTGAAGCCCAAAAAAATAGTCTGACACTGTTTCCACTGTTTCCCCATCTATTTCCCATGAAGTGATGGGACTGGATGCCATGATCTTCATTTTCTGAATGTTGAGCTTTAAGCCAACTTTTTCACTCTCCTCTTTCACTTTCATCAAGAGGTTTTTTAGTTCCTCTTCACTTTCTGCCTTAAGGGTGGCATCATCCGCATATCTGAGGTTATTTTGATTCTTCTCCCAGCAATCTTGATTCCAGCTTCTGTTTCTTCCAGTCCAGCATTTCTCATGATGTACTCTGCATATAAGCTAAATGAGCAGGGTAACAATATACAGCCTTGACGTA
The DNA here is from genome assembly GCA_006410935.1 of Redunca redunca. Taxonomy (NCBI): domain Eukaryota; kingdom Metazoa; phylum Chordata; class Mammalia; order Artiodactyla; family Bovidae; genus Redunca; species Redunca redunca. The sequence continues at coordinate 108,559 of SJYQ01095314.1, forward strand.
TTCCTTTTCCTATTTGGAACCAGTCTGTACATGGCATTAAAGTTTGGGACATTTTAAGTAGAGTAAACAGATTGATGAAAGGATAATAGTGTGAAACATCACATTTGGAAAAATTCAAGTAACTCATCATGGCTGGCCTTAGGGTAAAAGAAGGGTAAGATAAGATATGAGGATATAGAGATGTGGGGTGCCCTGTGTGAAGGCCTTCACACTGTGAATGGCCTCTGATTTTATGCTAAGCAGAGATAAACCATTGATAAGTATTTTGATGATGCACACCCCCAAAATACTCCACCAATAGCACATACACTAATGTCTTGTGAAATAATCTAAATATGCTTTAGAGTCAATTAAAGAGATGTGAACTTACTCCTAGGGGGACTTAAAGTTTAATACTGAAGCACAAAAATGGAAGTACCAGGAAGCATTCCTTTTTAATAAGAAGACTCAGTACAGCATTGTTCACTTCAACTTCACTTAACCTGTCTATTCCTTAAATATTTTTTTTGAAGTACCTTGAATAAAAGACCAAAGTGAAATATAGATTTTTGTCTAAATCTCTGTAGTTACCTGGTTAAAAGAGTTTGCAAGCAGTGACAGATCAATATTTTTTGAACTATAATAGCAATCAAAGTAAAAGGATCTTTCTCTTGAAAGTATCATAACAGCCTAAGAACAGTATTCAAAATCTAAACATTCTTGCTCTTACTGTATCTACCATAAGGTCAAAGGACTTACTTGGAAGTTTATCTATAAAGCAAGTAAGAAGAATCAACCACTCTTATATAAAAGACAACACTGAGAAAATCCAGAGTGCAACAAATGAGCAGAATATGTCTTTTGTTTTTTTTAAAATAACAATATTGATATAGTTAGCCCTTTATGGGATCAAGTCATGGGACTATCCACATAAGCTCTCTCAGTCAGAAAACAGGTATTGAGCATGCATATGTGCTCAACTAGGGTGGTCCCAGATGAACTGGTCTGAGTGTTTGCTCAAATGATAAACATAACATTTACTCAGACACTTTGGAGCACTGATGACAGATATGAAAACAACAAATAAAACATAAGATTAGATCTCTGAAGCCAATTTCTTCATATAACTTGAGCCTCTGAGGCTACTGTGATAATCACTTCTCTATTGTCTTTCTCTATCTTTCAAGTTCTAGGGTTTCTAGTTTCTGGAGAGGACCCTATACTCATCATGTGTATTTTAGTTTGAATGTAAATTATCATGTTATTTGCAAGTTATCTGCATCTTAACTCATCTCAAGTAGTTAGATGAATGCATATATATATATATTTTTTACTTTGTTTTACTTTACAATACTGTATTGGTTTTACCATACATTGACATGAATCTACCACAGGTGTACATGTCTCCCAAACATGAACCCCCCTCCTACCTCCCTCCCCATAACATCCCTCTGGGTCATCCCCATGCATCTGCCCCTAGCCTCCTGTATCCTGCATCGGACATAGACTGGCAATTCGTTTCTTACATGATAGTTACGTGTTCAATGCCATTCTCCCATCTCATCCCACCCTCTCCCTCTCCCTCCGAGTCCAAAAGTCCGCTCTACACATCTGTGTCTCTTTTGCTGTCTCGCATACAGGGTCATCATTACCATCTTTCTAAATTCCATATATATGTGTTAGTATACTGTATTGGTGTTTTTCTTCCTGGCTTACTTCACTCTGTATAATCGGCTCCAGTTCCGTTCATCTCATTAGAACTGATTCTTAAAAAGTCAGGTGTCTAGCTTTATTCATTAACAGGTTAGTATGCACAAGCCATAATATTTAAGGCTGTAAAAGTTTATAAAATTGAATAAAGTGTAGATTTTGTGAATAAGGACAGAAAATTTACTAAGTATATAATATGGATACAAATATATAATTTAATGTATGGCAATCCATTCCAGCACTCTTGCCTGGAAAATTCCATGGACGGAGAAGCCTGATAGGCTACAGTCCATCGGGTCGCAAAGAGTCGGACACGACTGAGCAACTTCACTTTCAGGCAATATGTGAAAATTCTGTTTCTATTTATTCAAGGTGTTTTATATTTAGAAACTAAGGAGTGGAAAGATTATCTTTAGGTTAGGAGTGGGTGAGTATAGGGATGATCACAGAAGACTGTTTCAAAGATGTTGAATTTTATATGATACCTAATGCATGAAAAGGACATTTATAAATGGAAATTAGCAAATACATTACAGAAGGATAGGAGGGTATATTAAGGTTTGAACAAGGAAAAACTTTACAAGATATGAGTGAAAAAGTAGCTTACAGCAGACAGTCCATAGCTTTTTATATCTGTTAAGAGTAGAATTGATAGTGTGAAAATGGAGATGAATAAAGATTTTGGAGTAGAAGTAACAGCTAAGAGTAACCTGAAGTCCATGAAAAGAGAAAATACAAGTGAAAAACCTGGAGCTAGATACTGGAATAATTCAAGCAACACAAAGACTATTTGAGTTGTGACCAAAACATAGGTGAAAAATATAAGTAAAATACATATGATTAGCCATGGAACTTATTTGAAGTGGGGAGTACAGAAAGAAGATAACAAGTTGTAAATGAAGATAAGAAATATTTTCCAAATATTAAGTTTAAGAGAGATTTTAGAACAAAAGGGAGGCTTAATCACCAAAATAGTTTAAGATATACTTTGAATGCATGCATACTAAGTCACTTCAGTCGTGTCTGACTCTTTGCAACCCTATGCACTGTAGTCCACCAGGCTCCTCTGTCCATGGAATTCTCCAGGCAGTAGTACTGAAGTAGGTTGTCGTGTACTCCTCCAGGGGATCTTCCCGACCCAGGGATCAAACCCACATCTGTTGCCTCTTCCTGTATTGGCAGGGAGGTTCCTTACCACTAGTGCCACCTGGAAAGCCTGTGATATACTTTGCTGTTGTGGTTGTTCAGTTGCTCAGTCACATCTCATTCTTTCAGACCCATGGACTGCAGCATGCCAGGCTTCCCTGTCCTTCACCATGTCCCAGAGCTTGCTCAAACTCATGTTCTTTGAGTCAGTAATGTCATCCAACCATCTCATTCTCTGTTGTGCTCTCCTGCCTTCTATATTTCCCAGAATCAGGATCTTTTCTAATGAGCTGGCTCTTCGAATCAGGAGGCCAAAGTATCGGAGCTTCAGTTTTAGCATCAGTACTTCTAATGAATATTCAGGATTGATTTCCTTTAGGATTGACTGATTTGATCTCCTTGCAGTCCAAGGACTCTCAAGAGTCTTCTCCAACACCACACTTCAAAAGCATCAGTTCTTCAGTGCTCAGCCTTCTACATGGTCCAAATTTCACATCCATATGTAACTACTGTAAAAACCATAACTTTGACTGTATAAACCTTTGTTGGCAAAGTAATGTCTCTGCTTTTTAATATGCTGTCTTAGTTTGTCATAGCTTTTCTTCCAAGGAGGAAGGATCTTTTAATTTCATGAATGCAGTTACCAACTGCAATGAGTTTGGAGCCCAAGTAAAGAAAGTCTGTCACTGTTTCCATTGTTTCTCCATTTACTTGCCATGAAGTAATGGGACCAGATGCCATGATCTTCATTTTTTTGAATGTTGAGTTTTAAGGCTGCTTTTTCACTCTCTTCTTTCACCTTCATCAAGAGGCCCTTTAGTTCTTCGCTTTCTGCCATAAGGGTGGTGTCATCTGCATATTTAAGATTACTTGATTCCAGCAATCTTGATTCCAGCTTGTGCTTCATCCAAGCTGGCATTTCCCATGATGCGCACTGCATACAAGTTAAATAAGCAGGGTGACAATATACAGCCTTGATGTACTCTTTTCTCAATTTGGAACCAGTCTGCCATTCCATATCTGGTTCTAACTGTTGCTTCTTGACCTGCATACAAGTTTCTCAGGAATACCAGGTGGTCTGGTATTCCTATCTCTTGAAGATATGTCCACAGTCTGTTGTGATCCACACAGTCAAAGCCTTTAGTGTAGTCAATGAAGCAGAAGCGTTTTTCTGGAATTCTCTTTCTTCTATGATCCAACAAATGTTGGCAATTTGATCTCTGATTACTCTGCCTTTTCTAAATTCTACCTGAACATCTGGAAGTTCTCAGTTCCTGTAATTTTGAAGCTTAGCTTGGGGAATTTTGAGCATTACTTTAGAAAATGTTAAATTAATTTAGGTAATACTGGCTTCCCTGATGGCTCAGACAGTAAAGAATCTGCCTGCAATGTGGGAGACCTGCGTTCAATACCTGGGTAGGGAAGATCTCCTGGAGAAGGGAAGGGCAGCCCACTCCAATATTCTTGCCTGGAGAATTCCATGAACAGTGGAGCCTGGCAAACACAGGTCATGGATCACAAGGAATTGGACACAACTAACCCTTTTACAAACGAACTTTTCAATCCTTTTATGTATTAATCTCCATTGTGAAAGTTTTTAAAGGGTATATAGTATATGGATGTGAGTTATTATTTTCTTTTAATCTAAAAGGTTTAACACACATGGAAAATGGCCAGACTATATATGGCCATAGAATCTTATCCACATAAGAAGTCCAGGGAGTCAGACTACAGTCTCAGCAGCAATCAGTCAAGAGTTAATTCAGCCAGAGACAGTCAAATTTTCTAATTTCTGTTCTCACCTCCATCTCAGAATCAATCAGAGAGAGTCCAAAATGCTGCTCAGAAAAAATCAGATAAGATGTTCTGCTTCTAGCTAGCATAACAGTAGGTTTCCAATGTCAATAATTTCCATCAGAGTATATGTGGAAGCCTAGCTTGCTTCCTTTTTTCCTTCTTTCCTTCTTTCCTTCCTCCCTCCCTCTTTAATTCCTCTCATTCTTTCCTCCCTCTCTCTCTTTCTCTTTCACTTTCACTATAAAGGTTCCCCACTCCACAGATTGCCTTAGAGTTTCTGCTAAAAGCAAGCAATGGTCACTGACTTCCATTATACAATAAGTTCTCAATAAATGATCATTACTTGTTTTCACTTGGGTGGTATTAATTTATCTATTTTCAACCACTCCAGTATACAGTTTATTTATATATACACACACATAGCAACACACACATGAAAATAATTGCAAAATATTTTTCACAGAACAATGTAAAACTTCAAATGTGCACCATAACTAGCTCAGATGGTGAAGAATCTGCCTGCTCTGCAGAAGACCCAGGTTCAATCCCTGGGTCAGGAAAATTCCCTGCAGAAGGAAATGACAACCCACTCCAGTATTGTTGCCTGGAGAATTCCATGGACAGAGGAGCCTGGCGAGCTAAATTCCATGGGATTGCAAAGAGTCAGACATGACTGAGCAACTAACACACACACAATTGTGTACTATAAGCAGCACCCTCTCATACTTTATATTCTATTCCATTCTATTTATTTAAAAAAATGCTGATCCTAACTCATCAAAATTATTTACTGGCCCACTAATTCAGTATGGTTTTTATGTTGCAAAGCAACATGACACAAATTTTCTAAAGTTTCTTTTACCCCAGAGTCACATGTTCACAGAGTATCTCTTGCAACTTGTTTCCACAAATTACTACCCTTGGGAAAGTGCGTTTACATTTTGAGTAGGAATTCCTAGAATAGGGTTGTAGTTAACACATAGGAAAAAGCAGAATAAGATATTGGTTTTCAAGGTAGGTGTTTAGTTCAACTTAACTTTGATTTGGAAATTATAGTTCACAGAAACAAACAAACAAAAAATTACCGAAATGAAGAAAGGAAAGACTTTCATTAAATTCTAATTTTCCTTCTAGATGCTTCTTTAAAATTTTACCTTCCTCTCAAAGCAATGATTTTTCTTTTATATCATACTATCTACTATTAAATTGGAAGTATGCATTGGGCAGAGCAAATATTAATAAAGAAAAGGTCCTTCTGAAAGGATAATCTGAAGGCAGATAAAAATTTAAAAGAGGCCCTCTTACCTTCCTTTATCTTAGAGCTTTCACTATAGGAAACATAGAATTTTTAATATAAATTTATTTAGTTTAATTGGAGGTTAATTAGTTTACAATATTGTATTGGTTTTGCCATACATCAACATGACTCCTCCACAGGTATACACGTGTTCCCTATCCTGAACCATCCTCCCTCCTCCCTCCCTGTACCATCAAAAAAAAAACAAAGAAAAGAAAAGAAAACATAAAATTGCCAGTTCTTTCTATCTTTCTCAAATGTGTATAAAACTTTTCAAATGGTACATAAGCCTCTAGTCAGTCTCAACGTTTAGGGGTGTTTCCTCAAGAACCTCTAAGCATCTCTCTCTCTCTCTTTTTTTTTCCTATATTCAGAGTCCTACAGTTTTATTTTATTTTTTTTTTATTTTAATTTTTACTTTATTTTGCTTTACAATACTGTATTGGTTTTGCCATACATGACATGAATGCAATAATCAAGAAGTGCTGAATGTGCTCAGTGACTCAGTCCTGTCTGACTCTTTGCAACCCGTGGACTACAGTCCATCAGGCTCCTCTGTCCATGGGATTTTTCCAGGCAAGAATACTGGAGTGGGTTGTCAGTTCCTACAAACAGAGGATCTTTCCCACCCAGGGATCTCAACTGCATCTCTTTGTATTTCCTGCATTGGGAAGCACAGTCAGGGAAGACAACACCCTATCTCCTTTTCTGTGAGGAAGTGGAAACCTAATTTCAGTGAGGATTTCACTTCAAGTTGCAAAACTACTTCCTGTCATAATGATATGAGAGTTTTATTTTTCCTTTGAATAAAGCCAATTAGCTAACACAGTCACTCCAATTATATTTTGAGTAAAGCTGTCTTTAGGTGAATTTATGAAGAATTATATGTGGTAAATGGTACTGTACAGTTGATTTACCTAAGGACTATTTACCATTTATCTTCAGAACATGCATGAACAGATTATATCTGACTGACTATATGAAAGCATAAAACATCTTTCTGTATCTGAAATTTCTTTCATGGATTATCTATGATACACATTAGATCCTGGCTTAAAGCTTATTAAATAATAGAAGTTTTATTTACCTACTGTTTTTGTGGAAAGGATTTTTGGTTAGCAGGAGATTTTGTTTCTAACTTTATTTTCCCAACAACAGCCACATACAGAATTATACTTTTATCCTTAGTGAAAAGGATTTCTATTTTTAAAGGTTTTATTTTGTTTTTGTTTTAAGGTGTGGAGGTGAAAGAATTTGATGTTGAAGAAATACAAAGATAATTAGAGAAATATACAGTGGAATAACTGTAAAGGATGCAAGCCTAAACAATCCCTTACTTCATGAGTTTTCTTACATTATACAACACATGTATATAATATGGCTTCTTGCTTAGAGCTATATTAGGGTTCCTATTGCTATGATAAGCCATAAATTATTTTCTAGCAAAATATTTTTTAACCTGGATAATATATGAAAAAGAATCTTTTCTAGCCACATGATTCTTTTTCATATATTATCCAGGTTAAAAAATATTTTGCATAAATAGCTCCTTGACTCTTTCAAGTGGCTTTTCAAGCACCATATAATTGAACAAAAAATATAATTTGACAGAAAACTAAAGAAGCTTTAATTATACAAGCTTAAATTAACCCTACCTTTAGAACTTACATTCTCGTTTGGAATTAACATTTTTAACCTTTCTACAAACTAATCAAGGAAATATTTTAAAGCAGATTTAAATATATGGTGGGCTTTCCTGGTACTCAGATGGTAAAGGTTCTGCCTACAAAGAGTCAGTCCCAGGGTCAGGAAGATCCCCTGGAGAAGAAAATAGCTACTCACGACAGTATTCTTGCCTGGAGAATTCCATGGACAGAAGAACCTGTTGGGCTACAGTCCATGGGATCACAAACAGTTGGACATAACTGAGCAACTAACACTCATATAAATAACAAATTAAATATTGAAAAAATAATAATTAAATATACAAACTTTACCTGAAAGAATTTTTAAAATTCTAACATGATTCATGCTCGACTTCCCTGTAATAAATCTACTGTGTAAATCATGTACACTGTATACCTATTATCTGCTTTATGAATTCTCATATGAATGTGCAAAGTCAAAGTCATACATCAACACTAAGATAAAGATAGATACCCACATTGGTCCATGTTTCAATAACAGGCATTTTATATTTATTTTATAAGAGCATGTTAAAAATAAGATATTAGTCTCAAACAGAGTCACTTATGCTAAGCCACACATCATCAAACTGAGACTTAATTAGTTTCAGCTCTCCCAGAAATGGAATCTTAAGCCCATCAGTCAGGATTACCTGATCAGCACTAGTTAGGTAATGTGGCTGAAAAACCACCACCATAACCAATCTTTTTTTTGCCTAATATAACTTTCTGGTCCCTAGTCTCTCTTTTTATAAGTCTTTTATTTTGTATAGCTCCTCAGAGCTCCTCTCTGTCTACTAGAGCAGATGCTTGCCCAATTCATAAATCACTGAATAAAACCAACTATATCTTTAAAAGTTACTCACTTAACATTTTTAACAAGAGCTAACATTTATATTCTAAAAATCACTGCAGATGGTGACTGCAGCCATGAAATTAAATGACGCTTACTCCTTGGAAGAACAGTTATGACCAACCTAGATAGCACATTCAAAAGCAGAGACATTACTTTGCCAACAAAGGTCCGTCTAGCCAAGGCTATGGTTTTTCCAGTAGTCATGTATGAATGTGAGAGCTGGACTGTGAGGAAGGCTGAGCGCCGAAGAATTGATGCTTTTGAACTGTGGTGTTGGAGAAGACTCTCGAGAGTCCCTTGGACTGCGAGGAGATCCAACCAGTCCATTCTGAAGGAGATCAGCCCTGGGATTTCTTTGGAAGGAATGATGCTGAGGCTGAAACTCCACTACTTTGGCCACCTCATGCGAAGAGTTGACTCATTGGAAAAGACTCTGATACTGGGAGGGATTGGGGGCAGGAGCAGAAGGGGATGACAGGGGATGAGATGGCTGGATGGCATCACTGACTCAATGGACGTGAGTCTGAGTGAACTCTGGGAGTTGGTGATGGACAGGGAGGCCTGGCGTGCTGCGATTCATGGGGTCGCAGAGTTGGACACAACTGAGCGACTGAACTGATAAGCTCCCCATTGTATATTTTTGTTATAACAGCCCAAACAGATTAAGATAGGGAGGTACTTGGATAAGTTATAAAGACAGTGTTGCTTAACTTCGTAAGTGTAACACTGAGTAAAGTGCCTTGTGCGTGTGTATAGTATGTTATTTAGTTGCTCAGTCATGTTCCTGACATTTTTGTGACCCCAAGGACTGTAACCTACCAGGCTCCTCTGTCTGTGGGATTTCCCAGGCAAGAATACTGGAATGGGTTGCCATTTCCTTCTCCAGGGGATCTTCCCAACCCAAGGATCAAACTCCCATCTCTGGCATTGGTAGGCTGTTTCAAAATAGTAAAGACTAAAGTCTTGCTGGTTGGGTAAGCAATGATTCCTCTTCCAAAACACAACTTGAATCTAATTGATTTGCTGTGAGTTTAGATTCATGTTGTGTTTTGGAAGAGGAAGCATTGCTTATCCAACCAGCAGGATTTTAATCTTGACTATTTTGAAATCTCCTTTATCTCATATGAGCTATTAGAGAAACCTCCCTGGTGGCTCAGACGGTAAAGTGTCTGCCTGCAATGCGGGAGACCCGGGTTTGATTCCTGGGTCGGGAAGATCCCCTGGAGAAGGAAATGGCAGTCCACTCCAGCACTCTTGCCTGGAAAATCCCATGGAGGGAGGAGACTGATAGGCTACAGTCCATGGGGTCGTAAAGAGTCGGACATGACTGAGCGACTTCACTTTCACTTTTATCACATACATTTGTATAGATAAGACAATAAAGCAAGGGAAGATAATTCAAACTTTATAGATCCCTCATGTTAACTAAGGAGAAGGCAATGGCACCCCACTCCAGTACTCTTGCCTGGAAAATCCCATGGACGGAGGAGCCTGGTGGGCCGCAGTCCATGGGGTCGTGAAAAGTGGGACATGACTGAGTGACTTCACTTTCACTTTTCACTTTCATGCATTGGAGAAAGAAATGGCAACCCACTCCAGTGTTCTTGCCTGGAGAATCCCAGGAATGGGGGAGTCTCATGGGCTGCTGTCTATGGGGTCGCACAGAGTTGGACACAACTGAAGCAACTTAGCAGCAGTAGCAGAATGTTAACTAAAAGCTGAAGATACAGAGAGAAGTGTGATTTTATAATTGATATAGGAATATAACTCCAATGGGCTTCCCTGGTGGCTCAGAGGATAAAGCATCTGCCTACATTGTGGGAGACCCGGGTTTGATCCCTGGGTCGGAAAGATCCCTGGGAGAAGGAAATGGTAACCCACTTCAGCACCCTTGCCTAGAAAATCTCATGGTCTGAAAAGCCTGGTAGGCTACAGTCCATGGGGTTTTAAAGAGTCAGACATGATTGAGCAACTTCACTTCATAACTTTAATACTTAACTAATAACACTAGGCAACAAAATTATGCTACATCAAATGGATACAGACAAGAACAAATGAAGATAAAGTTCAAGAGAAAATGGCTGATTAAAATTCACTTTATTCCATAACTTTAGTTATCATGACCAAATAAAGAAATAAAATGGATGCACTACTTAGACTAATTGGTTTGGCATTGTTCTTCAGGTAGTATTTCCAAATTAAAAAGATATAGATATTATTAAGGAGTCTCTTGAGAAAATAGAAAGAGAAATTAAGGAAACAATTCCATTCACCATTGCAACAACAAGAATAAAATACTTAGTAATATATCTACCTAAGGAAACAAAAGACCTATATATAGAAAACTATAAAACACTGGTGAAAGAAATCAAAGAGGACACTAATAGATGGTGAAATATATGATGTTCATGGATTGGATGAATCAACATAGTGAAAATGAGTGTACTACCCAAAGCAATTTATAGATTCAATGCAATCCCTATCAAGCTACCAACGGTATTTTTCACAGAACTAGAACAAATAATTTCACAATTTGTATGGAAATACAAAAAAAAACCTCAAATAGCCAAAGCAATCTTGAGAAAGAATAATGGAAGTGGAGGAATCAACCTGCTTGACTTCAGGCTCTACTACAAAGCCACAGTCATCAAGACAGTATGATACTGGCACAAAGACAGAAACATAGATCAATGGAACAAAATAGAAAGCCTAGAGACAAATCCATGCACCTATGGACACCTCATCTGTGACAAAGGAGGCAAGAATATACAATGGAGTAAAGACAATCTCTTTAACAAGTGGTGCTGGGAAAACTGGTCAGCCACTTATAAAAGAATGAAACTAGAACACTTTCTAACACCACACACAGAAATAAACTCAAAATGGATTAAAGATCTAAATGTAAAACCAGAAACTATAAAACTCCTAGAGGAGAACATAGGCAAAACACTCTCCGACATACATCACAGCAGGATCCTCTATGACCCACCTCCCAGAATATTGGAAATAAAAGCAAAAATAAACAAATGGGACCTAATTAAACTTAAAAGCTTCTGTACAACAAAGGAAACTATAAGCAAGGTGAAAAGACAGCCTTCAGAATGGGAGAAAATAATAGCAAATGAAGCAACTGACAAACAACTAATCTCAAAAATATACAAGCAACTTATGCAGCTCAATTCCAGAAAAATAAACGACCCAATCAAAAAATGGGACCCAATCAAAGAATGAAACTAGAACACTTTCTAACACCACACACAGAAATAAACTCAAAATGGATTAAAGATCTAAATGTAAAACCAGAAACTATAAAACTCCTAGAGGAGAACATAGGCAAAACACTCTCCGACATACATCACAGCAGGATCCTCTATGACCCACCTCCCAGAATATTGGAAATAAAAGCAAAAATAAACAAATGGGACCTAATTAAACTTAAAAGCTTCTGTACAACAAAGGAAACTATAAGCAAGGTGAAAAGACAGCCTTCAGAATGGGAGAAAATAATAGCAAATGAAGCAACTGACAAACAACTAATCTCAAAAATATACAAGCAACTTATGCAGCTCAATTCCAGAAAAATAAACGACCCAATCAAAAAATGGGACCCAATCAAAGAATGAAACTAGAACACTTTCTAACACCACACACAGAAATAAACTCAAAATGGANATAGACATTTCTTCAAAGAAGATATACAGATGGCTAACAAACACATGAAAAGATGCTCAACATCACTCATTATCAGAGAAATGCAAATCAAAACCACAATGAGGTACCATTTCACACCAGTCAGAATGGTTGTGATCCAAAAGTCTACAAGCAATAAATGCTGGAGAGGGTGTGCAGAAAAGGGAATCCTCTTACACTGTTGGTGGGAATGCAAACTAGTACAGCCACTATGGAGAACGGTGTGGAGATTCCTTAAAAAACTGGAAATAGAACTGCCATATGACCCAGCAATCCTGCTGTTGGGCATACACACCGAGGAAACCAGAATAGAAAGAGACACATGTACCCCAATGTTCATCACAGCACTGTTTATAATAGCCAGGACATGGAAGCAACCTAGATGTCCATCAGCAGATGAATGGATAAGAAAGCAGTGGTACATATACACAATGGAGTATTACTCATACATTAAAAAGAATACATTTGAATCAATTCTAATGAGGTGGATGAAACTGGAGCCTATTATACAGAGTGAAGTAAGCCAGAAAGAAAAACACCAATACAGTATACTAATGCATATATATGGAATTTAGAAAGATGGTAATGATAACCCTGTATATGAGACAGCAAAAGAGACACAGATGTATAGAACAGTCTTTTGGACTCTGTGGGAGAGGGAGAGGGTGGGATGATTTGGGAGAATGGCATTGAAACATGTATAATATCATATATGAAACGAATAGCCAGTCCAGGTTCAATGCATGATATTGGAAGCTTGGGGCTGGTGCACTGAGACGACCCAGAGGGATGGTATGGGGAGTGAGGAGGGAGGGGCGTTCAGGATGGGGAACACGTGTATACCTGTGGAGGATTCATATTGAGGTATGGCAAAACCAATACAATATTATAAAGTAATTAACCTCCAATTAAAATAAATAAATTTACATTATAAAAAGAAGTCTCACAGGCTGTTCAATCTGCAATTTTCTTAATTTAAAATATATACTGAATCCATGCCAAAACTATAAAAATATATAATTACTTTGAAGAACCATTTTATTCACAGTGAGTTTTTCACATACTGTGTTAGAGCTGTATATAAAATCCCCAGAAACAATTTGTCAGAGATACATTGTGCTACTGCATCTGATTTTCCACCAACTGAATATAATTAATTGGTTGTAGTGCTACAGATATGAGATTATGAGCTAAGTAACATAAACACAAAGGATCTCTTTTATTGAGTAATCATAATCTTCTGTGGCTTCTTTCCAAATCTATTTAGCATGTGAACAAGATATTTTCCATTGAATTAAATGAACAAAGGGGATGATTGAGCATTTAAACTCCAAGGACTATTCCTGGAGAGGGGTATATACTGCTTCAAGATTCTGAATGACTTCAGTAGAAATGGCATAATTTTCTTCTCTACTTTGAAAACTGGCCTTTTAAAAATTCTTACCATCAACCAATATATAATTAAAAATGATAGAATATAATCATTTCCATTTTTACACTAATAGCACTGTATACGATCAATTATTTTGCAACATATGATTTTTAAGGTCTAAGATTGATTCTATAACATTAACCTATCTTATTGATATATTACTTTTCTGAAAGTAAAATCTTATTCAAAAGGAAATGTAATGGTGAAGTACAATTGGATTCTAAATGATATTTTTAGATGTTTAAAATGTGGGTTCACTATATGTGAAGTCATTTCATTAACTATAAAAGTGATATTTAAAAAGTCAGATAATTAAATCTTAGTATTGAGAATCTGATTTGTCATATTTTCCAGACCGTAAACTCTTGTGTTGACATCAACTTGAGATTATCTGGTGCAGTGCTAATTTCCTTTTCTGACAAGCATTTTCCTGTTATTTATCATGAAAAAGGCAAAAGGCATTAACACTACAGTTAATTGGCACAGTCATGTGATAGAAAATGCAGATCATCTGGAAGCATTAAATTTTGTTAGCTTCAGTCCTAATTCCCCTCCATTAAGATTAGATAAAGTGCTCTCAAGACAATAAACTGATTATGACAACCAGAAACAGTAAAAGTGAATTTATAGATGAATGACTTTGGAAATTGAACAGTGAAAAAGAGATACTATAAAATTCCAAAATAGTGAACAAAGACTATTTGAGTTAGATGTATTTCTGTTTATAATAATTAAAAATAACAAAAATTAAAATACAATACACATATATCAGTCAATGGGAGTTCATAGTTAAAAATGAAAGAAAACAGGTATGTCCACAGTCAAACCCATTTTACATTTCCTTTCAGTATGAATGAGCACTATAAACACGGTTTAATTCCTTCAGATATTGTCCTATGTGTATATATATATTTTTTTTTGTTGTTTTCCTTTTGTTTGGAAAAGGAATGATATCTTGCTATAAGAAGCTATTACTACTTGTTTGATTCTTTACAAAATTATGAACATTCATCCATGTTTATATGTACAAAATCTCCTGATACTTTTTAAAATTGCCCGTCATCTATATTTAATTATTAAATATTTCCAAACTGAGGGAATTTAGATGTTTGTTTTTTATACATTATAAATAATGTTTTGAAGAATAGGTTCATATATTTATTTTTGCAAAACTGAATATTTCTGCTGGACAGATTCTTAGAAGTAAAGTACAGAGCTAAAAGTTATGAAAACTTTCGGTTTGTCTGTTGTATTGGCAAAATACATTTATTTACTTATTTGGTCAAATTTTACTCCTGCTAACAGTGACTAAGAGTACAGAACTGGGAGGGTGGGAAGGCAAGGGATCCAGAGCACTAGAACAGGCACTAGCCTTTACCCTGGGACCTGGGAGTAGAGGCGTTCTTTTACTTCACAGCAACGAGAGATGAGAGATATTGACACCACTAGCTATGTAGATATGGTGGCAGGAAGCTGTTTCTGACTAACTGCTTCTAGCTTCTGAATAACTGTTTCTGATTAACTGCTTCTAAGTGCATATGAGACAGATTGTTGTTGTTCCATCACTAAGTCATGTCCAACTCTTTGCAACCCCATAGACTGCAGCATGCCAGGCTCCTCTGTCCTTTACTAGCTCCCAGAGTTTGCTCAAATTCGTGTCCATTGAGTCCATGATACTATCTAACCATCTCACCTTCTGTCTCCTCTTTCTCCTTTAGCCTTCAATCTTTCATCACAAATTAGATTGTCAAATGGTATTTGGAGGATGAAGAATGCATGTGAGGAATCTGAAACTTAAGAATTTATTAAACAGTGGTCTTAGAGAGCTAGAATGAAAGAACTTATTTGTTGTAAGACCCCCAAATCTCTCACCACCACCGCCCCCCTCCCAAAAGGAAAAAGCTATCCAAATCTTTGGAACTTGTAATCAATACCTTATTTGGGAAAAGAGTATATGCAGTCATAATTAAATTAAAGATTTTGGGAAGATTACCTAAATTATCTGGGTGGGTCCTACATGACACCTTAAGAGTCCCTATAAGGTAGAGGCAATGGGAAATAAGACATACACATGAGAAAGCAATGTGAAGATGAAGGCAGAATGTGAAGTGAGGTGGCCATAGTTTAAACAATCTGCAACAGTCAATAGAAGCTGAATGAGAGAAGGGACAGAGTATCCTCTTTATAAAGCCCCTGAAGGTAGTATAGCCCTTCTAGATTTCAGACTTTTTGCCACCAGAACTGAGTGAATAAATCTGTATTCTTTTAAGCCACCAAGTTTGTGGCAATTTGTCACACTAGGAAACTAGTGTCCCAAAGAAACTAATATACAAGTGAAATGCATCATCCTATAATATTAAATTAACTTTTGGGTTGCATAGTTATGAACATGCAATACATTTACTTCGTCACATTGTTGGGAAAGAGGATATTTGCTTTCAACCATGATCAGAATGTTTCTAGATTAATATGATACTACAGAATTATTGTTGTTATTTAGTCTCTAAGTCATATCATGTTCAACTCTTTTGTGACCTCATGGACTAGCCCACCAGACTCCTCTGTCCATGTGATTTCCCAGGCCAGAATACTGGAGTGTGCTGCCATTTTCTTCTCTGGGGCTCTTCCCGACCCAGGGATTGAACCCACATTTCCTGCATTGACAGACAGATTCTTTACCATAGAGCCACTAGGGAAGCCCACTATAGAATGAATGAGAAATAAAGAAGGCAATTTAATTGTTTCTTCAAGAAATTAGTTATAACAAAGGACTAAACTGGAATCTAAAATGAAAACAAAAAATGAGAGAGTGATGATGAATAGTAAAAGAATCAAAGGAAAATAAATTGGATTTCTCAACAAACTGGGATTTTACTTCTTCTGAAGTGCTAAAATAAGAAAGCTAGAAAGGAGGAAATAGGGTCATTGCAGTAGAAATGCCACAAGAAATATAATTAGTGGGATAAGGAATAATATCATTTCCTATGTGATCGGAGAAGGCAATGGCAACCCGCTTCAGTACTCTTGCCTGGGAAATCCCATGGACATAGGAGCCTGGTGGACTACAGTCCATGGGGTCACGAGGAGTCGGACATGACTGAGCGACTTCACTTTCACTTTTCACTTTCATGCACTGGCGAAGGAAATGGCAACCCACTCCAGTATTCTTGCCTGGAAAATCCCGGGGATGGAGCCTGGTAGGCTGCCCTCTATGGGGTTGCACAGAGACGGACACGACTGACACGACTTAGCAGCAGTAGCAGCACATGATTGAAGCAGCAGCATGATGACAAAAGATGGTTGAGAGGACGTGAAGGAAATGAAATATTAGAGTTTAACATGGGTCATCTTCATTTAAGTTTGTAATACACATTTAATTATAGAGTTTAGAGTCGTTTGAGAGTTATACATTCTGAAGTTTGATTTTTCAATGGATGTTATAATGAAAGGTGGAATAGATATCTGCTCTTGTTTTGGCTTTTCTAAAAGTCTCCCTAGCATTATTTGCCCAAGGATTTTTTTTTTTAACAAGGTATTCTGATGTTGATATGGGAAAATCAGCTCTTATCAACTTGCTTATCAAAGCTGACTGCACCCCATTACTCGCCCCCTAAATCTAGATGTGGACTTCCTAATAGGACTAAATTGAATCAGTACTGTTACCTTTGTCATGTTCAGTGATGGGCTCACACCACAAGTTAAGTAAACAAGCTAAATCAAGGGTTTGTCTTTGAACTGAGAAAATGAGTGTGTTATTTCCCACTGAAAATAAATCTGGATGGGCATAGCACAGGAAACTGCTGGCAATGCTCTTAAAACTACAAGGGTAAAAATATCTAAGGATGGAGGTGACACCAAGGAAATGAAAACAAGGAACAAAGGGAGAGGAGCAACTTCTATTCAGAAACTCAAACACCAAATCAAAGTTTATCTGACCCCTTAATCATTTAGCTGTTTAGGGATAAATAAATAAATAAGTAAATAAATCCCTGTCTTTGAATTAATCTCGTTGGGGAAGCATTATTATTTTTCTTCGTGACATGAAATAGAATGTACTCATTACTGAGACCTGATATTACTGTCTTGGATTGCCACATAAGTGTCACTGGTCATCTCATTTAAAGAGGATTGATTTATTCTAAAAGTGAAGTAAGTGCTTCAAGTTCTCCTGAGTTACTGAATTTCTATCATGACTGCATCTACAGATGACAGCCAATAAAAAAAATAATAAGCCACTGAGAAAAGTCATACAATGGGCATGACGTAAAATAGCACAGGATATTTGTCAGAAAGTTGTGCTCTATTTTGAATTCTACATCTGTATTGGATTATATGAATACAAATTTTAGTTTCCTATAGCTAATGCTTCATCTTCCATCAGTATGAGTTTATGTGTTAGATAGCACTTACCACTGAAGACTTACAAATTAAGAATAACAACACTTACAGAAGAACATTTTCGACAAATTTTAAACATTTTTGTTAACACATCTTTGTAATTTGTACTGGTTATAATATTATTTTGCAGCTGTTCAAGTACACATCTACAACTGAATTTTGAAAACTTTTTATAATCTGATGCTTATTAGGAAATCTCACTAAAATGGAGTTGGAAAGCCAGAAGGGGGACTTCTCACATGTGTACCACTAGAATTTAATACAGATACCAACAAAATGATAATGTACCTTATATCTCTGACAGTAAGTGACACTATTTGACTACTAGCAGAAAAAAAGACTTTATCTTTGTCTGGCAACAGCTCATCCAATGAGAGGCTGTCATAACTCAGCCAATGAAAAGTCACTATATTTTGAATTCAGTTTTCTCCAATGAACTTATTTAGAATAGTCCCTCACAATCTACCCTTCTCTGTAAAAGAGCTTCCTCTCCTTTGTTTTATCAGACTTACCTAATGCTTGCCTTTGTTTTACCAAATTGTGATACTTTGCAAATAAACCCATTTTTCTGGTAAAAGAAAAAAATAAGTTGTTTTCTTGCTGCTGGTTAACCAAGGTAATATAAAATTCCAATCCTTATTGCATTTGCCATAGCTTTTCTCATTGCTTGTTAAGCCACCTTCACTAGAGATTTTTGTTTTAGAAAAATATACCTGCCTTATTTTCTCAGGCAAAAATTTGCAGTAATATGCTCAATGAGCATTTGTTCATTGAGATGAATTATCAAAATTAAAGGTAGTTACATAATATAAAGTAAATCCACAAGTCAGATAATTGAAAGAAAATTGTCAATCTTGAACAATAATAGATATGAAGAGTAGGAGTCAGTGTTTTTCAAGGACTAATAGGGCTATGTCTTGAAAATGTGCCTAGATCTTATCCATGATGTCACAGATATTAATTCCCAAGACAAGCATGAATGCATTGGGGATATTTTCTTGTCTTTTACCCAATACCACTATAATTCTGACTCATGGTCAATGCAAAGGAAGCCCAGTCATGTAGATTAACAGTTTTTTTTTTTTTTTTCCTGTGGAGTGATAACTAGGAGAAAGAATAGCAATACTGCTCATCTTTTATCAGGTGACATTGATTTTTCAGCTAACGTCTTATGAATTCATAACTGCAACAGAAATATGAGAGGATTGATTCATTATTCTTTTGTTATTATTATGCAGGGTATAAAGCTGTATTAGCAGAAACAAATTTAACACAGAAAGTGAAAGTGAAAGTCACTAAGTCCTATCTGACTCTTGGTGACACCATGGACAGTAGACTGCCAGGCTCCTCCTCTGTCCATGGGATTCTCCAGGCAAGAATACTAGAGTGAGTAGCCCTCCCTTCTCCAGGAGGATCTTCCCAACCCAGGGATTGAACCCAGGTGTCCCTCATTGCAGGTGGATTTTGGGTAGCCCATCCTTTCTTCATTGGATCTTCCCAACCCAGGAATGGAACTGGGGTCTCCTGAATTGAAGGCAAATTCTTTATCGGCTGAGCTACCAGGGAAGCCCATTTTAACACACAGCATCAAAGCTGGCTAAGTTCTCCCTCTTAACTAAGATGGAAAGGGAATGGGGAAGTTATATAATGATAGTGGTTAGTATTCACTAATTTTAATGATTTTGTTCCTTTTCCATTTGTGTACTTATTCAATTAGAGAAGGAAATGGCAACACACTCCAGAACTCTTGGCTGGAATATCCCATGGATGGAGGAGTCTGGTGGGTGGCCACAGTCCATGTAGTCGCAAAGAGTTGGACATGATTGAGCTACTTCACTTTCTTTCTTTCTTTCAGTTAGATTGGGATGACATTAACCAAGGATAGATATTGTCCCAATAGATTTACTTTGGAAGGTCTGTATATAAAGCAATAATTTTCACAAATTATTTTAATTCAATCTTTACTTAGGATAGCAAGGATTAACTCTGTAAGGTTTGGCCATCAAAAATATATTAAAACTTGTTATAACCTTATATGTGGTTAGTAAGAATTTTCAAATTTTTATCTTGTAATAAATGCATATTAAAAGAAAATATATTTTATCTCAACTCACACTTGATCGAGTAAAGGGTTGTATTCCTTTCAATATGCATTTCTAAAATATCCAATAATTTTTATTTTATCCTTTTTCATTTAAAAACGTGTTTGAGATTTTCAGTGTCATTAACTAGCCTTCAAAAAGGAGGACTCCACTTCCCTACTATGGAACAGACTTTGAAGTAGCTATAGTAAACAATATTATGTCCTAATAAAATAATAATTGTTCTTCCTCAAACAATACATGACCATCCTTCCCCCTATTTAGCAAAAATGTATTTTTTTTTGCAAAATAATTTTTTTTAAAGAAGAGGTAATTGTACCACTCCAAATTAAATAAGTCATTAGATTGATGCATACTTTATTTCACAATTTGAAATATTTTTTTCTATTTATATTTTAGCTAAAAATGTTTGAATTTGAATATATAGCTTTTCA
>SJYQ01095314.1:144151-159385 GCA_006410935.1 Redunca redunca
TTATAAGTCAGAAACTGTTATATGTCACAGGACAAATTCCCAGATCTTGTTGAATATAATTACTAATCAATGACATCTAAATTAATGGTAAAACTGAGGTAGACCATGATTTTACACTCTCTTTACTAAAAAGAAATAGAAATAATTTCTGTTAAATCACTGGTAGATTGGTTTGAAAAGACTGAAGAGATGTTTAAAGTTAATCTTTTAGAAAATTATAAGTTAACTGATAGTATAAAATATCTTGTTAATGACATGCATCGCACTTCATGTTGAAACCAAATAGTACATTCTGGATGGGCTTCTGATGAGTCATGATTTTCATTTATCAACAGTTGTCAGCAAAAAATTTTAAAATGAATTATCAATTAAATTTTAGGAAGAATTGATTTTTTCCTTCTAATATACAGATAAAAATAACATAATTATGCTTCAATAAAGAGCAACCAGAAGAAAATCAAATATATGCTGGAAATTGTGAATTGAAGGGCATCAGTTCAGTTCAGTCACTGAGTCATGTCTGACTCTTTGTGACCACACGCACTTCACCAAGCCAGGATTCCCTGTCCATTATCAACTTCCAGAGTTTGCTCAAAGTCATGTCCATCGAGTAGGTGATGCCATCAAACCATCTCATCCTCTGTCACCCCCTTCTCCTCCTGCCTTCAGTCTTTCCCAGAATCAGGGTCTCTTCCAATAAGTCAGTTCTTTGCATCAGGTGGCCAAAGTATTGGAGCATCAGCTTCAGCATCAGACCTTCCAATGAATACTCAGAGTTGATTTCTTTTAGAAATGACCAGTTTGATCTCCTCGCAGTACAAGTGACTCTCAAGAGTTCTCCAACACCGTGGTTCAAAAGCATCAATTTTTCAGTGCTCACCTTCAGTGCTCAACTCTCACATCCATACATGACCACTGGAAAAACCATAGCTTTGTCTAGATGGACCTCTGTTGGCAAAGTAATGTCTCTGGTTTTAATATGCTGTCTAGGTTGGTCATAGCTTTTCTTCCAAGGAGCAAGTGTCTTTTAACTTCATAGCTGCAGTCACCATCTGCAGTGATTCTGGAGCCCAAGAAACTCAAGTCTCTCACTGTTCCTATTGTTTCCCCATCTGTTTGCCATGAAATGATGGGACCGGATGCCATGATCTTAGTGTTTTGAATGTTGAGTTTTAAGCCAACTTTTTCACTCTCCTGTTCCACTTTCATCAAGAGGCTCTTTAGTTCCTCTTAGCTTAGATATGAAGGGCATATCTATTTTTATTATGAAGTGCTACAAGACGAATGCCTTCCCAGGTGGTGCTAGCAGTAGAGAACCTGCCTGCCAATGCAGGAGAGCTAAAGAAATGTGAACTTGTTCTCTCAGTTGGGACAATCCCTTGGAGAAGGAAATGGCAACCTACTCCAGTGTTCTTGCCCAGAAAATCCCATGGACAGAAGAGCCTAGCAGGCTACAGCCCATAGAGTCACAAAGAGACTGCAACTGAGCAAGAACAAATATTAGTTATATTACCATGCCATCTAAACTACTGAGTGATACAAACATAACTGGTTTGTATTGGTTGGTTACAGACAAGGAGTATAATATACAATTCTCATTTAGGTTGATTATGCACAAATTTATTGCAAATAAAAAGAGAGAGAGATAAAAAACCAACTAAGTACAATATAGCATCTATACTAGAAACTGGTGGCCTTTGCTTTCCAACAGTATTTTTTCTGTTGGATAAAAGTCCTAACAAATTTGGAAGAAATAGTAAAAAATAACAATAACAACAAAACACTGTAAAAGTTAAAATTAGTCTTTGGAATAAAAGAAACACACTTGTATTAATTTTATTCAATAAATAAATGTTACTGTATAGCACTGTAACCTATGTTATAGTTAGAAAGCAATATGCCTCAGTAGCTAAAAAGCGGGGAGTTGGGGTGTAGATATTGACTGGTTTTATATAGCAAGTTTAATGTTCTTTTGATCCAAAAAAGAGAATGGATGGTCTATTCACAGCTCTATTGAAAACTCAGACCTTGCCAAGAGACCTTCTTCCTAACAAGAGAAAACTAACATCTTTCCCTGATAGTCACAGAGAAACACTACAGAATGTTACTCAAAAATTAGAATTCACTCAGGGCAGAGGATTAGATAATAAGTTACTGTGAATCAAAAACAGAAAGGAATGAAAATATCTAGCAATAACTATTCATAAGCAGTTTACAAGCATGCTGAATGGGAAAAAATAAAGAAAAACAAACAAAAAACCTCCTGACAATACAATTCATAAAGAGGATACTAAAAATGAGCTTTCTGCAATCACATAAGGAGGTACAGAGAATATGATATCTGTTACAAAAACAAAACAAAATCCAATCATGGCACAAGAACAACCTTATGTGATGTTAAAAAAGGAATCTGTAACTGTTGAATAAGTTTTCCAGAAATCATAATAAATATTAACTTCAGTCCATAATTTTATTGACTATCACGTATGCATGTGTGTGTACTTGATCATGTCCAACCTATGACCTCATGGACAGTAGCCCACCAGGGTCCTCTGTCCATGGAATTTTCAAGACAAGAATACTGGAGTGGGTTGCCATTTCCTTCTCTGGGGGATCATTGAATTGAACCCAAATCTCTTGCATCTCCTGCACTGGTAGGTGGATTCTTTTCCACTACACCACCTGGGAAGCCCATGTATGACTAAGACATCATTCTTAGTGCTGGGAACATAGAAACAGATCAAAAAGACTAAAATTCCTGCTTCTATATGTTCATATGGGAGGAGAAAGTTTTTACACAAATAAGTGAAACACATAATTTCTTGATGGTGATAAATTCTGTGAAATAAAACAATGCAGGAAATGAGAGAACATAGGTGCTTTGTTTATGACGGTAAATTTTTTAACGGTGAGAATACATGAAATATAAGACTATATGGCAGATTGACAGAAGAGTAAATATGAATTCTTAAGGCATGTAGGTACTTTGCATGTTCATATAATAACTAAAAGGCCGTTGTGACTGAAACAGAATGATCCAAAGGTAGAGTAGTATGAGATGAAATCAGAGAGGCAGTGACAGGGCTTTGATTGTGCTAAACAATTTGATTTTTTCTATAGCAAATGCAAGTTTAAAAAAAAAAAAGTCTACTGACAGAAGGCTAATAAAAATAATAGTTTTATCATTTAAAAAGAAAAGTTATTATGATGTTTACTAAGAATGCTCTACCTGAAAACATACATGAAGGTATGTCTATAAGTTTTCTCTCTCTTCTTTTTTTATTAAAAACTCTACTTTGGCTAAAAATTACTGACTCTTGAGATAAAAGCACATCAATTAACTTGTCCATTTACCAACACCTACTAGTTTGAGCACTAGATCATCTACGCTTTCTCTTAACCAAGGACATCATTCCAGCTATTGTTTTTTCTTTCTACTATATCATAATTGTTTTTACTCTCTATGTTCATACCTATCATGTTTCAGAAATGGTATTGTTTCTCTGAATTTTAAAATAATATTTCTCTTGATTCTGTTTCCCTAACTACCATTCCATTTCTCTAGCATTTTTTTTGCAGTCAGTCCTCTAAAATGAACAGTCAATAATCCATGTCTCCAATTCCTCACTTCCTACTCTCTTAAAAGCATTCTAGTCAACCTCTTCCCCAACAACTCCATAAAAACTGCGATTGTAATAAACACCAATGTCTTTCATCTTATAAGATTCAATAATAAATTCTTAGTCCTTCTCTCATTACTCTACTATGCTATATTACCCTATTGGTTACCTGCTTCTCTTTGGCTTAACCTTCTTTATTGATTTTGTAGGCATTGTTCCCTTTTTCTTTGTCTCTTTCTTTTTTTCCAATAGGAGGAAACAAAGAAAAGAAAGAGGGTCATGTAAGTGAGTGAGATGGTTTTTTTTTTCCCCAGAGAGTCAATATATATTATCTAAAATATATATACAAAATAAAAATATATATTTATTTACCAAAAATTGTTGAAGTAACAGCACCCAGAAAACTGAAGATACAAATGATTTTAGAATGTTGCCTATAGAGCAAGCAGGAGAGTGATACTGTTTTTATTATAAGTTCTTCAGTTCTTGCTACCATGTGGACTTATTCCTTGATTTTTTTTCCTTGATAAAAATGTTGTAAAATGAGTTTTTAAGTACTATATGTAATTTAAAAAATGATACACTTACTTCAGTTGGAAAATGGAGTGACTAAGATAGATGAGAAGTAACAAAAGTACATCAATTTCATAGTTTTCATTGCTGATGTCAAAAGATATTGCATAACTTTGATAAGTCAACAATAAGTAGAGGTGTAGGTTTAGGTGTAAAGTTTGGTGGCAAGTGGTATAAAAATTACAAATATTAAGTGAAAAACTTGTTATCTGGGGACAAAGGTATGGAGATGAATGGGAGTCATAGCTATTTTCTTGTGTTTAATTTAAAAATACTT
Source organism: Redunca redunca (assembly GCA_006410935.1). NCBI lineage: Eukaryota > Metazoa > Chordata > Mammalia > Artiodactyla > Bovidae > Redunca > Redunca redunca. The sequence continues at coordinate 148,622 of SJYQ01095314.1, forward strand.
TTATTTTATTTTTAACATAAAAGTATGCATTGCTTTATAGTTAAAATAATTCAGTTTTGTAGAAAAGGCTAAGTAAAAATTAAAATTAAATATTTATAGGAGAAATATATCTCTTTTACTATTTCTGGAAGGGTTGACCATAATTATATCCCAGGGTCATGACTGATACTTAAGCAATGTTTTTAAATAAAACTGAATTAAATTGGGGAGAAAAAAAGGCCTCATTACAAACATGTCAAAAAGTAGTGTACAGAAACAGCTCAAGAGCCTCTATACACAAGGGATTCTTCCTGAATTTCTAATATGGTTTAAATGATTTTATAAATGACCTGCCTCAGTGGAAATAACATGTAGGAAGTCTTAAAGGAGATCTACATAGAATGGGAACAGAGCTATTAAGCTGCTGTTAGGAGTTATCACAGGAAATGCCAGTATACACTTTATAAAGCCTTGCCAACTTATGTAATATCAGCAAAAAGTTTGCTCTCCCTCAATACATAAGGAGTTTTAAGGATACTGAATCTTAAGAGTTCCACTCACTATCCCAGTTTTCCTTGTGCTTACAAATCATCTAACATTTAGCTGACTAAATTGCTTATATTTGTGCTCTTTATGAGAAAAAAAGGTGAATATAAATTGCCAAAGTTTATCTTGAAATATTAAAGTAGTTTTGGGAAGAAGAATGGGCCTGTGTGGCTGGAGAAAGGCTGAACAGGAGAAAAGTATGATGAATAATGCAAGGTGCACATGCAGAAAGTACAACACACTTGATAGAAAGCTGCTGGAAAGTAGGCCAGGGCAATGGAAAGTACACATACTGGTAATGGACAAATTATATGACCACTGAGGATTCTCTGTTCACTCAGGATAGACAAGGTACAAAGTGGTTGAGGGACCTGATTCAAAAAGAAGGAAATGTTGATCAGAGGTCTAAGTCAGAATAAAATCAACCCTAGTCTAGTCTTTCACAATGAGAGCTATTATAATAGTGGAGATAAAAGTCACTTTAGATCTCCTTTCAAAATACACAAATCTACAGTTTTATCCAAAAGATGGAAAGAAGCTGAGATTTTAGGGATATGAATTATGGTGAGAAGAGAAGCTTTCATTTTCCTGAGAGCAGTAATTTCAATGGCTTGCTAGGAGAAAATACAGTAATTACTGTATCAGACAGATCTAACGGGAAACGAGAAACACTCTATTACATAGACAAGAAGGATTAATACAGAAAATTAAAAGTCTGCAAAACCAGACAAGAGCTAGGAGAGTGATGGTCAGGACAGGGAAGTGGCTTCTGACATTCAGAAAATCAAGAAGTGTGAGAATCACAGGGAATTGCTGCTCAGCTTTGTGTAACTTCAAAGTAGGCAAGTGGAGAAAGGCCGTGAACCCTCTGGCAAACTATATGTCTGTCACTTGATAAAGTCTCTGAACTCATCAGCCTGTTGAGGGATAGCAGCTTTTGTTTCTTTTTTGCCTCGAAAGTCTCTTGTGAGTGTCTCCCATTTGAGAAATCGGTACTGAGCAGGGGAGTCTGCCTTGTGTAGATGGACATGTTTGTTCTCTTCTCCAGATGAGGGGTGCACATCCTCAGCAACTACTGTGAGCTCCCGTCACCAAGCTCACCACAAAGCCTCCTGACATCCTTACAACTTAAGGCCTACACGAAAAGGCTAACTACCACCAACATGAGCGTGTGTGCTCAATTGCTTCAGTCGTGTCAGACTCTTTTCAACTCTATGGATTGTAGCTGATCAGGCTCCTCAGTCCATGAGATTCTCCAGGCAAGAATAATGGAGTGGGTGGTCAGGCCCTCCTCCAGGAGATCTTCCCAACCCAGGGGTCAAACCAGTTCCTCTTATGTCTCCTGCACTAGCAGGCAGGTTCTTTACCACTAGTGCCACCTGTGAAGCTCAACTACCACCAACATGCCGTATATAAAATTGCAGAGAAATAGAAGAAAGAATAAAAATTGGTCTATATATATGCAGATACTTCTATAACAAAGGGAGGGAGAAAACACTGCTAGCTATCCTTTTTTTTTCTTTCTTTTTTTTCCTGTAACTGAGAATTTTCGGAGCTATTTTTGGTGTCTCCATCTATTCACCAAGCATTTTATATTTTGCCCTCATTTGCTGTTTCAACTGGTCATGATGTTGTGACCCGGACCTTTATTCCTAAAGTGTCTGAGCCATTTATGAACCTGTTGATTTATGTTGTAATGTTTCATTAATTTATTTCTGTGCAAAAAAATATTCACTGGCAGTCTGCTAAATCTACTGGCTTCTATACATATTCCTTCTTGATCCCAGTGTAAACCGGGGACTCTTTTTCCCATTTATAATCAAGATCAATCAACAGAGCCAATACAGCAAATCATTTACTTATTTGTCTGTTGATGGAATGGTTTAAGCAGCTCAATGCAGTCAGGGGAGAATCTTGGCCACAAGGAAAACAGAATTGTTGCATCCCCTAGGGTACTTCCCTTGTCCTCTTAGGAAGTGACCTCAACTAGAGCTCTGGAGATTAGAAACGTATATTTTTTGAGTGATTTCTTAAGTGTAATAGTGAGGGATGCCACTTCACTTCAACCCTCAGTGTCCTTGACTATGTTCTGGGTTTGTGAAAAAAGGGGTACAGTTTCCCCTCATTATCCAAAATAGAGAATTCCTATGAATCCTTCCGTAAGCCATAAATAAGAAAGTGAAGAAACAGCTACCTTAGGACACATCTTGCTAACAGATGTACAAAAATAAATTGAGATAAAGCACAGACGCTACAGACACAGTTTGAAGCCATGGTGGCTTGATGCTAAGATGCTGAGTGTAGTTCCCAGGCAAGGAGTTTGGTGGTGCCGCTCTTAGTGCCCAGGGGACACACTGCCTCTATAACACCTCATGCATGCTAGTCACTTCAGTCATGTCCCACTCTTCATGACCCTATGGACTTTAGCCTCCCAGGCGCCTCTGTCCATAGGATGCTCCAGGCAAGAATACTGGAGTGGATTGCCATGCCTTTCTCCAGGGGATCTTCCCAACCCAGGGACTGAACCCATGTCTTTTACATCTCCTGCCTTGGCAGGAGGGTTCTTTACCACTAGTACCACCTGAGAATCTTGCTGCAAAACAAATGTTGAACTTCAATTTTACCTTTCACTTTTTTTTTTTTTAATTGAAAGGTAAAAATGGGGCTTCCTTGGTGTCTCAGACAGTAAATAATCTGCCTACAATGCAGGAGACTTGAGTTCGATCTCTGGGTAAGGAAAATCCCCTGGAGAAGGAAATGGCAACCCACTCCATTATTCTTGCCTAGAGAATTCCATGGACAGAGGAGCCTGGTAGATTATACTCCATGGGGTCACAAAGAGTCAGATATTACTAAGTGACTAACACTTTCACTTTTTTTTGGTAAAGGTGAAAATTCTCTTTAGATTTCTTTCAGTTAGTGGAAACAGGTACTAAGGTAGATCCTTCATGAAAACCAAGTGGTGTGAAGCAAACTTTTGAAAAGTGGGAACGCCTTACAACATACTGGTCACTTGTTCCTAGTATATACTCAATGCTTACGTTACAATGACTCATCAATCTTGTAAGAGCTGACTTCCGTCAGCTGTCTAAATCAGCTGCAGAGCTTTCTCTTCCCTGGTGCTCAAATAACCAATGATAAAACTATTTTCATGTGTTTCTGTTTTAAAGATTACATTGTTACCCAAAATAACAAATCCAGAATAGGAAATTCTGTCACTGGTAATGTAGACGGGAAAACATTTTTCCATTAAGTAACAATATGGAGCCCTTTCACTAACTCTGTTTTAATTCTTCATGGAAGAACACACTCCAGAAATAGGAAATCTAAGAAAAATTCTTAAGAATATAATTTATTTTACCATCTGCTTTTCTTAGAAAATAATCAGTTAATAACATAATTGCCTTGACAACATATTCTGAGTTGTGCATATGCTATCCTGGAATGCAAAATTCTTTTTTTTTTTTTAATTTCAGAAAGAGTGTTGAAGTTTTTTATTCTATTTCTGATTTTATATTTTGGAAGCATCTTATATTTGAACCCTACCGCAACTTATTCATTTCAGCATTTAAACTGTAGCAATTTTAAGTACATTGACACAATGTAGTAATAATGTATCATACTATATCATAAAGAGTTTTTATTACAGTGCCTCAATTAATCTTTTTGCTTATTATTTCCTATTAAAGTTTAAAGAACAATGTTTTACTTGAAGAGATTATTAAAGAATGAGAATGACTTGTTAATTTGAGCATCCATGATTCTTGTGGTATATCTATCTATCTAACTATCTTGTGGATATATTTAAGGCAAGTTAGGGATAAAGACTGGAGAAGGCAATGGCAACCCACCCCAGTACTCTTGCCTGGAGAACCCCACGGACTGAGGAGCCTGGTAGTTGCAGTCCATGGGGTCGCTAAGAGGCAGACACGACTGAGCAACTTCACTTTCACTTTTCACTTTCATGCATTGGAGAAGGAAATGGCAAACACTCCAGTGTTCTTGCCTGGGGAATCCCAGGGACAGAGGAGCCTGGTGGGCTGCTGTTTATGGGGTCACACAGAGTTGGACACAACTGACGCGACTTAGCAGCAGCAGCAGCAGCAGCAGGGATAAAGATAGGCTTCCCTTGTGGCTCAGCTGGTAAAGAATCCATCTGCAATGTGGGAGACCTGAGTTCCATCCCTGGGTTGGAAAGGTCCCTTGGAGAAGGGAAAGGCTACCCACTCCAGTATTCTGGCCTAGAAAATTACATGGACTGCTCCTGGGAAGAAAAGCTATGATCAACCTAGACAGCATATTGAAAAGCAGAGACATTACTTTGCCAACAAAAGTCCATACAGTCAAAGCTATGGTTTTTCCAGCAGTCATGTATGAATGTGAGATTTGGACTATAAAGAAAGTTGAGCGCCGAAAAATTGATGCTTTTGAACTGCAGTGTTAGAGAAGACTCTTGAGAGTCCCTCGGACTGCAAGTAGACCCAACCAGTCAATCAGCCCTGAATATTCATAGGAAGGACTGATGTTGAAGCTGAAGCTCCAATACTTTGGCCACCTGACGTGAAGAACTGATTCACTGGAAAAGACCCTGATGCTGGGAAAGATTGAAGACAGGAGGAGAAAGGGATGACAGAGGATGAGATGGTTAGATGGGATCACCAGCTCAATGGACATGACTTTGAAAAAGCTCTGTAAGTTGGTGAGGACAGGGAAGCCTGGCTTGCTGCAGTCCATGGGGTTGCAAAGAGTTGGACACGACTGAGAGACTGAACTGAGGGATAAAGACCTAAATACATGACTGAAAGAATTAATCAATATCTCTATTGGTTCTGATTTTCAGGAAGAATGACAGATCGATGAAGCAAACAGTTTTGAGATAAAGGACGCTTTGTCCATTGTATTAAGTGGTACAAACATCAACTGTCTTTGACGATCTATCCTAGGTGAAGCTGTCTGCACCACTGAAAGGTCAGAGGTATTTTAGTTATGACATGACATAAAAATTATCTACTAGGATCAGAACTCAGATTTCAGAATAATAAAGAAAGCCCTAATGGCAAATTCATAAATTTACATTGTGTTGAAATTATGGACAAATAATGTTATAAATTCTGTTTGATTCCTACTTGATCAATGGTCCCCAACCTTTTGGCATCAGGAACAAATTTCAGGAAAGACAACATTTCCACAGACCAGGGTAAGGAAGATGGTTTCAGGATAATTCAGGTGCCTTACATTTATTGTGTACTTTATTTCTATTATTATTACATCTGTTCCACTTCAGATTATCAGGTATTAGATCCTGGAATCTGGGGACCCCTATACAGATGATAAGATCTCTGTTGGCAATGTTTCAAGAGTACCAACTAAATAACAATCTCATATAGTGACAGAACATAATACTGTGATGGTATATCCATTTTGTATTTGATTAATATATAGGGTTCCTTATGCTATTCAATTTGAAAACCATAAAGTTGATTTTATTTTGAAAGCATTATTTTACAATATATTATTTACTCTAATAACATTTATGCTAGTCACTGTAATTTTCTTAGTTGGAACAAAATTTTGACTGAAAAATTCTATTTTTGAGCAAACTCGCGTCTTGTAATAGCAATTATTAGCCTGAGAATAGCAGCTATTATTTATTTAGTGCTGTATGTGTCAGGCACTTTTCTAAGTACTTTAAATGTGTTCCTTTCAATAGCACCAGGAGATACTATTAGTAACTACATGTTACAGATAAGAAAATGTAGGCAAAGTAAGTAACTTATGAAAGTCACACTGCATATAAGTATTGAGCTCCAAATCCAAACCATAAACCATGCCATCTGATTCCAATATTAAACTCTTAACCAGCACAGTCACTGCTATCCCACAAATACCTCCCACCCCCTGGAATATGAGTCTATTCTATCACCAATTTTGTTAAAAATAATTTCAGAAAATTGCATGGCCACAAATAACAAAAAATATAACATGTATATTCTAAATAAAAACTTTCAGGAGTAAAACATTTTTACTAACAGGAGATGAAAGTGTAAATCTGTCTTTTAGTCTTCAAGAGCAGTCAGAGGTCAGGGATAGAACTGTTCACTCTATTAGAATGGACTAAAATGACCTCAGGCAGATACTTAATTTCAGTTATTTGTTGGAACAAAATGAAATGTAAGTTTTTGTTTTCTTTTTTATCCTTAGCACTATACTATGTTAGATTATTGATAACTAAAAGGTTTAGTCCATAACTTTTATTAAAAGCTATTACATATAAATGCAGATCATTTATTAACACAAAGAGATTTAAATAGCCCTAATGGAAACTGAAACCTATTAAACTAACAGTGTATACTGCATTGTTCTGGGGCCAAATAAGTATGCATAAATTAAAAAAAATAATTTATTGTTACATTTTTCCTTAAACTTCAATGAGTTCTTTTGTAATTTGTAATTTAAAGTGATTTAACATTTCTTGTAGTCACGTGTACATGCTAAGTCACATCAGTTGTATCTCATTCTTTGTGATCTTATGGACTATAGCCAACTAGGCTCCTCTGTCCATGGGATTTTCCAAGAAAGAATACTGGATTAGGTCGCCATGTCCTACTTCAGGGGGTCTTCCAGGCCCAGGGATTGAATCTGCATCTCCTACAACGCAGGCAGATTCTTTACCAGCTGAGCCACTGGGAAAGCTCCCTTTTGTAGTTGTATTTCCTCTTAAATCTCCAGCATTAAACCCCAACGTAAGCAGGAATAGCCAGACAAGTGCTGCTTTTTTAGGGGAATGGCTCAATAGACTCCAGAGAGTCCTAATTTCAACATGTTTGATTTAAAATTCTTATGAGGTATTGCTAACTTATTGAGGAGAGTTGCACCCTCCTCCTCGAATGGGCTTTACTAGTACAGGAATTTCCATAAGAAAAAAGTAGAGGGCCAATTAAGAAGTCATCCATATCTTTTTTTTTTTTTAAGAAGCAGATGCAATCTTTGTTTCAATTCACTAGGGCCACCTTCAAATTACCTCATTGAGTTTCCTAATTTATTTACTAACATGGAGTCAACTCAAGATTTACTTACTGGTAGGGCCATGCCAAGGTTTCATTTATTTCTCATTAAATGTGCTATTGACAGAATCACTTACAAAAAAGATCACCAATGGAATTCCTAAATAAACTGATTCTAGTTTGGCTTGAAATAGATTGCAATTATTAACTTTGATATTATAAATAGATGCTATAAAACATATATATGTTCATAAATATATGTAAAAACTATATAGGCAATTTAATCATTTCACCCCTTTTACTTTACTGTCTGACTTGTGAATTGAACATTTTGGCTTCAAACAAACAACTGATATCTATATTAGAGATAGGATCTAGAATTATTTTTCATGATAAACCTTACCTTTAATAATGAAAAAAAGAGTGAAGTCACTGAGTCGTGTCTGACTCTACAACCCCATGGACTGTGGCCTACCAGGCTTCTCCATCCATGGAATTTTCCAGGCAAGAAGACTGGAGTGGGTTGCCATTTCCTTCTCCAGTGGATCTTCCCAACCCAGGGATCAAACTCTGGTCTCCTACATTGTGGGCAAAAGCTTTACCGACTGAGCCACCTGGGAATAGTCAAGCATAAACTAAACCATTGATATTTTCCAAAATTCTGGCTCCTGTAATTTTGTATCATAGCTATTTTGGAAGTTGTTAAAAATACTTACAAAAGATGTGATTTTTTCTGTGTTTAGTTCACATGTTTACAACTACAATGTAGGAAATATTTCTGATTATACATCCATATTTTTGAGCATGCCCTCATATCTTTTTATCATTTGTATACAAGTGCTACTGTATTAATACATCATACTGCATGCATGTGTTATGTATGTGTCATACTTCCAAGTTACAGTTAAGGAGATTGGCTCCACTGTATTGTCAGTGAAACTCTACATGACTGGAGCCAAATATCTTGAAGATGAACATTTTAGTTGATAAGGTGAACTATGTGAACAATAATTTATTTATAATTATTTCCCTGTAACATGATTTTTTTTCCCCCTTGAAAAGTTACAGTTGTCAACTACAGCCTTCTGGTCCACCTCCTATCAGCAGTAGAAGTCATTTAGTATAGTTGCTTTGCATAAGTTACCACCAGATGGCATTCTTGTGTCTTTGATCATGCACACATTTCTAACCTAAAAACTGCACTGTGGTTCTTGTTAAGTTCTTTGGGCACATTATTTCACTTCTCAAAGTATTCATAGTATCATAATAAACAAAGGGTACTGGACTAGATGGTTCAATTCAAATACAGACTATTAATATTACCAAACAACTGCTCTGTCCATGGTACTATACTAAATGTGCTGAAGGGTACAGAAGTGAAATATCAACACCTTTAACTATTTGTAGATAGTAAGCACTCAGCAGAGTTCTTCATCTGTCTTCTGGTTAGTTAAATTGTCAGGTTCTTTGTTGTTTTCTATTTTGTTTGTAAACATGTTGAAAGTAAGTAGTTGGACAGGACTGAGTGACTTCACTTTCACTTTGCACTTTCATGCACTGGAGAAGGAAACGGCAACCCACTCCAGTGTTCTTGCCTGGAGAATCCCAGGGACAGGAGCCTCGTGGGCTGCCGTCTATGGGGTCACACAGAGTCAGACACAACTCACGTGACTTAGCAGCAGCAGCAGCAGTAGGCAATTATAAAGCCTTCAATGTGGCATTCTAAGAACTTTATAATTTATTATATGTTACTCAAAATTAATTTTCTAAATTGACTTTCTATAATATAATCCTCACAGATTTACCAAAGTTTTTTGTTTTTGTTAATTAGCTGGTAGGCTTTTGGCTGATTTGTGTTAGTAAAGCAGGGAATTTATGCTTTATAAAGACAACTTTGGAATAAAGAAGGCATATACTAGGGATACAAAGAACAGTTAGAAGACTATAGTTAATCAAGTAAAAAAAGAAAAATAAGTAGCTAAGATGAGTATATCCCTCCTTCTGAGAGATGGGATCATTTCAACAAGTAATTTAGAAAAAGAATGGTTAGGAGGTAGAGTAGAAGATGATTCTGAATTTCTAGAATAGGTGACAGAAAAGTTATCACCCAGGGGGTGGGGAATATGAAAAAAAGGTTTTAGTAAAATGCAAAGAATTTGCTTTGGACATATTGAGAATAAAGATTAGTGGTGATGAAAATATTAACAATTTGATATAGAGTTAAAGAAAGAGATGAGAGATATATTTTATAGGGAAAATCCTATCAAATATATTTAACAAAATCAACAGTGAACATTTTTTCCTTATTTTGTTCCCACAATATGTTTTATTAATACAACAAATATTTTTGAAGTTTAATTAAGATTTTGAAATTTAATGACCATATTATATGAATAGTAATGTGTCACCTATCATCTAGCATCTGTGAATCGAGATGTTAAAATAATGTATCTGAGTGGAAAATAAGGATATTTATTTCTACATTTAGTACAGAAAAAAACATACCTGTATTTATTTTGATTTAAAATAAAATGGAAATGATGGAAATTCACTGACAATCCAGTGCTTAAGACCCCTTGATTCCACTGCAAGGAGCACAGGTCCTAACCATGATTGGGAAACTAAGATCCTGAAAACCATGCGGTGAGGCAAAAAATAAATATAAGATGGAAATGTTGGCTATTAAATTCAATTTTTATGTTACTTATTAAAATTAGTCATTCAAGTGGACAGAAATCAAATTTTAGTTATGGGGAATAATTGTTTCATGTGGGAATTATATTACCTTCAAAGTGCTATAGTAATATACATTGGGCTCTGGACAGGATTATGAAGTATAGATGCTTTTCTGATTTTCTCACACATGAAACTCTTTTTTTCTTTTTCCTTGCTGTTGCTGCTGCTGCTAAGTCGCTTCAGTCGTGTCTGACTCTGTGTGACCCCATAGACCGCAGTCCACCAGGCTCCCCCGTCCCTGGGATTCTTCAAGCAAGAATACTGGAGTGGGTTGCCATTTCCTTCTCCAGTGCATGAAAATGAAAAGTGAAAGTGAAGTCACTCAGTCGTGTCCGACTCATCATGACCCCATGGACTGCAGCCTACCAGGCTCCTCCAGCCATGGTATTTTCCAGGCAAGAGTACTGGATTGGGTTGACATTGCCTTCTCTGATTTGCGCACTAAGGAAGATTTAAAGGACTTGTTGAATGAATGTAGAGAGAACAGCTTCTCCTATAG
>SJYQ01095314.1:173111-252758 GCA_006410935.1 Redunca redunca
GGCCCAAGGAACCCGCGCCTCTTCTGAGCGCGCCCACCGCCCCCTCCGACAAGTTTGCGGACAGAAACAAAACCCTTGGGCGGCTGCCGCCCTCGCCCAGCGTGGTTAGCGGGGAAAGCTGCGGGCCTGGGCTCCCTCGCTAACTCCAGCTCTCGACCAACTCCGGGCGGTTTGGTGGGCCCGGCCGGCTGAGCTCAGGCCGCCGCCCCCTGCCGAGCCCGCGCGCCGCAGCTCGGGCCCGGTTCCAGTCGGTGTACGGAATCTCCCCTTTTTTTCTTCTTTACAATAATTTTTTCAGGCATTCCAGCAGCGCGAGGGATCTCCTCCTGCCGGCCCCTTACCCAGCCCGCCGCCGAAACCTACCGAAACCCACCGCTCGGTGAAATAAACTAGGCAGCACGGCAGGGAACACTGGCGACCCCGGGTCGGGCCGACCCCCTCCCCGCGGATCTGGCCCGGCTTGGAAACACACTGGCGAGCGGGCGGCGCCAAGAGCTCTCCTTCCTGGCCTGCCCCTCGCCTCCCTCGGCCGCCGGACTCCAAGCCTCCCCTAGCTCCGTCCCAGGGCCCGCGGCGCCTGCACCGTGGCTGACTGGTCAAAGGGACCGGCCGGCAAACAAGCCCCCCAAACGCCCGAGATTGGGGAGACCAAATTAAAAGCAGCTGTTTAACATACCTTCCGAGCCAGGCGAGGAGTCCTGAATGGGGGGGAACGCCCCCCACGGGCCATTGGCTCCCTGGTGCTCGCGTCAGTCATCCTGGGCCCGCCTCCTCCCCTTGCTCCACCTCTTCCCCTTCATTGAACGCCCCCTCCCTCCAAAAAATAGAAATAAATTAATTAAACTAGCTGTGAGTGGGAGGTGCAACCATGGCAGAGGGCCCCATCTCTACCGCACCGCCGCTTGGAGTTACTTGAGGCCCTTGGCCTGGAAGGAGACCTCCTGGGACTCGAAGATCCGTTGGGTGAACCTGGAGGAGGAGCTATTGGGGCTACCCGGCCCCCATATCCTTCTTACACACACCCCATTTGGAACTGGGGAGAGGGAGCGGGTGAGGATACCGTAGCGACTGACTGGAATGTCCCGACTCCCCTGACTGTGTAACCTAACCGTGTCCGGCGCCTGCCTAAAAACTGAGCGGTGTAAGCGGGAAGTCCTGCCTTCGGGGTAACAGGCACTTGCCTGAGCACCTACAGGGATGAGGCAGACACATTCATACCGCACCTGCTGCTTTTTGCCATTACAGAAACTGAATGAGATGCTCACTCTGTGTCCTCAGGGATTCAGACCTAGCTGAAGAGAGGATACAGAAAGAGCTAAGGCAATTTGGAAATGTATATAGAGACACCTCCAGAGGCTCAGAGCAGGGAGATTCTTCTAGCTGAGGAAAACTGGGTGAAGCCTTCATGGAGGAGGTGGCACTCATGCAGAAACGGAGGGGCAACTAACTCATTTTCAGCAAAGCAAACAAAATGATAAATGCAAAGCAGTATTAAAAGCTTCTTCAAGTGTGGCTATAGTAACAAAAACCAGAGTTGGAAAGATGGAGTCAAAGAGCAGAAGACTTTTCTACCTTGTTAAAATTCTTAGACTTGTATAGCAGAATGTACAAGCAGCATGCTGGGTCACAGGACCACAGGCCCAGAACTACCATTTAAGATGCTCAACATCCCAGCAGCTGGATGAATTCTGAGGGTGGGTTGAAAGAAGTGTGCCTACAAGCAGCAAGGGGAGGCAGAAAGGCTTGTAATGACCGGTTTGAAGACTACAGAGGTACATCTTCTAGTGGGAGGGGTAGGTGGAGGGAGCCAAGATGTTTCTTGTCTCTCTCCTGGTCCCCCAATCCAGAAACCCTTCCTACTTTCAGCAGCTCTAAAGTCAAAATTCGGACTCAGATGCTTCCCTGGATCATTTGTAATTTTTTTTTTTTTTGGCGGGGGGATGGTGAGGCTATGCAACATGGCTGTGCTCAACAGAGCTGACCCTGGGGCCAGGTTACACAGTGAATGAGCAAGAAAGACCAGTTGAGATATTCAGGAAAGGAAGCTAGTGTGGATAAAGTGGGGTGTCAGAATGTGAAGGGCCTTTAAATCCTGTGGCAGAATAGGGCAGCCTGCTGCCAGTTAGGCTGTCCCAACAATTCAGGTGAGATGTAAGGAAGACTTGACTAGGGCAGTGGCAATGGGTAAGCAGGAATAAAAATGGGGAGATGTGTTTGAGAAGGCCTCAAGAGGACTGGGTGACTGATCATTGTGGGTTATGGAGGGAAAGTTGTCGGTGGCTGGTGTGTGAAGAGGCTAGTGCTTCAGCCATCTGGGTAGCAAGGCCAGTGATTTAGCAGCATATCCTTAGGCAAGTCCCTTTCTCCTTCTGGGCCTGTTTTTCTTCTGCAAAACTAGGGGTGATAAATTGGAGTAGAAAGATAGTCTGTAAGGACCCTTCCCTCAGAGTCCATGGGGGTAGGGGGACTCTAATGGGGAGGAAAGTTTGCTACTAAGGAGAGCAGGTGGAAAGAAACACTGATTTGGGAAGGGAAGTAGGTCATCTCAGGTGTAGGGACTAGAATCTGGGTGGCAGCTTGGTTGGAATTACTGAAGGAAAGGGAGTAAAGAAAAAACCAGTAGGTGAAGATTGTGTATTCAGTGGGAAGCCCAGCATGTGGCAGGGCCATGGAGGCTGAAGTACATTCTCAGCCTGGGGGCCCTTAGACTGAAGACCAAGTTTTTCTATATCAAAACAGAGATCTCATGATGTTTGGAGCCCTATCTCAGATTTGGGCTTTATTTCCCAAGATGCTCTGCCCTAAATGAAAGCATAACAGATACTGTGTGAATGTAAGATGAGGGAGAGTAATAGAGCAGAAAGAACATTCGTCTGCAAGTTGAGCCCCATGGTTTCCACTTGGTCTTCTTATTTCCTGTGGTTCAGCCTCCCGTCCTGTACAAGAAGTTCACAGAGCAGTCTATACCGTTATGCAGATCACATGTGATGATAAAAACGTGTTTTAATACACCTAGTGAGGTTTGGAACTTCTGTGGAGGCCAAAGGCCCAAGCATCTGACTGTAAGCCTTGACTACAGTGGGTGTACTGTAAATGAGGTTACTTATGGAGCATTTGCAAACTAGGACAGTTACTCCTGCTCAGAGAACCAGACTTCACTGACACTCCTTACCCTCCTAAGTGCACCACCCTGATGGGAATCCCCTCTTGAACAACCCCTAGACTGAGTTCCTCAAGGACAGTAACTCTAATGCACCCCCGAGCCACCCGTATCCCCAGCAGTCAGGCAAGGGGGGGCCCTTGAAAGAGGTCCTGTGATTGTTTCTGGCTCGGTACATAGATCCCTGCAGAACACAGCCACTCCCAGACTCTGGGAAATTAGTAAGTTTGATTTGGAGACAATGGCCCTCCAGCTTCACTAATAGTTGCATCCACCCCTACCTCACCCCTACTCTGATTATCAGTGAGAACAAAAGAGTGAATGAATCTGTGTGAAGGCCTTGGAGAAGTCACAGGGGAAGCCAGGTTCTGATTCCCGGGAGTCCTCTTTTGTGTTGAATTGTATTTGTAGTTGAACAAACTGGAGGCTCGCAGTACTAGAATGACTTGTCCAAACCAAGCTGCCATACCGAGCCTGCCTGAGCTTTGTCCACTCCACCTCGTGCTGTTTCTAGACATACTAGGACCTGTGATTCAAGCTGGGACTTCTGAGAAAAACAGCCTCCCCTCTTGTCCCACACTCCTTCCCTTCCTGACTCCAAGAGCAGCTTGTGCCAGATTGAAATGATTTCTGGCCCTTTTCAAAAAAAATTTCTCCAAAGAAGCAATTTGTTTCCAAATCACATACATGCATCTTCAACTAACAACACATAGACTCAAAACTGTCACATTTTGACACCCTGCCTCCTAGGCATCACACACACACACACCCTCAATCACAGTTTTTAGGGTGCTTATGGTAGGTGGTGATTGAGAGATATTTAGGGTCTGCACTTTAGTAGCTCTGCCAAAAAGATGTCAGTGGCCCTGCTGACACAATTTCTGCCAGCTAAAGACCATTGGTAGTTTGGGAATATCCAGGTGAGGGGCATCTAAGGCTTGCTTCCCACTCCCAACCCAAAGCGTCTGATAGGTTTAATGGGAAAAGCTTAAGGTATTGGTCAAAATTCCAGTTCAGCCACTTCCTAGCTGGGCTCTTTAGCAAGTCATTAATCTTTTCAATTTCCTTATCTGTAAACTAAGAATAGGGCTTCCCTGATTGTTCAGTGGTAAAGAATCCACCTGCAATGCAGGAGACTCGGGTTCCATCCCTTCCTGGGTTGGGAAGATCCCCTGGAAAAGGAAACAGCAACCCACTTTGAGTGTTCTTGCCCAGGAAATCCCATGGATGGAGGAACCTGGCAGGCTACAGTCAATTGAGTCACAATGAGTCCACCACGACTTAGCAACTAAACACCACCAAACTAAGAATACCTACTGCAGTGGGTTACTGTGAGATTAAAAATAAAGTATGCCTAGCACTCAAAGGTTGTCAGATCATTTTTTCCTTTATTTTGTCAACACTCCCTTTTCCTGGCCATTCAAAGTCCTTGGTGTTCCAGTTTGAGAAGAGACTAGGATAGGCTTGAAGGACCCCAAAATTCCACTGTATAAATTAGAAACCACATTTCTCTGGCAGCCAGATGGCTTATATGGTTGTACATATGCCATATTTTGAGCATCCCTGACTCAATGGACATGAGTTTGAGCAAACTGAGGGAGACAGTGAAGGACAGGGAAGCCTGATGTGCTGCAGTTCATACGGTTGCAAAAGTCAGACATGATTTAGTGACTGAATAATGCCATGTTTTGGTTTCTAGGTGACTTTGAAAGCTTGGAATTTTTAAACTGGGTTTTAAGACGGCTATTCAGTGCCTTGAAATGTCTTGCCCTCGCTTGGCATTGTTTACCCCTCTAGGTCACTTCAGCCCAAATCTAGAAAAAAGATGTAATAATATGTTCAGTTTACTCTGCTTTATGCTTTCAAACTGTTTGCTTTTGGGTATTTGATGGTGTTTTGTTTTTTTTTTAAGGTAGCAGTTCCCTTTGTTTAAATGAAATCTTACTCAGAGGTCTAATATGCAAAAATTGGGCCTTGCTTTGGTTGAAGTGGAGCCCAAGCACTATTCCTTCACTTCCAACTCATATCTTCTCATCACCTCCTGCCTCAGGATCACTAGTGAAGTTCCATTTCTGAATCCTGATCATTCATCCCAGCCACTCCCCATCTCTCACCAGTGTGTGAGAAGACAGCCTGGTCTTGTCCTTGGTTACTTCTGCCTAGTAACCAGAATCTTTCCCAAGCTTTTCTTTCCCCATCCTCCCTTAAATATCAGTGGCTTCCAAGGGTCTCACCTCTCTTCTTGCCCTCCTCATTCTTCTTTGTTCTCACCCACTTCCAAGGCTCCTAGCTTCTATCTAAACTAAGTCACCAATTGCTATCTCCAGACTAGCATCTGCTCTGAACATCCTACTCTGTAGTCCACTCATTGCTGGCCACAGAATAGGCATCATTAAAGGTCAAGGAGGTAAAACAGGCTTCACAGGATGAAATGGGTGAGCTAGACTCAGCTATGCATCTGGCCAGTCATGAGGCTAACACAACTATTGATACTTTAGCCTAGAAAAGAACCAGGTTCTGATGCGAGGGGAAGGGTAGAAGTGAGCCTAGTGGCGAAGAGCATGCTGTGTCTTTTTTTACTAGTTTCTCTACACAACTCACTGTCTTGCTTTCCTACTTTCACCTTCACCTTAGTCCCCCAAACTATCAGGAACATATTACCATGTTCAGTTCAGTCACTCAGTCGTGTCCGACTCTTTGCAACCCCATGTATCGCAGGCCTCCCTGTCCATCACCAACTCCCAGAGTTCACTCAGACTCATGTCCATCGAGTTCGTGATGCCATCCAGCCATCTCATCCTCTGTCGTCCCCTTCTCCTCCTGTCCCCAATCCCTCTCAGCATCAGAGTCTTTTCCAATGAGTCAACTCTTCACATGAGGTGGCCAAAGTACTGGAGTTTCAGCTTTAGCATCATTCCTTCCAAAGAAATCCCAGGGCTGATCTCCTTCAGAATGGATTGGCTGGATCTCCTTGCAGTCCAAGGGACTCTCAAGAGTCTTCCCCAGCACCATGTTAGGAGAAACATATTGTTACCCTAAGTTGTTGAGAGGGGATCAATGGCTCCCCCTTCCATCCAACACACTCTAGGTTTCTGGTTTAGTTAGCTTTGTCCATGTTGGGTTTAGCCAGAAAAAAAAAAAATGAGAGTATTTAAGACTGCAGAACACCGGACTTAGCTTAAACAGATTTTATGAAAGCTATGGTGAGAGGTAAAAGAAGGCTAAACACTGCAACAGGTTTCTGAGAGTGCTAGATTGCTATTTGTGGGGCTGTTTTCTCTGTGGTCAGTTAAAAGCAGTGTAGTCTTGAAACACTTGATATTCACAATTCTCTGTGTGATGGTAACTGTAGAGCAGGTATCTCCCAAGACTAAATCTGATTCCCAAACTGGTGGATCTTTTAGCTTCTGTCCTTGGTAAGTCAATGATGGTGTGTGGATAGTAGTCTTGGTAGTAACCAAGGCTGGAGACAAACCTAAGACCTTGGTTGGGAGCTCTGGTAGCTCAGCTCTGAGTCACCCAGTCTGTCCCACGCGTAATAACACAAAAGCCTTAAAGGTCTATGGGTTGGCCCCCTTGGATAGGGAACTGAGGGATTACAGGGAGGTGGATGCACCTTGAAAGAAGAGACTTTGAAAATAAACTAAAACTGGGGATTCCAAGTGGCAGCTGACCCAACCAGAGAAGGTCTGATGGTTCCTCTATAGGTATCTTGTGTCCAGTAAAGTGTCCAGTGTCCAGTAAAGAACCTCAGTGTTAGAGGGCCTGTAGTAGGATCATTTAAAACAGCACCTTTTTTTTTAAAATAAAAGCTAGGACCTGCCTTGAGTTGAGTGGTGAGACCTCAGAACTACTGAAGAGCTCAGTTACTCTAGGAAGACTTTTCTACCTGGCCATACTTCCTGGCCCACCACCCTGCAGTGGTCTGACTTGTGAGGGTTTCCGTATGTGTCTAGTTCTCTAGAGATGGGAAGATCATAAGGCAAGAGCCCCATCTTCCTCAGGTATGATGCTAAATAGTCCAGTCTCCTGAGAACCAGTCCCATTCTGTCATTCACCTGCACATAACAAAGGTGGGCCTTCTCTGCTGAGGATGCTGGGGCGCCTTTCACCTCAGGAATCCTCATCCTAGCAAAAGCCCGAGTTATGCACAATACACTCTCTCCTTTAAACACTTTCTTTATCGTATTTTCTCAACTGTGCAATCCAGCATTTGATTGTGGGTTCTCTGGCCTTGTTCACCAGATCTCCTATGTGACAGCCTTGACTTCTGGACAGATTCAGGGCTCTTCCCGTGTCTTCCCCTTTCTTTACCTCCTTGTACACCTAACACAGGGAGGCTCACACTGAGTATTATCTCATGGGTAAAGGGCTACAAGTAGACTATAGCAGGGGAAAGCCACTGATCCTTTTCTCTCAGACTTATGGCAGGGGCATGAACAGTAGTTCAACAAGCTTGCTCATCCTGCCACTCACTCAACCACCTATTGGGTAGGACCCAGGAAACTGCATTTTTATGGAGCTCTTGCAAATGATAACCTCACCAATCCTTAGATGTGCAATGAGGAACTCAAGTATAACTTCTGAGTTTACACAGCTATTGGGCTACAGTCTCTTCAAAGAAGTGACAGTTCAAGGCTACCTCCTCCAAATCTTTTATCATTAATTCTGTTTCCTACATATTTCACCAAACCCCAACCACTGATTTCCCAGATTTCACGTGTCTCTCTTTACCTATTATGCTTGCCTGCATCCAAAGAAAGGTTTGGAATAATTTTTGTTGTATACTTCAGCTCTTGATTAAGGTAAAAAAAACTCAAGGAAATTTTGTTGGAAGATCAGGAGATGGAACCTTAAAGGTCTGAGCTCTTGCTGTGGCAGATTAATTTTCTTGTGCCTCAGGTTTTCCTCTTCTGTCAATACCAACCTCAAAAGTTTGGTTTGAGGGTGCATGAGATAATACCTAGAAAGCACTCTGAAAAGTACCTGGAACAGGGTTAATCAGTAAATGCCTGCTGCTGTCACTTTTATTAAGAACACCCCAGGCCAGAATGGCTCCAACTGGCCAGGTATCACTGGCTGACAGGAAGTAACTACACAGCATGGGGAGTGGTCCTACATGGACACAGCTTCTGGTTGTGCTCTAAGAGAGAGAGGCGAATGACTCGCGATCTTCCCACAGAGGTACCAGTATATCCAAATGTATGGGGTATCCCTGAGAGAATGACCCCTCTGGTATGCCGCAGACTTGAGAAACTACAACAGGAGGTCCCATCTGGGAGAATCAGTCACCAGCTCTGTCAGAAACCCTTCTAGTCTTCTACATACATCACAGGGCTCAAAATCAACTAGCTGGAACCTAAGAACTGTCCATACTTTGAAAAGAACATTTTAAAACTAATTTCCAAAGACAAAACATGCTGTAAAGAGGTCAGAGGCTTTGTGAGCAAAGCAGCTGGAGCTCCACTTCTAGAGCTGGGCCTGCTAATAAGCCTCACCTTCACTGTAACTCTCTCTGTGACCCTTGGCACTTCACCTTCCTCAACACAGAAACAGAAGGGAGGGCGAGTAATATTCCACCGGACTGTTGTGAGGTTTAAATGAAGTATGGGGTGGGGGGGGTGGGGGGGCGTGGCAGGAAGCACCAAGCATGGAGACTGGAACTTGGCAAGCAGTCAACTGGTGCTGGTTCCCCTTGTCTGCCCAGAGCTGGGCCATGGCCTGGTGCAAGGTAGAGGGGCTCTCAGAACTGAAAGGCTCTAAGTCTTGGGTTGCTCCCTGCCTCCCCATCCCTCCCAGACCAGCTCTTGGAGCCCTCCTCACCTTCCCAGCCCCAGACTGCTACTAAATTGATGAAGCTAAAAGGATTTGATCACGTCGGTATATTTATATGTAAATACAAAACTGTATCGCTGTAAGATACTGAATATGAACATTACAATTATTTTCTGAATCTGACTCAGTCCATTGACGTTAAATACAAAATGAAAAGATTGTAAAAATAAGAATATATACATTCAAAGAGCTTATTACAGTATAAAATTATTGAGGTCTGATCAGCTGCCAACCTCATCTGTGATGGGGGAAAAATTTTAGGGGCTCCTGGGGTTTTCTTGGGAATGTGGAATGCTGGGGACTCTTGGCCCCATCCCTGGCATATTGGGCTTGGTAGGCCGGGAGCAGACAGAGACAGGTAGGGTGAATAGGGGGGAAAACAGTGAGTGTAGGGGACTGTTTCACCCAGACAGGGGTTAAGTTTTTTATTGACACAGAACCCACCAAGCCTGTGCTCCAGGGTCTGGCAGGTTAGTAGGCAGGAAAGAGATGGGCATCTGAGTAGACAGGGCCAAGCTGCATAAGAAAAAGAACCTTCCAGCAAGAGAGAAACGGGCCCCAGCTCAGTCCTTCAGGGAGGGAGCCTCAGAGTATAGAGTTTCCTTTCTCTCACACCTGGGCTCCCTCTCTTTCCTTCTAAGACTTCGTACTTATTGTTTTTGGCTCTCGGTGCTCAGTGAATTCATCTCTGCCCAGATCCCCATCCCTTAGGAACAGGGAGAGGGGACAGACAATCTGGAATCACAGTGGAGGTCTACTCCCAAAATTGGCAAAGTAAACAGAGAAAACTCATTAGATAAGGGTAATCCAGGCTGAATTAAACCAGTGTCACCACAAACCAGTATTCCTGGTTCCAACAGGCAGCATCCTGGAGAGATAGAAGTCATTATGTAAGGATGAGGGCCTGTGGCAGGAGCACGGAGAGTGGATATGTGTGTCCTCCTCTTCCACCATTCTGTGGTCTGACAACAGGAGACACGATCCCCCAACCCCAGCTAGTCCAGGATAAACAGTAGAACCAAGAAGCAAGGAGTCCTGAACTGCAACAAGAAGCCCCAGGAACTTCTACAAAGGAGTATCTCTGTGTATATGTATTTATAGAATACGACCATATTATCACATACAATATATATTATATACACACGTACATATGGACTCATACACATAAGTGCACATACACACACGCACACACACAGAATGACAGAAAAGACTGGAATACACGCCCTAGGTATAAACGTGCTTGGCACTCGGGACGTTCTCTAGAATATGTAACTTGGTCAAGCTCTCTGGGAAGGAGGTGGATGCTCACCAAACCTCCCCATCAAATCCTAGCAAAGGGAAGGAATGGAAAGAGATCTTGAGAAGGAGAATGGCATTGGGAAAGAGGGGAGGGAGGTTCCTTCCCCACTTACCTCGGGGCCCCTGGCAAATATCGATAGCCACAATTTGGTTTTAATAAGGCACAGTTCGATAGCAGGTGCTAGGAATTAAGAACAAATTGCTGCTGGCCCTTTCCAGTGGCAATTTCACCACATCTATCTAGCCAAAGGGAAAGGCTGCCTTGCGTGCACGCGTGCGCCGGGAGACACAAGAAAGAGGTTGGTCCATGGCTTCAGCGTAACTGATGGCAACCTATAGGCTCAGCGGTGTCCAGGGTAGTTTAAGGAAGGCTGGCCAACAGACAGGAGGCTCGTGGGACAGTTACTGACCCTCCATGGCCAGGAGGCTGTGGCTGGGGGGCACCATGCCCTCCCTCTCTGCAAACTCCAGGATTGCCTTGTAGCAGAAATAGTACTGCTCAGGGGTCTGGATGCTGAAGGCCCTCTGGGTCCTCATGCGGGACACTGTCTGGAACACATTAAGGGTGCCAAGCTCCTCCAGCTGTGCCAGGCAGATGTCCAGTGAGCAGAAGGTACCTAAAGGAAGGAAGGAAGTGGTCACACCTGATCTACCTCTCCTCTTTTCCTCCCTCTACCAAATAACCCAGGCAGGACTGGATGAATGAATTCAATGGCAAGGTACCTCATGGCAGGTGGCCAGTTGGCCTTAGGCCTAAGAAGACTCAAGGAGGAGTAACAGGGAGTGCTGAAGGCCAGAGAAATGAGAAGGCCTCTTGTCTCCCAGGGCATCTCTGAGGGTAATAGGATGAGTAGGTGGGAAGCAGGACTTCTACTTCAATCCCAGACACAGAGAATGACAGCACTCCCACACCTGCCCTGCTTCCACATCTGGGCCCCAATTTTCAGACTCTACAACTTCTCCACAGAAACCTAACACAAACCTATTCTTCCTGACTTTCTCCCAAAGGAACCTCTGAGCTAGAAGGCCAACAGTCCCTGCAATCTTCATCCCCTTAAGGCAAAAGCTGCTAACTGGTTCCCGAATGGAGAGCATGGCCCAGGGTGGGGACCTCCCTGGGCAAGGGGTGGGAAGAGAGCAACAGCCCAGATCCGCTCTCTGGGACACCCAGGTGACTGTGATGGGATCAGAAGATAATCATGTTGACGGGATGTATTAAGCATCAACCCCTAGAGGACCTGGCTCATGAACTGTACATTCTGGCCAGTACACCTAGCACTAGGGATACTAAAAGGACATTAAAGAGGAATTTTTTTCAAGGCAATCCACCACCAGTGGATCAAAGACTCACATTCTGGCAACTAAGAGCTTTGTTATTCCTCCCCCACCCTTAGCACCCTTGGATGCTCCAAGAGCTACATCCAGTGTGTTACCTGTCCGGCCAATGCCTGCACTGCAATGGACCACAATGGGTGGCTCAGGGCATTGCCCTTTGGCACGCGCTCCCATGCTGCTGACAGCCAACCTCTGCTGGTTCCTGACGGCTCTCAAGAAATCAATGAGGGAAGCTGCCGAGGAAGGGACACCATAATCTGGCCAGCTCAGGAACTGAAAGTGGGTCACCTGGCGCTTCTGCCGTTCCTTGGACAGAAAAAGAAGCAAAAGTTAATGAGGTCATTGTTCTGTGCCCCTGGCTACCTTTGGCTTTTCCAGATTCTCAGCCCTCTGGAGTTCCCTCCATCAAGGTTGCTAACACTCTCAACTTTCTCCATAAGTGCTTCTCTGCAAACCCAAAGGGAAGAGTAACTGTTTGAAGAGGGCAGAATTCCTCTATCAAACGATCCAGACTTCTTATGTTATAAAAAGTTTCATTCCTAAGTAATGCCACTATGTGTTGAGACAATACAGCTATTTTGGCTCTGAGCTGAATATCCTAATCCTGCTTCCAGAAGAATGGAAGCCACTTCTAAGCTCTCTGGAATCCTGCCTATTCCCTTTGGAGATTTTCTTTATAGTAAACCTTTTCCCCCAGTTTCAGGAGAGTGACAAAATAAAATTTACCTCTGTGTTGTGAATTTCTAGTGTTGTTTTCTTATAATGGGTCATATTCTCCACGCCTAGATTGGTCACGGTGAGGAAGCCAAATCGGATCCGAGAGTCTTTTTCTAAAGGCCAGTATTGGCCACACTTTCTCCTGCCACCCTCCTCAAAGCTGAAGACACAGAGAGAAAAATAAGCCTCCATCCTTCTTCTCCACAGCAGTAACCATGATCGCCCGTGAACCTGCTGTACCCCTAGGCAGAAATGTCATCTCTTGCATTGCTTCTGTCTATTTATCCCCTTGCTTCTTGGCAGAAAAAGAAAACCTTCCTTGTAGACAACAGCTTAATTTTCTGCATGTACCCATTAAGCAAACATTTACTGAGTACCAGTTACATCCATTTGGTCCCTTTACTGATACCTCTTGGTACTCCACACCTACCTGGCATAAATACTGGGTGGACAAAGAAAGACAGTAGAGAAAATATGGTGGGCCAGACTGAACTCTGCCCTGTACCTCGGTTATGTTCATTCTGTTCCCCAGTGAGAGCCTTGGCTGACAGAGGACTGGGAAAGGCATGGTTCCAGGGATGCCAACAGAAGTTTTATGTAAAAGCCTAAAGTCTGCCCTCACTACCCTTCAGTGGCTCCAAAGTACCCCAAGGGGGCACTTCCTCCACTACCTCCTCTCCAAGTCATGGCTTATAACAATGCCATGAGGAAGGGATCTAAGCAAACATTCTCATGAATTTTTTTCTCCTCATCCAAAATGGGTTATAATAATCATAATAATAATGATACTAATGAAATAGTAGTTCCTGAATTTTGGCAGATATGTACAACAAAATTTCAAAACTATTCCTTTCATCAAGAGCTTCCTGCAGACCTATTATGTTTTACATCTCCTCTGGTAAGTTCTCCTCTAGATGCAAATACGAACCAGAAGAAAACTGGTCCAAAGTAGCAGGGAAAGGGAGAACTATGGGGAACTGGTAATTCAGAAGCCAGGAAGACAGCTGACCTTTATAAGTAGAAAGGAGGCTAGAAGTGGCCTGCCCCATGTGTTTCCCAGTGCTTCCTCTAGTAAGTAGTTAAGGCCAGGACCTAAGGATAGGTTGTACCTCACACAAGGTCACCAGAGCCAAGGATTAAAGCTCTGACAAGTTAGATCTACCAACTTCCACCATACCCTGTTAGCCCTGGGTCAGCTGAGGAAAAGCTCAAACACTTTGCCATGGCTTAGAAACCCTCCCTGTTTCTAAGAGCTAAACTCCCCTCTATAATCACCCATGCTTGGGGGTTGAGGGGTGGGTAGAAAAGAAGGGCAATCGGTAGGAAAGGGATGAACTCACCGAGTGGTCATGACAATCACCAAGACTTTTTGCTCCCATACCATTAGCCAGAAATCTCGGTAGGTATTCTCCAAAGGGCCTACAATGGAAGAACAAAACAAGGAACATAACCCTGGCAAGCACTTCTTTCCTCCTCAGGCTCTTCTGTTCTTTCCCAGATACTAACTCCAAAGCACATATGCTGGCTCCCTGCCTTTTTAACAGCATCCCTGCTATTCAGGGTGGGGCTCGGGCAAGCAGCACCAGCATCATACGGGAGAGTGTCAGAAAAGCACACTCTGCATTTGAACACAATCCCCAGGTAAAGCTGTAGGTAGGCTACCATTTAAGAAGCACTGTTACATAGCCTCTTCCAGCCTCATCGTCAGGGCCTCAGCTACCACATCCAGCCTGACAGTGTCAACTGTGTACACGTCTCCAGCTGTTTCCACTCCATCCAAGCCTTATAATCACCAGCTGCCTACCTAACCATTCCCCGTCCATGTGCCATCATCCGATATCCTCAGATGCTGGATGTCTGCAATCCAGTGTCCTTCAAAGTTAGCTTTCTCCCTATACTTGCTCAACTCTGTTAACAGTACTGCATTCTTAAATCATTCAGTTTCAAAAAGTTGGAAAATCCAACTCTGACTCACTCATTTCTTTCATCTCCCAGAAGCAGCCACCAAGTCCTAGACTATTTTTGCCTTTGGAATTTTTTGATTTTTATCTTTTTGTCTTCCTACCGAAATTCACTGTCACAAGGACTACATCATTTTTTTTGTAAGTTCCTATAATATCATTTTGGTTTACTTTTCTCAAGAGGAATTTCTCTTCCCGTCTTGTCTGGATATCTCTGCCAGTTTTGCTTCATCACAATACAGACACGCATGCTCACTTCTGCCTTTATTCCTTTGTTCACGCTCTCTGTTTGACCTCTACTGCCACTGACTTTCTACCCATTTTTTCTCCCCCCTTCTAGTTTTTTTGAGATATAGTCAGCATGCAGCACTGTGTAAGTTTAAGGTATAGGAAGCATAATGATTTGACTTAAGTATATCATGACATGATTACCACAGAAAGTTTAGTGAACACCCATCATTTCACATAGATACAAAATTTTAAATGAAAAAAACACACACACACACATACTTTTTTCCTCATCATGAGAACCCAGGTTTTATTTTAACTTTTAGGTATAAGACACAACAGTGTCAATTATATTTATCACACTGCACATTGCATCCCCAGTACTTATTCAGCCTATACTGAAGTTGTACCTTCTGACTGTCTTCGTCCAATTTCCCCCTCCCCCTGTAACCACAAATATGATCTCTTTTCCTATGAGTTTGTTTGTTTTGAAGTATAACTGGCCTATAACACTGTGTTAGCTCCCAGTGCACAAGATGCTGATTCAGTATTCCTAAACACTGCAAAATGATCACCATGCCGCCCATTTTCAAGTGCTGCATGCATGTACTCTAAGTCGCTTCAGTCATGTCTGACCCTGTGTGACCCTATGGACCGTAGCCCGCCAGGCTCCTCTGTCCATGGGATTCTCCAGGCAAGAATACTGGAGTGGGTTGCCATGTCCTTCTCCATTCAAGTACTGCCTCTTCCCTAAATCTTTCTTTTAACACCACATTCTTTGTAGGGCTCCCTCTCCTCTCAGTTCTCAATGGCACAGCTGGATCAAAACAGCTTAACCATTTGATGTACATGGTCTCACATCAGGCATTTTACTTTGAGAGAAGCAATCATATCTCAGCCAAACGTGGTGCTGAGGGCAAGGGCCGTGTCATCACTTCCCCTTTTAGAGTCAGAACCTATACAGGGCTGGGCACTCAGCAGGAACTTTGAAGATGCTTGTCAGCCAATAACTCTCTTTCAATCAAGTGAGTAATGGCTCAGGATAATTCCTTATACTTTTCTAGTGCCTTTTCTGCCTTTACTTTCAGGGAACCAGGGCAGTGCCATGGGTTGATTTGGTCCTGGAAGTCTGCTAATTTCACTGCCATTTTTGCTAAAGTCTGTTAGGAAGCACTAGCATTTTATGATACTAGAATTCCCTCTGTGCAGAAGGGGACACTGCCAGAAGCATGTGAAGTCTTGAAAACAAGCTAAATGTTTACTAAGAGTTAAATTATGGCATACCCCAAATTTTAACAGTCCATAAAGGTGATACTGTAAGATCTGTATTTTTCCTATGGAAAGGTATTCACAAGATAACCATCAAAAGAAAAAAGAAGTAATGTATAGAAAATGTTAGGTATTTTATATGTCCACATCTATTTGTATGCACAGAATGAGGTTTAGAAGATGCTGCAAAATGCCAGCACTTTCTCTGAGTCTCAGGGTTATAAATGATTTTCATCTTCCTTTTCCACAATGGACACGGCATTACTATAGCATGCATGTCAAGAAGATAATAAAAACAGCCTTTCCCTACCTCTGACTCTTAGCCTTGTTCGCACCTCACTGTTCTGCTCTCATAGACTTTATTAAAGCTCTCATAATAGACTTTATTTTCCACATTCAAACCACTGGCAAAGCTGGTGTAGCCACACAGAGCACCTGACAATACCACTCAAGACTCAGGCTGGACAGAGAAGGGTCATAATTTCCTCAGAAGCATAAGAGAGAGATTTAGAAGGGAAAGTTATGCTTCCCCAGATTAGATTCTTTAACAGTAGACGTCTCTGAAGAAACAAAGTCAGCAGTTTATGCAGACGTGGGTGAAACAATCCACTAACCTGGCTTGTCTGTTTGAATCAAGCAGACATGTGCTCAGATCCTGGCTCTGCCACTTACTAGCTGTGTGATCCAAGGTCACTTAACCTTTTTGAACTTCAGTGTGTTCATGGATTTATAAACCTTCCTTGCAGAGTCTCTATAATAATTAGATGGCAATTATATATCTATTATATTTAAAATAGATACTTTCATAAATAAGAGTAGAACTATTATGAATAAAAATCAGAATACGGAATATAGCCAAGAAGTTTAACCAGACATATCAAACCAACCCATTTTCCAGTTCTAACAGTGCTGATGCCTTCTAAGTGATCAGTGCTTAACTCAAGAAATCTCTCTCATATTTCTGGATGAGTTTCCTCGCCCGGACAGGGCCTTCAGAGCCAGCCTAAAGGATCCAATTCCTGCGTAACTAACAACTCTAGGAGGTGCATTTGTCATCTAAATCAGAGAAAGGAGCACTCTGAGACCCCTAGAGCCAATCTTTACCCTCCAGAAGCCCACCCATGCCACAGACATCCTCCTCAACAAAGACATCTCCTTAATCTCAGGCAGATCACATCCTTTTCTTTACCTGCCAAAAATCTTTCCTGATATTTCTCTTATTTCTTCCTAAGGTCTTAAAGGATGCTTTCTGGAGGTAGTAGTCCCCTCTCAGGGAAAATAAGCCTGTGACCATCAGACCAATTAACAATGTAACAAAAATCCAAAGGCCCTTTTCCTTTTTATTCTCCCTCAATTTCTATTTTGAAAAATTTGAAACCTAAAGAAAGTAAAAAAAAAAAAAAAAAAAACCCACAGCACAGTGTATGCATACTTTCTGTAGCGTGAAGGCTATCGTTTTTAGCTATTATTTTACAAAGCCTTCTCTACATATACACAACACATATTTTCTTTTTTACTATTTAAAAATATGTTTCAGACATTATGACGTTTCACTCCTAAATACCTGAACACGTATTTAGAAGAACATTCTCCATAGAACAATATCATTATCACACTGCAGCAATTACACATCAATACAATAATACTATCTAATATACAGTCTCTAACTGTGCCAATATTTTGTCCTTAAAAATTATTTTTCCAAATTGAGTTATGGATGACACATTGCCTTTGGTTATCAATGTCTCTTTAGTCTCCTTTAATCCCTCCCCTGCCACAACCTTTTTTTCCCCATGGTATTAACTTGAAAGAATCTAAGCCAGTTCTCCAGCATGTTCCACAATCTGGATTTCTCAGGTTTGTTTCTCATGATCTGATTGATTCACTTAAAAACTGGCAACATACAACAAAGGTTACATTGTGTAGTTCTCATTGTATCAGAATAGGAGGCATATATCTGTTTCTCCATTATTGGTGATACTAACTGTGATCACTTGGTTAAGGAGGCACTGGCCAGATCTCTTGCTGGCCATACTCCACAATGGTCAAAGACCCTTAAATCCATATGATGGCCTCTCTTATCCTCCTGTTATGATTTCTTATTACCCTCTTTGAAGGAAACCTGGTATTCTTGAGATGGCAGAGAACAAGTCATTAGTAGTACTAGGGCCCACAAGAGCATTAATAGAAACTCCATCTGAAATCCTCCTAGAGCCCAACACTTCACTGTCAGACTTAGCAAAGACTATCCATGTTAGAGGCCACTGGTGTACTCTGTAATGGTACACAGACCAGCAGAAGTCTCTTAAGCCAGCAACGCCCATTCACAGGCTGAATTCAATCTCTGGGAAGTCCACTGCCATTCCTTTCTGTCCTACTCGACGTAAAGACAATCTCAGTAGCCAGTCAATTCTGACGTCCATTCCCCTGGGTCTGCAACACTAAGACTCAATCCAAAAACTTGTAGTAATGTTGTGTGTTCAAATCTCTAGTTTATCTCTATGCAGTGAGTTTCTAGGCACATTTGATAAAGAAACTCTACACCTCTCATCTGCCTTCTTCAAGAACCCTCAATCTTTATGAAAGACTATATGGACTTTTATATATGGACTATATAGTCCATGGGGTTGCAAAGAGTCGGACACGACTGAGTGACTTTCACTTTCACAAAATCTAAAGGCTGCAACATCACCTCAAGTTACCATTTCCTTTAAAAATTATACTATCCCCTGGTGCAAACAATCACAGGTAGATGATACAAAATCAACTTATGAATGGCAGACTAACTTACCTTGTGTACCAATGTAAGCATTCTTCTGCTTGTAGCCATCCATGAAACTGGCATTGATGTAATCTGTCTAATGATAAAAAGGAAATATCATTGCAGTTGTGTGGAATATACCAATTGGGTATGAAAATGATGTACTAGGTAAATAAAACTCAAGGTATGTATTTTCTCTTCTTGTCAGGCAATGAAGAAGTGAAAGGACCAATTCAAAACCTTACCTGCACAAATGTTACTGCAACAACTGGATATCCACATGCAGAAAAATCAAGCCTACCCTCTTACATCACACACAAAAACCTAACTCCAGGGAACTCCCTGGCAGTCCAGTGGTTAGAACTCTGAGCTTTGATTGCTGTAGGCTTGGTTCAGTCCCTGGTCAAGGAATTAGCGTTCTGCAGGCCACACAGCACAGCCACAAAAAACCCCTAACTCCAAATGGATTGCAGACCTAATGTAAGAGCTAAAACTATAAAACCCTTAGGAGAAAACATAGTAATAAATGTTTGTGACCTTGGGTTAGGCAGAGCCTCCTTAGATATGACATCAAAAACACAAGCAACAAAAGACAAAAACAGATAAATCAAACTACAGTAAAAGAGAAAACTTTTGTGCGTCAAAGGACACCATCAAGAAAGTGAGAAAACAACCCACAGAATGCACACATTTTATAAGGGATTTGTAGCTAGACTATATAAAGAATTCTCACAAATAAACAGTAAAAAGACAACTCAATTTTAAAATGGGCAAAGAATCAGAATAGCCATTTCTCCAAGAGAATATACAAACGGACAATGTGTACCTGAAAAGTCGCTCAACATCATTAGTCATCAGAGAAATGCAAATCAAATCCACACTGAGATAACACTTCACACCCACTAAAATGGCTACAGGTAAAAGATAATAATGAATATTGGCAAAAATGTGAAGACACTGGAATCCTCATACATCACTAGTGGTAATATAAAATGGTGCAGTCACTTTAGAAAACAGTCTGACATGTCCTTAAATACTGAGCTACCATATGACCTGGAAATTCTAATCCCTAGGGAAATGAAAACATAGATCCACATATAAAAACTCATATACAAATATTCACAGCAGCATCATTCATAGTAGCCAAAAAACAGAAACAACTCAATTGTTTATCAGCTAATGGAATGGATAAATAAAATGTGGTGTAGGGATTTCCCTGGTGGTCCAGTGGTTAAGAATTCACCTGGGTTTGATCCCTGGTCTGGGAAGCTCCCACATGCCATAGGACAACTAAGCCCATGTGCCACAACCACTGAGGCCATGCTCTGCAACAAGAGAAACTACTGCAACGAGAAGCCTGTGCACTGCAACTGGAGAGCAGCCGCTGCTTGCTGAAACTAGAGAAAGCCTGAGTACAGCAACAAAGACCCAGCACAACCAAAAATAAATGAATTAAAATGTGTATACACACACACACACACACACACACACACACAATGGAATATTATTCAGCAATAAAAAAGAAATACTGATACATACTACAATATGAATGAACCTTGAAAATGTGCTAAGTGAGAGAAACCAGACATAAAGGGTCGTATATTGTATGACTCTATGTGAGATGTCCACCAAAGGCAAAAAGAGTACACAAACAGTAGGTGTGCTTGGGAGAAACGGGGAGTGACTACCAAGGTGAGTTTCTTTTTTAGGTGATAAAAATGTTCTAAAGTTGACTGAGGTGATAGTTGCAAAACTCTGAGAATATATTAAAAGCCAATGACTTGTACACTTAAAAAGAGTGAACCGTATGGTGTCTTTATCTCAATAAAGTTGCTATTTAAAAAAAAAAAGTCCCTTAGGACTACAGCACTGCAGCTCAGAACCAAACCCAGAAGGGAGGCAAGCCAAGCAACCTGAGCAGGAACATCCTGTCCACGTGGTGACACACAAAAGGCAAAGTGTGACTGGAGAAGGAAGAAAGTTACACCTCACACCTAGGACCATCAACAGCATGGGCCAAACACCCAGGCTCTGTTACTGCCTAAATTAACACAAAGCAAAAGCCACACACCTTCAGAAGAATCTCAATGAACAGCTCATGATGCACTCTCTTCTGCAGGCCTTCTCCCATCTCCCAGTGTCCTCCATCTATTTACATCATTAGCCATCAGGGAAATTAAATAGGCTTAAATTTTTATTGTTTTTATTCTACCTCCTCACAAGATCTCTGTTAACACTATTTAGTCCAAGCTGATAAAAAAGCCAAACGGATGCAGCTACAGCCTCAAATCACAATATAACTAGTTCAGAGTACCTAGCAGCTAGGATGGATGGATATTAGAGGACATGAAGGGTTACAGGGCAAAAGTAAAGATGTTTCAACAGGAAACTAGGGAAAACTCATACTCCATTCCAATCTAGAGAGATCAAAAAGACTTCCCATCAACCCTTTCGCCACTGGTTCCAACACCTGGAGGACAGTCTGAACTGTCAGTACCCCCACAGCCACCCTCAGAAAACATCTCTGAGGAATTCCCTGGGTGGAAATCACTGGGTGGTCCAGTGATTAGGACCTAGGGCTTTCACTGATGTGAGCCGGGTTCAATCCCTGATGAGGGAACTAAGATCATGCGAGCTGCATGGCTCAACCACAAAAAGAAAACATCTCCATCTCATGGTCAAACCCATGTTATTTGGATGCATGTCCATTAGATAGTCAGTCTATCAACTTATCCTCCCACTGATTATTTAGTTGAGTTTCCTGCTCTTTTCTTCTCCCATAGCAACTGGTAGTGACCTCATACTAGTAATACTAGTGCTCTACCCTGATTTGGACACCTTCACTAAGCTAATGGAACATATGTAGTGGACCCTGCAAGCTAAAAGTCTCACTCACCCCAAGCAGGCTTCTTAATCCAGGCCTCACCCACAGTCAGCCAAAGCCCATCCTCTGTTCTGCCTGGCATACTCAGATGGGACCCTAAAGGGCCCACGTGAGA
Organism: Redunca redunca; assembly: GCA_006410935.1. Classification (NCBI taxonomy): domain Eukaryota; kingdom Metazoa; phylum Chordata; class Mammalia; order Artiodactyla; family Bovidae; genus Redunca; species Redunca redunca. Next base: position 194,676 of record SJYQ01095314.1, read on the forward strand.
AGGCATAGAAAAGTACAAATGATTTAGCTGGTACATGTCAATCAACACTATTGTGTAAGTAATATATAAGCTGTCACACTTGGAGTTACCTTCATGCTTTGAAAAGAAATGGCACTTCTTTAAAGGAGACTTATTTCTTTATAACTAAGGATACCAGTTTTTAGCATCCTTGTCTCTGAGAGCACTGGGAATTAAAACCAGCAATTTCAGAAGAATCTTTAGATATTAAAAACTGAAAATGACCCCAGAGATAAAGTGCAGGCTTGGGGGCAAACTGAAACAGCAGGAAGAACCAAAGCAGCACACACATTCTGTTATGGGTCAGGTTCAATAGAAATATAACGTAATTCCAAGTATATATAAATCTGCTAAACAATTCACTAACAAACCTGAATCCTCCACTTACTGTGGAAAAAAGCCTCTACCAATATTTGTAGTGTGGAGAGGGAGTATTAACTCAAGTTATGATCTTCAGATTAATTACACGATGACTAGAATAGTCTCCTGGTACACTGGGGTTCACTCATTCACTCACAAATAATTTATTGAATGTCTGATACATGACAGGCACTGTTCTAGGTCTTGGAGACAGAGCAGTCAACAAGACAGACACATTCAGATATCTCTGACTCTAGAGCCTCAATTCAACTAACACAAAACTCCATAATACTGATGAATTTGTCTTCAATCAGACAGACTCTCATCTAATACCACTGAAGGAAAACCCTCTGTAAGGATCCTAGAAAGGGTTATGAATTCAGTTTATGAATTGAAACAGTAGGGTCAAAGAGATTAAAACCATAATTCCACTGTCCTGACTCATATATCATATATGCCCAAATATAAAGCAATGATTTTCCTAAGAATTATCCTCCAGAAAAAAGAGGAGGGATGTAACAAGTCCTTATACTGCGTGTGACATTAAGGGGCACTATTTAAACTCCTTTGCTGTGAACGGGAACCTCAGTCAATGCTGTTTTTTGATGTGTATAGAGGTCACCAGACAGAACTGTTGTATCAGAAGGAAAAAAGAAGAAATAAAACACCTATTTAATTGCTGACCTCAAAATTCTAAGTTTTGGATGTCGCTGTAATCAAGTCATACTAAAGAGGACTTTAAAAAGAAGTAAATAAATGATTATGCTATAGAGGATGCATGAGATACAGGATGAAAGAAAAGAAAAAACTATGCTAATGTTATAGATTTTTTCTGATTTAGGATAAATTTTCCAGTGACAATACACTTAAAAAAGGAAATAAAAAGATGTGTTCTGGAAAACTGTGTTAGATTGACTCAAAAAGTAGCTCAAATAAGGACAAAAAGAAACGGATGTTAAAGATGTATGTGAAGAGTCTGAATAATATTTCCACTAAATATCCCTACTAAATATATGTGATTTTTAATATGTACAGATATGATTGAATCAATACTAAATAATATAGGCATTTGACCAATTCATCTCTTTTGTGCTTAATTGCTCAGTCATGTCCAACTCTTTGCAACCCCATGAACTGTAGTCCACCAGGCTCCTCTGTCCATAAGGATTCTCCAGGCAACAATACTCAAGTGGGTTGCCATGTCCTCCTCCAGGGGATCTTCCCAACCCAGGGATCGAACACAGGTCTCCCACATTGTAAGCAAATTCTTTACCATCTGAGCCACCAGGGAAGCCCATGCATACACTAGCTGTCTAAAATTTTTGTCAGATCTTCTAGATGGAAAAATCAGAGGTCACTTATAATGAGTTCCCTGGTATTGATGCAATATACACCCTCACACCAGTAAGGTAGATGACATGTCTATGACTTTATAACTAAAGAGTAAAAGGAGAAATAATTTATTGAGTACCTACAGTAATATACCAGATATCAGCATGTACATAAAGTATTTCATTTAATTTCCACTTAGTACTGTGAGATGGGCATAAAAGGACTTTCATATGTTAACAGACTAGTATGTAGTCTAAAACTCAAACCTTCTCTCTCTGGCTTAGAGTTCATGTTCTTTCTACTACAGTATTAGTAAGCTTCACTTTGGAAGAGGCTTACATTTCCCCTAGTGCTTCTGAAAGACATTTATCTTTCTACCTGAGTGTGGCCACTTCGTTTCGTCAGCTTTACTCTAGTTTGGTCCAGGCAGGGTACATCCCCATAGCGGTTCTTCTCTAGGTTTCCTGGAGACCTGAAAGAGATGAAACAAACTGAAATAAAGACACAACTACAAGAGTTGAAAATGGATGACAACGGGAGTGGAACTGAGGGTAAGGAGGGAGACTGCTATTTGTCATTCATTACTTTTTTCCTTTGGTATTATTTGATTCTGAAAAAGTCATCTGCATATATATTGATTAAAAGCAAAAAAAAATTTACAAAGACCACCCACATAAAGTAATGCTCTATATTATTTATGCGTATGAATGTACATGTAAGAGTATAAACATAATGATCTGCAAGGAAACATACCACATTCATACTAGTGACTGCTTCTGAGGAGAGAGAATTGATGGTGATGATTAGAAGGGATTTCAACTTTACCATTAATTCTTTCTTTTATATAAAAAGATGAAGCAAATACAACAAAATACTAAAAACTGCCAGTTATTAATTCTTGGTGGTTAAGAAATAGTTGTTAGTCATGTTATACTCTTAGAGGAATCTTCCCACACAAATAAACCCAGCTGATATTTTACAAAGTTCCAAAAACAATTCAACCGAAAAAGGAACACTCTTTCCGACCAATGGTGCTAGAGCAATTAGATACCTATAGGGAAAAAATCTGAACACCAAACTAAACCTTACACAAAAAATTAATTCAAAATGGATCACAGATTTAAATTAAATGTAAAACATAAACTGTAAAAATTTTAGGGAAAAAAGTAGAAAAATCTTTGGATTCTAAGGCGAAGCAATGTGTTCTTAGGATTGACAACAAGAGTATGATCCATAGAGGAAAAAATGATTAAAGAACTTCATCAAAATAAACTTCTGCTTCACAAGAGAACCAGAAAAGAAAAAAAGAAAGAAAAGCTACAGACTGGAAGAAAATATTTTCAAACTATGCATCCAACAAAGAACCAGTAGCTAGAACATAAAGAACTCTCAAGTATCAAGAGTTTAAAAAAAAATATCCAAATAGAAAATGGGCAAAAGACATTTTTACAAAGAGGATATACAGGCAAATAAGTACATGAAAAAATGTTCAATAACATTAGCTAGTAGAAAAATGTAAATTAAGACCACAATTTTAATTTTAACTTACATACCTATCAGAACAGCTGAAAAAAAAACAGTGACAACACTGAACACTGGTGAGGATGCAAAGAAAATGGACCATTCTGGGACTTCCCTGGTAGTCCAGTGGCTAAGACTCCATGCTCCCAATGCAAGGGGCCCGGGTTTGGTCTCTGGTTGGGGAGCTGAAGCCCACACGCTGCAACTAAGAATCCCATATGCCACAGTGAGGGTCAGAGACCCAGCAGAGTCAAATAAAGAAATGATACGTATTTAAAAAAGAAACAGCCCATGCATATATTGCCGGGGGGAATACAGAAGAACATAGCCACTCTGGAAAACAGCTGGATAGTTTTTCATAAAACTAAACACTTAGTTAACATATAACCTAGCAATTCCACCCTTAGCCATTTATCCCAGAGAAACAGAAACTTATTTTTACACAAAACCTAGACATGAATGTTCACAGCAGCTTTACTCGTAATAGCTAGAAACTGGAAACAACCCAGATGTCCTTCAACAGGTAAGTGGTTAATTGGTTAACAGTTTATACTGTGGTTCAATCATATCATGGAATATTATTCAGCAATAAAAAGGAACAAACTTGATACAAATAACAACTTGGGTGAAACTCCAGAGAATTATACTGAGTAAAAAAAGGCAATCCCTAAAGTCTATATACAGTATGATTCCATCTATATAATAACATTCTTGAAATGACAAAATTATAGTAATGGAAAATTGATTAGTAGTTACAGGGGTTAGGGATGGGGAGGGATAGAATGGAGAGGTATGTGGTTATGGAATTCTGTATCTTGACTGTGGTTTTGTATACACAAACCTACCTGAGTGATAAAAATTGCAAAGAACTAAATACACAAGCACACAAACAAAAACTGGGGAAATCTGAATAAGATTGGTGGACCTGCAATGTGGGAGACCTGGGTTTGATCCCTGGGTTGGGAAGATCTCCTGGAGAAGGGAACAGCTACTCACTGCAGTATTCTGGCCTGGAGAATTCCACGGACTGTATAGTCCATGGAGTCGCAAAGAGTCAGACACGACTGAGCAACTTTCACTTACTTACTTATCAATATTCCAGTTGTGATACTATACAAAGCTTCTGGAAGATGTTACCATGGGATAGCTGTGGAAAGGGTATACATGATCTTTGAATCCACAATTTTCTCATAATAAAAATTAAATTTTTATTTATTAAAAAAAAATCCTTTGAAAGAATGATGTAGAGGGAAAAAAAAGGTAAAGTCTCACAGTCCATGGGCATCCTGGACTGCAGTGAATACCTACTTCTTAAACTAGAATTCCAAGGAAAACAGTTTGTTCTGTGTAAGTAGTTCTACTGTAACTGAGTGTAAGACACAGGCCTGAAGATGTTGAGGATTCTGGTTTCTAGCTCCTGAAGTAGGATGTTTTCATTCATTCAACAAATAAAGAGGCAAGATTGGGATATATTCTCTGATTATAACATGATAGCTGACTTGGATGATGCAAAGAGGATAATCCAAACATACTTTTTTAATGTGGTGAAGGGGAACCATGGTAGGAATGACAGCTTAAGGACCCCTCAGCAGAAGCACCAGAACAAGGTCAGGAATTTCCAGAACAAGGGTGCACCCTCTGCTCTGGCTGGGAAAAGGACTGGACACATATAGGGGTCTAGAACTGGTAGGGAAGAACACTCTCCTCACATGATACATGCTCTGCTTTCTCTCTCTCTTTTTTCCCCTTTTCTTTGGATTCTTGTTTTATTGATTTTTTTCTCAATTGCTTCTCCTCTCTTACCTTCCTTATCTGTTTCCTAACTTGTTATTTTTCTCTTTCTTTCCTCACTCTTTGCATATCTTTTTTATAGCACACTGACTAAGCTGGAGAGGAATTACAAGGGGAGAGAGGTACTCACACATTCCTAAAACATTTAAGCTATAAAATAATCAGTGGATATCAGTGAGTCTAACATAAAATATTACAAACAGGAAAACTGAGGTATAAAGTAGGGAAATAACTTGGGTAAGTCACAGAGGATATTTTTGGCTAAGCTGGAACTTGAGCCTGAGACCCACTGGAGACAGCTTCCTTAATTTTCAACAAACAGATCTCAAAACTTGGAGGAAAAGAAGTTTTTGCTGCAGACAATGAAAACATGTTAAGATAAATGACAGCAGCAGTAAGAGAAATGATCAGTGCTCTACTGCCAACAATAGTTATCAAGTAGTTACAAACCAGTTATAGAATTTAGGTAGAATGAAAATCCCACAGGCTAAATTCCTAAGAGGCAACTCTTCTCTCTTACTGACTGTGGGTTATTTAAAAGGGACCAGTACTCCTCCTCAGAAAGTAATGTAACACTATAAATGCTTTAGGCAGAAGCTGCCCAAAAGCAAGGACCAGAGATCACACTTAGAACAAGAATCAAGAGCCTACCTTTTGGGCCTCTACTTTTTTTTTTTTCCCTGAAAGCACTTGCATATCAGGAACACATCAAAAAAATGCATCCTTTAGTACACAGTTTCTCTATTGTTACCAAAGACCTTCAGAAACTTCACAGCCTATGCTATTGGCAAGAAGCGCCAACTGGTGCCTCTTTCTGGATGAGAGAAACCATGATCCAAGTGAAAGTGGTGCTCCTTAACCTAAGGAAGAGCCTCTCTTAAGGATGTGAGGTGTGGAAGGTGTACCAACATGTGTCACAAGCATCTTGGAAAGTGCTGGCCCAAACCTTCCCTACTTACATGGAACAGTGGAAAGTACCAACTGGGTTCTCACGACGGATGTCTTCATACTCCTCGTATATCCCCCGCTTCTGCCTGGTGCTAACATAGTCCATCAGCTCCTGGATGGTCATGGCCTGGGGGTCTGGGACATGCACTGAGTCCCAGTCTAAGGCTGGAGGGAGGGAGAACAGGATGATCTCATCGAAGGGATCTGGGTGGCCATTCATCTGGGATAGAAACTGGAAATTCCAAGTGGCAAGGTCAATTTTGACATATCCACCCAGGTTTTCTGGGAGGCACTCTCTGGGCAGGTGCTGGGTGACCTCAGACATCTTCAGTATCTGAATCTGGAAAGTAAGAGAGAACTACGTGAGTCTGTGGGGAGGGAGGGGCATACAGACAGTGAAGGTAAAGAACTAAAGTACTTCAGAGAATGAGATGAGATTGGCTTGAAACACGTGGTATACTTAGAAAAGACGTAAATGCAATTTCATCTGTTTAACATTGAAATCCTAGGAATTTCCCAGGAAAGGTTTGATTTTCCACAATGTATATCAAATTCATTCCTGGAATTAGGGGCCCTGTTATAAACATAAGGTAGGTATACAGAACCAAGGTTTGATACTATATACAAGGCTTTCCAGTTCCATCTCACGTGGGTCCTGGCCTTTTTAACTACTAAGAATGCATTGTGGTTGCATTCTTGCAACCACTAAGAATACTACTAAGAATGCAAAGTGGCTGTTTTTGTCAACCCCATACTAAGGTAACCAATTTTAAATCTGTTAGCTTGTCCTTTACACATAGCTTCCTACAGATGTTCTCAAAAATAGATTTCTAAATGAAAGCAAGATAAGACCAGCCACCCAGAGGTAGGGAAGCCCAGGAAAAATGCTAGAGAAGTAACTATAATACTCAGTTCCTCTCTTTGCTGCCATAGTGGACACAGCCATATTGGACCAAATTAGCCTAGTTGGTTCCTTCTGAAATCTGTGTGGAATGGGATGTTTGCCTTGCTTGCTGCTGCTTCTTCCTGGAATGCTGTCTTCTTCTCCATGGCCTCTTCAAGGACCAGCTTATGGCTCACCTCTTTTGTGAAGCCTTCCCTGGCTGTCTGAGGCAATATTCTCTTCTGTGTTCCCATCAAGCCACAGTCCTCTGAACGTGTCTTGTCTCCTTTCACAACCATGAGCTCCATAGGAGTGAGGGCTATGGCACTCAAGTTTTAATTCCCAAGGCTCAGAACCTGGACTATAAAGGTGCTCAATATATTTTGAGCTTATGCATGCATGTATATACACTTGTATAAAATCCAAGTGTTAAGAACTCACCCAAGGAGTCCTCTCAAAGAGTCACCTGGGAGAGTACCTCTCCTACTCTGGGGTCACTAAGTCCCTAAGCTTCTGCAAAACCAAATGTCTTTAGTTTTTTCCCTCCAACCCAAGTTGCCTCAGCTACAGAGATCTGTATTGTTAGTATTCATATAATCTCATATTTAAAAAAAAATCCTCTGATAATATTTTACATTATCATCTTATTCTAGTATATCAATGTTTCCTATACCCTTTCTTTTAAGGGTGAGAAATGAATGAGTGAATGACTAAAACCATAATCTTGGTGTCATGGAATATTCGGGGAATGATAATAGAATTAAGATGACGTTAGACAACACTTTTGAAGTTAGGAAGCAACAAGCTGTTTTAAGAGAAAATGCCAGGAGTAAAAAAGAGTCTGAGATTCTCCTTTACCACCCTGGTGTTCAAATGGACTGAGTGATACTTCCAGTTGAACAAAATCAAATACCAGCTCAATTGATGTAATTATATCAGAAGCTGTACAAATCTAAATTTGGGAAGCCGTAGCTATCTCTAAGTTACTCATGGGACACATTTCTTCGATATTAGCTGCATGCAAGGTACTATATAGAGGGGAAGTGCCCAAATTATGTCCAGGTCCAAACTTCAAGGAACTTGTAGTACAGTCAAAAAGGCAGCTTGTACTGAGCTGAGTAAAGAATAAAGCAGAAAATATAAGTGAACACACTAACAGAAGCAGGAAGAGACACAAGTCAGGAAGGCTTTTGAAGGCAGAGAATTAATTGGCAAGTTTCAACAGGAGAGATGGAACTGTACCTATCCCACCTCCAAATAATAAAGTTAGCTTGCCTTACCCTCTCCCGAACTTTATCCTTCAGAAGGAGGCTGATGATGGAATAGGGCACTCGGAACCATATGGGTGCTCCCACAATCAGCACTTTCTTCAAACGAGCTGGAAAAGCTCCCTGTGGAGAACACATGTGTGTGTTAGTCACTCAGTCGTGTCTGACTCTTTGTGACCCTATGGACTGCAGCCTGCCAGGCTCCTCTGTCCATAGAATTCTCTCAGCAGAAATACTGGAGTGGGTTGCCATTCCCTTCTCCAGGGGATCTTCCTGACCCAGGGATCAAACCTGGGTCTCCTGCATTGCAGGCACATTCTTTACCACTGAGTCACCAGGGAAGCCCTGTGGAGAACACATACAGGATTTAAATACACCAATTAGGGCACTTCCACAGTGCCTAGTGGGACCTTTGATTGCTTAAATCCAAAATTTAGGTTTTCTGCTCTTTTCACCATTCTTACCCAGCAGGGGGAGTCTACAGCCTAATTCAGATTTCACTTAGTGGCTAGAGAAAAAGTAGTTGAAAAGAAAGAAAAGAAAGCAACCTAAAAGTCCATCAACAGAGGAATGGATAAAGATGTGGTACATGTATACAATGGAATATTACTCGGCCATTAAAAAGAACAAAATAATGCCATTTGCAGCAACATGGATGGACCAAGAGATTCTCATACTGAGTGAAGTCAGACACAAAGGCAAATATATCACTTATATGTGGAATCTTAAAAAGAAAAAAGGGTACAAATGAACTTAGTCACAAAACAGAAGTAGAGCCATGGATATAGAGAACAAACTTACTGTTACTAGGGGATAAGGGTGGGGGAGAGATAAACTGGGAGATTGGGATTGACATAAACACAATACTATATATAAAACATGTAAGTGGTTCACTTTGCTGTACACCTGAAACTAACACAGCATTATAAATCAACTACAGTTCAATAAAGTTTAAAAAAAGAAATTAAAAGCTGATTTACCATTCAAAGTAATCATATTATGGAGACATAGATGGGGGCAAAAGTTCAGCCTGGGACACCTAAGAATTATAGGTGAGTATGCTGGAATCCACACATTGAAATGCATGGGCTTTGAGTTATTTGATCTGGATCCACTTAACGCCAGAGAACGACTTCAGAACTTTTGGTTACATTAGTAAGTAAGATATACCCTAAAGATTCTCAAGTCTCCCTGCAGATCTGAAAGAGGAATCTCAAAAGAAACAGATGAGTATCTCCTTACCTTTTTTTTCTGTAATTATATTCCCTTGATCAAGTGAGTTCTCTATGATTTTTATTGTCAGTACAACACCACATTTTCAAAGAAACTCTTATTTGTGAAACAAATAAAATAAAAAAGTAATAATATTATGTTCTTGTCCATATAAGCTTTATAGATCAAAACTACTCTGACTTTTCTTGTCAGCGTACATGTATGGATCCTTACGTTCTAATTATTAAAACTTTAAGGAATAATTAGATCACAAATAAAATGAACATGAAACATTTCTCATAATCTTTCCTTTATATTGATATCTGTGTGTTTATAATCTTTTTCTACTCAACTCTTCATTTATTTATATATTCATTCATTCAGTCAATCATATGATCTCCTGGGCATGAGGACAAATGAGGTCTAAAAGAAAGGAGACACCCCAATCTGCACAAGGCATAAAAATTAAAAATAATTTCTTTTTAAGCCACAGCTCTTTGATTCATTTAGTTTCTCAACACTCCAGTCCTGCTCATAGGCAGGGATAATGAGTAACACTGTCCTTCTACTGGGAAGAAATTATTCCCAGCTATATAACAGTATTTTAAAGTACTGTAATAGCATTATAAAATATGAAAGATAAATATGAGAAAATCAGCCACCCTATAAATAATAACCACCATAAAAGTATAATAGTAAAAAGCCTCTGGTTTATAATAGTATTTGTACACAAAAGCTCCATCTCTCTCCCTGTATGATAATGATCTTTCAAAAAAGATGATTTATCTATCCCTGGAGTTTACTATGTTTATACATATATACATGTACATTTTTTAGCCTAAGAATATACATCAAAAGAAATAGATAAGACACATAGTTTTTAAATTTCATTGAAAGACATAACAAAAGACTTTTAAAAAATCCATAAAACAAAGCATTCCTGGACAGGTAAAGATGAGGCTGTAAAGTCAATTCTCCTTAAATTAATTCATTATATCCAAATTAAATCCCGAAGTGTCTTATCTACCAGAACTTGACTGAATGACTCTAATGTTCATCTAATCAAAAGATGATGATTTTTTAAAAGCATTTTCTCAACAGATTTATAATTTTGAAAAAGTGATTACCTCTGTGGAATGGCACTGGGGTATATGAAGGAGGGGTTAGAGACTTTTCCTTGAATTACCTTTTTTGTTTGGTTTTATAATTTAAAAAAAGGTATAAAGTTTATTTTTAGAATGCATGTTATATACCAGTAAAAATTTAAATAAAAGCACACAAAAGTGCACGTAAAAGAATAAAAGTGTAAAAATAGTCAAAGCAATTTTTAGAAATAAAAGAATACAGGGAAGCTTATCCTATAAAATGTTAAACTTCATTTAGGGCTACAATTAATTTAAAAAGTAAATATGTTGGTCTGGATGCCTAGATCAATAGAACAAGGAGTCCAGAAATAGACACACTTACCATATGGAAATTTAGTATAAGATAAAGGTGTTATCCAAAGTAAGTAGGGAAAAAAGTATATTAGTTAAAAAATAGCACCAAGACAGCTATTTGAAAACAAATTATTTTGTCCATAATAGTATGTACTATGCATATTATTAAATGTAAAATATGTAATACAGTATATTAAAACTATAATGAAAAATTGAGAAAACATAGTACTATGACAAGACATTGTCATGTTGAGTAAATTATAAACTGCAAAAATGCTGGTAACACATACTTAATAATATTCCCAATATTCTTAATAACAAATTTTGCAAATCAATGAGTCATACACTTCAACAGAAAAATGGGTAGAATATATAAGCAGAAAAAATTTTTTAAAGAAATATTGATGTTAAACGTGAAAATAAGTTAAAGTTCATCAGTAATAAAAAAAACACCAAATAAAGACATGAATATGATTAAAATCCAAATAATAAATGATGATGAGAATCTAGCAAACAAGGATATTGATGGGAGTATAAATCTGAACTAAGGTTTTAGAGGACTATTTGGCAATATTTATCAAATTTTGGGGAGAAGGCAATGGCACCCCACTCCAGTACTCTTGCCTGGAAAATCCCATGGACAGAGGAGCCTGGCAGGCTGCAGTCCATGGGGTCGCTACTAGTCAGACACGACTGAACGACTTCACTTTCACTTTTCACTTTCATGCATTGGAGAAGGAAGTGGCAACCCACTCCAGTGTTCTTGCCTGGAGAATCCCAGGGATGGGGGAGCCTGGTGGGCTGCCGTCTATGGGGTCACACAGAGTCGGACGCAACTGAAGTGACTTAAAAGTAGCAGTATCAAATTTTAAATGTGCCTACATTTTGACCATAAATATCTGTTTACATAAATTTATCCTGAGGAAATAATTGACCAAATATACAAAAATAAATGTAAAACGATGTTCACTGAAGCCTTTATAACAACACAAAAAAACAGAATAAACTTCATTTTTTCTGCTTGGTATATCAACAACAGGAACACTTTTTGTAAGGGACTTCTCTGGTTTTCCCAGTGGTTAAGAATCTGCCTGACAGTGCAAGCGGTGCTGCTAGGTCACTTCAGCCATGTCTGACTCCTTGCGACCCCATGGACTCCTCTATCCATGAGAATACTGGAGTGGGTTGCCATGCCCTCGTCCAGAGGATCTTTCCAACCCAGGGATCAAACTGATGTCTCATTATGTCTCCTGCATTAGCAACTGGGTTCTTTTACCAGTAGCGCCACCTGGGAAGCCAGCCAATGAAGGGGGACATGGGTTCAATCCCTGGTCCAGGAAGATCCCACATTCTGGGGAGCGGTTAAGCCTAGGTGTCACAACTAGTGAGCCTGTGTGCCGCAAATACTGAAGCCCCCCAGGCCCTAGAGACCGTGCTCTGCAACAAGAGAAGTCACAGCAGTGAGAAGCCCACACCACCACAAAGAGTAGCCCCCACCTGCTACAACTAGAGAAAGCCCACACGGCAATGAAGACCCAGCACAGAAAAAAACAAAAGCTGTGCAGCCATTAAAAAGTGAGGGAAAGAATGAGCTAAGAGCTGTATGTATTGACATATAAAGATACACTGTTAAGTAAAAAAATGACAAATTACAACTGCTGAACATAATATGCCATACTTGTAAAGAAAAATAATTATCCTCATCCCATATGTATGCATACCTATATACACATGTACACATTTTAAAAGCTTGGAGCTTGGACATACATATCCTAAGTTCTTTATACTGATAATTTTCAAGGGGTGGAATTATAAGTAATAGCTCTGTACTTATTAAAGAAGGAAATGGCACCCCACTCCAGTACTCTTGCCTGGAGAATCCCATGGACAGAGGAGCCTGGTAGGCTGTAGTCCATGGGGTCGCTGGGAGTTAGACATGACTGAATGACTTCACTTTCACTTTTCACTTTCATGCATTGGAGAAGGAAATGGCAACCCACTCCAGTGTTCTTGCCTGGAGAATCTCAGGGAAGGGGGAGCCTGTCTATGGGGTCACACAGAGTCGGACACGACTGAAGCGACTTAGCAGCAGCAGCAGCAGCTATACTTATTAGTTGTATTACCTTCAGCAAGTTCTTGTATTTTCTAGGCCTAAGTTTCTAGATCTATAAAATGGGTACAATAATAGTAATAGCCATCACAACTCCTGGGAATGATCAGGATTAATTGAGAATTAATGATATCAGGATTAATTAATTTAAAGCATGAAGTTAGAACTGTATTCAAAACATTCAGTAAGTGTTAACAAATATTACTTTGTAAGTGTCAGCATTAATAAATTTTCTGAAAATTAATGTACTTTTAGTCATGTATTTCTCTTTTTTTTAAACTCACTCGTTCATTTATTTTTATTTTTGGCTGCACTTATCTTCTCTGTTGCAGCATGTGGGCTTTCTCTAGTTGCAGCAAGTAGGGGCTACTCTCTAGTTGTGGTGCGCGGGATCTAGAGCGCTGACTCAGTACTCGCGGTGCACGGGCTGTCTCCCCACAGCATGTGGAATCCTCCTGAACCAGGGATCGAACCTGTGTCCCTTGCATTGGCCGGCAGACTCTTAACCACTGGACCACCAGGTAAGTCCCAGTCATGTATTCCATAATCAGGAAAATAAACATTTATTCTTTGGGCTAGACAAATTGCACATTGTCTAGTAAAGGTAAATTTCACACTGCATGGTTTTAAATGGTTCATCTAAAACAATAGTTAAGAATCCATCTGATGGCAACTAAAATAGGTTATGACATTTTAAAATTTAAAACAAGGATTACTCCTAAGAAAGTTACCAAGATGGGGAAAATTTATTCAGAGCAACTTAGGAAGTCAAAGATTATGTATACTTTTATTCTAGTGTTGTATTTTCATCCAATTCCTCACCACAGTAACTACTGGAAATTAATTCACACTGAATAGAAATCTAAAGTGTGAGACCGTGCATTAAAGATAAACTTCTATTTATAACTTTCATAAGAATGAGGATGGTAGGGGACTGCATTTAAAATTTTACCTATTCCCAATGATTGAGCAACAAGTCACTAAAGAGAACATATAGATATATAGATTTTAAGGCAACCAAACTTTTATTTCATTCTGCTTGAATTTATATAACAAAACATCTACAGTATTTTCATTATTTTGCAGCAAATAAAGGAGGACATACAAACAGCAAAAGAACATTTGAAGAAAAAGATATCATGTTTTTAAGTTTAAACAACAAAAAAAGGATACTATTATTTTAAAATTCTATATTCAAAAAAGGAGAAAAAATATAGAATGCAGTACTGGGATAGTTAAAGGAAACATACTCTTATTTGTTGGTGACAATGTATATTTCTTTTCCACTTTTATCGAGGGTAACCNACCTAGTGATGTATAAGAGAGACACAAGAATATTCATAACCTTTAGCCAAATAATCCAACTCTCAGAAATATCTTCTTAAAATAATTTAAGACAAAGAGCAAAAATAATCATAATAGTATTATTTAAACCTGAAAACAATCTGAATGATACAGAAAGATGGTTAGTTAAATTGTCTATGATATATTAACTTACCAAGTTATTGTGACTCTGTTAAAATTGATAAGTAAAAAGCCTATGTTGTGGAAAGGAGAGGCTATTTAGTATGCAAAACTGGAAAAAAAAATAGCTATCCATATGGAAAAAAAGTCAGATTCCTACATCTTATACCATACTTGAAAATCAACTCCAGATGGATTAAGGTCTTAAATGACAAAAACAAAATTTTTAACTTTTAAAAGAAAATAGCTCCTCAAAAAATTAAATGTAGAATCACCATATGATCTAACAATTCCACGTGTAGGCATACACACCGAAGAATTGAAAGCAAGGACTCAAACAGATGCTGTAACACCAATGTCCATAGCAGCATCATTCACAATAGCCAAAACGTGGAAACAACCCAACTGTCCTTCAACAGATGAATGGATTAACAACACAAGGTATATACATATGATAGAATATTATTTAGCCTTAAGAAAGAATGAAATTCTGATACATGCTACAATACGGATGAATCTTAAAATTATTAAGCTAAGTGAAATAAAACAGACACAAAGGGCAAATATTGCATGATTCCATTTACATAAGGGTCTAGAATAGGCAAATTCATACACAGAAAGTAGAAGAGAGGTTACCGGGGGCTGTGGGGTAGAGAGGGGATATACTATTTAATAAGCACCGAGTTTCTGTGTGGGATGATGAACAGTTTTGAAAATGGATAGTGGTAATGGGCTACATTGTGAATGTATTTAATGCTGCTGAACTGTACACTCAAAATTGTTAACACCAGTAACCACAAGATTGTGTATAAGTGTATATTTTATCACAATAAAAATTAATTAAAAAATTAATACACATGATGGAATCAGTGGTAGAGCAGTAAAAAATAAATATTTAATATTATTTTTCTGACTTTGGAATAGGGAAGGACTTATGATGCAAAATGTATTAAGCAGAAATTAAACACAGACATATTTAACCATATTAAAATGAAGAACTTTTGTTAGTCAAAAGGACTCTACAAAAAGTGAAAAAGCAAGCTATAAACTGAGTATATGTGTGTGTATGTATATAGATGTGGATGTATGTATATACATACAAGTATGTGTGTGTGTTAGTTGCTCAGTTGTGTCTGACTCTTTGCGACCCCATGGCCTGTAGCCCACCAGGCGCCTCCATCCATGAGATTCCCCAGGCAAGAATACTGGAGTGGGTTGCCATGCCCTCATCCAGGGGATGTTTCCCACCCAGGGATTAAACCCAGGTATCCTGCATTGCAGGCAGATTCTTTACCCTCTGAGCTACCAAGGAAGCCTGACATACACACAAAGAGATTAGTACTAATACATAAACAACTATATAAATGGATGATAGGAAAATGGGTAAAAGTCATAAATAGGCACTGTGCAGAAGAAAACATAAACAGACAATAAATACATGAAGAGATATTTAATCTCACTAATAAAAGAGATTTTGAGTTATATCACAAGATACCATTTTATACCTATTGATTGGGAAAAATTAAGAAGTATGACATTATCATGTATTGGAGAGGATGTGGAAAATTTACACATGGCAGGTAGGCACAACCATTTTGGAAAACAATTAAACACTATCTTATAAAACTGAATCTTCCCAGGCCTTATGAACCAGTAACTCTACTCCTAGATGTATACTCTAGAACATTTTCAGTGGGGGTGGTATCACCCCCAGAGGGTGAAATTAGTTCTGAGAAGACTGGGAATGGGAAAAATGGTCCAAACATACATGTTCTTTTTGCACATAAAGCACAGATATACATTCTGCCTTAGAGATATTCTTCCACACACACACCAGAAGATATGTATAAGAATGTTCACAGCAGCACTGTTCATAATATTAATAGCAAAAATCAGAAAACCACCCAAGGAGCCATCAATAGAAGTGGATAAACAAAATGGTATATTCACCAATGGATGAGGAATTAAAAGCATGAATCCTTCAACCATCAATTAGAAAGGAATGAATATCAGCTACAAACCACACTAGCAATTTTAGCAACACAGTGATGAGTGTAAAAATGCAAGTCCCAGTGAACAACATGCAGTATAATATTCTCTTTATATATTTTCTGCTGTAAAGCTGTGGTAATAAATGAACACTTCTAAATATCCAGTTCCACAGTACTCCCAAGTGAAATACCAGAACAAAGACTACACAGACTCCTGGGTGAATGTTTTTCCCACTGCAGGTTGTCATGCAGCGGGTCCTGAAATCAATTTAGTAAGTCATGACTAATGCTTTAAGAATATGATATAGAATAGAATAATCAAAATGACTATACAGAGTAAAGGTAAAGTTTGTTTTATGAAACATTTTAAATTTTGTTTTATAAATATGTATACAAAGATCTATACACCTATATCCTTGGATTCTGAAATCTAAACATCTCTGAAACCACTGCTTTCTATTGTTAGTTTGGTGTAAAAATCCATGCAACAGCAAATTCTGACCTGAAATTTCATAAGTTATTTATAAACTTTGTTCTTCTCCACTCATTATGAATAACACATTTCATTGCAGAAATACTTGATACTAGAGTGACATACATACCACATTATCTTTTAAAGTTCAAAATATTAAATAACACCTCTGGACCTAAGAGTTTGAGATAAGAGAATAAGAAACTATCTCTGTATATAACTTTATATGTATGTGTAGAGTTAGTGTACATATAGTTTTGTGAACTAAATTGCAGTGGAAAACATGGTTCTGACTAGACTAAGACAAAAAGTCTGAAAATCACTGGCTAGGTTACATTTTTCACAGACAATGACCATCCCTAGCCTTCATTAATTTTTATTCTATAAAACTCCGAGAAAGAGACATCCCATCTTTACAACCCATTGTCCCTGTGCATTTTAATTCCTCTCACGTTACTTTTAAGATTGTTTCTTATTCTGAGGAAGCAGATACTGGTCACCATTTACAGGTGACCTTGACATTGAACATAATTCTGAAGTTTACATCATTCCTAAATCTCACAAAGAATAGAAAAAAGTAACCACTGAAGGAGGGTTGAAAGGGTCCTCTCACAGCCCTTCCTTACCTTTAGCAAGTTTAGGACTTTCTTGCCAAGATCCAGCTCAAAGTTGGTATAATTAGAACCGCACATGTCATAGATAAACACCAGTCCATTCCTCTGAGTTTCAAAGCTGTAAACCAATCATTGAACAAAAATATTTATAAGTAATAAGATGGATGAGGCAGATTGAAAACCTGGCTCAAAAACAAACAACACAGAGAGTGTGGGACACATATGGGACAGAAATAACTGCCTTCACTGAACACTGGCCTTACAAAGAATTTATAATAAGAAATACATATTTGGACTTTGACCCTGTTTCCTGGCAGAATTCCTAAAACTTGGAATTTCCTAGGAAAGCAAGGAAGGTATCCATTGCTATATTAATGAGGTGACCCTTGGAATGCTCTTAGGACACCTAAGGATGGGGGCTCTTTGCCAGAGGAACCAACTACGTGATTAGAAAGGGCTGGAACTTCTAGCTCCACCCTCCCACACCCAGGAAGAGGACTGGCGCTGGAGACTGAGCTCAGTCACCGATGGCTGATGATTTTATCAATCATGCCTTGCAATGAATGAAGCCTCCATAAAATGCCAAAAGGATATGCTTTTGGAGAATTTCCAGGTTGATGAACACATGAACACATGCAGATGAACACATGTAGCCCTCTCAGAGAGGGCACAGAAGCTCCATGCCCCTTTCCCCATACCTTTCCCTCTATGCATCTCTTCCATTTGGCTCTTCCTAAATTATACCCTCTTATAATAAATTGGTAACATATTAAGTACAATTTTTGAGTTCTATAAACTGCTCCAACAAATTAATCAAACCCAAGGAGGGGGCACTGGACCCTTTGATCTATGATCAGAAGCAGAGATGACAACCTGGACTTGCCACTGGTGTCTGAAGGGACAGTCTTTTAGGACTGAACCCTTAATTTGTGTAATCTGAGGCTATCTCCAGGTATATAGTGTCAGAGTCAAGTTGAACTGCCAAATGCCCAGTTCGTGGGGAAGAACTGCTTGATTCTATGGAGGAAAAACCCCACATGTTCGAAATTGAATTATATTTATTGATGCATATTTATCCAGAGTCATCAAGTACCAAACTCATAGTCTGAGAATGTTCCAGAGCATCTAGGTTATAAAAATTTGAACTATTTTCTCCTTCATCTCTGAATCTGGCTATCCAAATTCTGTACCATACTATGTTTAACTAAAAAAGTTTCCCTCTTCCATGAAGGTCTCCCTGATAATTGTCACCAAATGTACTACCATCGTTCACACCCCTCAAAGCCCCACAAATCTTTCTGTGGATTTTTCTAGTGTCTCTTAATGTACTGCAATTTTGTGTAGCAATCTCATTCTCTCCTAGAGGGCAAAAACATGTTTTGTTCACCTCATTACCCTCCACAGTCCACAGCACAGTCCTTGCAAATATCATGAATGGTCACAGAATTGTAATTCAGTGGGCTCGAAGCCCATCACTAAGAAAACACTGTGGGCCTATGAAAAACTAAAACAAAATTCTAAACTCGATGATGTATTTATCTCTTATGACTTTAATGAAGGAAGAGAAAAACCTACTAATGGTCTTTGGGAGGCATCTTAAAAAGTAGATAAAGAGATGGTGGGCCTATTCCCAGATTGAAGTTAGGAACAAAAACTTATCACTTGGTCCAATCTCCTTAATTCCTAAAGCTGCACTCTTCTACCAAGCCCGATCTTTACCTGCTTCTGATCTGCACACCTAAATGACTGTTAGAAATAAATTATTTGATTGGACTATTCACAGATTATAACAATAGTTTTCACATGTATTTATATTCAAGAAAACTTGTTGACACAAAACAAATTCCTGAAATCAGGAATCTCAATGTTACTTTGTATCCTTATATTTTGTTTCTGGCATTACCTCCTGGAAACCTCCATAACTTCATCCTTTCAACAGAAAAAGAGGCACAAGCACCTATCCATGAAGTAGCACTTCAAAAATCTCTGAACTAGAACCAAATTCTATACAGACTTAATTTCAAATGGCCCCTCATATGTTAATGTGAGAGCTATATCTTGTCTCCTTTCTTCATGACCCCAGAGAGACTAATTTACCAAGATCAAAGATGCTGTTAAATGAGTGGCCCAGCATTGAGAAGACCACCCACATCTAGAGATTTCGTTTCTCTCCACAGGCTCAACAAGGGCCAAACTAGAAGAATTACAGGTTTTCCCCTCACAGCTCCAGCTCGTGGCAGGGGATTGAAACAAAGAGAAATCAGCACCAGAGGAAACAGAATTTAATAAAAGAAGTTATAGTGCATAATGATGCAGATTCTATATTCCTAGACCTGAAACTGCTCATCCTTTGAAGGCATATGAAATACAAATGCAATAGCATTTTTACTTCCCTGGGTACAGAATATAAGGTTTATCATTCAACAACAACGCTGACTCCCTACTAAGAATAACTGCTTCCCTACCCTATTGAGACTGATTCCTGAACTAGGATATAACTGGGAACACCAAGAAGACTACCGCTGCCCCTGACATCTACTTCAAAATAATCAAAGGTAAAAGAGTGGCTGCTGCTGCTGCTGCTGCTGCTGAGTCGCTTCAGTTGTGTCCGACTCTGTGCGACCCCAGAGATGGCAGCCCACCAGGCTCCCCTGTCCCTGGGATTCTCCAGGCAAGAACACTGGAGTGGGTTGCTATTTCCTTCTGCAGTGCATGAAAGTGAGAAGTGAAAGTGAAGTCGCTCAGTCGTGTCAGACTCTTAGCGACCCCATGGACTGCAGCCTACCAGGCTCCTCTGCCCATGGGATTTTCCAGGCAAGAGTACTGGAGTGGGTTTCCACTGCCTTCTCCGAAAGGGTGGGTGAGGGGCTATCAACAAAACAAGACTGGTTTCAGATCATGAGAAAGTTGATGATACGATTTCCTCTCCACCATGGGAATTTGGGAATTTTCCATCATATAATGTTGTAAAGAAGGTTCCCTGCCCTCCTAGAGCTTACCATCCAGTGGTAGGTAAAAAGAAAAAAAGAAAAGCATAAGATAAATGACATCATAAAGTTATATATAATTAAATACAAAATGATTGGTATTAGTAATAACTGCTATTAAAGTCAGAGTAGAAAGAATTCTATGACTAGTTGGAGGGGTGAGGGAGCCAGGCACAGAAATTGGGCCTTCACGGAAGGGCAAGATTTAGTGAAGAGAAAGGGTTTCCTCCTCTTCCATTCTGGTTCAAGGTAACAAAGGAAAACGAAAATTTCTACTCACTGGTAGAATATTTCATTTAGGGGAAAAAAAGGGCTCACATTTATTTAGCTTACATGCACCCTCTGAAAAATGAGGAATCACTGAGGATTTTTAAGAAAGTGATGGAGATCATGGGAACAAAGTTTTAATTACGTTTACTTGTGTGGTATTCCTATGGGATTCAATACTCTCACTGGAAAAAGCAAGCTTTGGTCACTGTCATGCCTGTATGAAAGCTCTGACTCTAAGCTGCTCAAAGAGGAAGCCAATGCTAAATTTCCTGGTAAGAAAGCCTTCCACTCAACCCCCTGAGGTAAAGAAACATTTCAAAGGGAATTATATTCCAGAAATTATGTCTGAAGGACAATCATAAGAAAGAAGAACTGAGAAATCCTTTCTCCTTAGTAACTTCTCGTTTTCAGAATAATGCTGTGGGTGTGGTTTGGATATATCTCCCAACACCACCAGCAGAAGCGAAGTACATGAAAGTAACAATAACAAGGCAGGAGCTAAGTGAACTAGACACAGAGCCCCACCTCAGAAAATCCTTCAGCTATCCCCATCCCCTAAGCACAGAAGTATGACTGAAGTGCATAGCTGCATCTCACTATCTCCAGTCTCAGCCCTCGATATATCACTTCTAACCCAGAGGACCAGTCAATGACACTGGGAGCAATAAGACACTGTAAATGGTGAGCACGAGGGAAAAAAGGATGTAAAAGAGAAAGATAACACCGTAGGAGTACAGATAGTTCTGACCAAAAATGAAGAAACCAGGGTCTTAGGTCAATCAATATGTGATGACTGTAAAAAAGCCATAGAACTTCCTGGGGCCTAAGTTTCTTTGTCCATAGAACAGTAATAATACTATTTACCTAAGAGCAGGAATGGAGACATGACCCAAGCTGGTTCTTTTGGCTTATAGAGGAGCCTGGTGGGCCACAGTCCACGGGACTGCAAAGAATCAGACACGACTGAGCAACTGAACACAGAGCACACTTATTTATAAAGATGATTCTGCTTAACTTATGCTCTTGGACTCCTCTCTCCTGAATGCTGATTCTCAAAATCCTCAGCATTATTCCACTTTTACAGATAAAGAAACTGAGGCTCCAGAAGGTTTTGAAAATCAATACCAGGGGAGAATGGTCAGAAAGAACGAGCACAGGTCATCTTACCTTCACACTCTTTCAATAAGTAATTCTCAGTACACTAAGAATGGCTGATTAATTAGCTTTCTTAGCCTCTGTTACCCTGAAACAGAGCCAAGTAGGTGAGGATGCAGAATACCCATCATCTTGATAGTGCCTGGAAACGCACCAAGCCCTTAAGGACACGGAGTGTTTTCTACTCATAGCACTGCCCAAGGCACATCCTAGGAGCACGGTGAATGTACTGCTGAGCTTAATCAGATCAAACACTGTCACTTTCCCATCTGTTTGCAGAACACCCCAAAAGATAATGTCCAGGCTCACCTATCCACAGCTCTGTCCAGCAAGTAAAACAGAGCCTGAAGTACCACATGTTGGACTGACTTGTGGGGATGATGTAATCTGGCAGTGAAGAGGGCAATAGAGGCTCCTGTTGGGTCCCGAACATTCTAGAGCAAACAAAACAAGAAATATTTAGATATCAAGTAGAAAAATCACAGAAATCACCAAGGCTTCTTATAGCCTGGACAAAGGTTTGCCATAAAGAGCACAGATGCTGACAATACTTCTCTGACTTGCATCAATTGCTCCAGAAAAGGAAAAAAGCTTTTTAGTCATCCCATGTCTGACTCTCAGTACTCCCAGGATCATATTCCTATGGCAGGAAAAAACCACATTCTCTTCACTCTTCAAGTACAGAGAAATTAAATTAAACAGTGGTCTATATTGGCTGCCTAGCTGATTTCCCAGAGAGGATAGCGAAGAAAAAGCAACAGGAGAAAACCATAGAATACGAGCATGGTTTCCATGCTCTGCCTTAAAAGTACCACTGGACACTTACCTGAAAGGCTGTGGTCTCTAAGTGGAGAGAACTTACGTTAAATAAGCAAGGACAGGGCTCTGACACACTGTATACAACTCCCAAAGGTCTTGACTGACCTTAATGGACCAATGAAGAAACTTTCCTAAAACTACTAAACAACTGAGTTTCAATTATTTCAATTATTACTAGAATAATTTTATGCCAAACTTCACAGCTGTTTTACATCTATTCTCCACTATTAAGACTCTCTAGATTCAGGACAAGACATCTAGGAACAAAGTCCAAAGAGAACAATAGTTACAAAAGGAAATAAATAGATGTTAGAAGAGGGTTTCATAAATACTCACTAAGATGGTGAATTTTCCACTAAGGATCTCAGAACGGAGAGGTTCCTCATGAGGTTTCAGCTTCACAATGCCCTCCTTCCTTCGTGTTTCCTAAAAATAAAATAAGCAAGATAAATTAATATAAAAATACTGTATACTTATGACAGCTTTATGTAACCACCAAATCTGAGAGATAAGGGATTTTAGAAATCAGCTTACTGAAACATGAATTCCTTTGTAACCTTCCTCGAGGCCAACTGTTAGCAGAATTCTTGTCCAATGCTACCTTATCAGCCCCTCAGAGCTTAGGATCTTTCCTTTGAATGAGTGAGAAGCCTAACCCTGAAGACCAATCAATATGTATCAATCATTAGATTACAAAGCTAAACTTCTTAAACATGCAGCAGCACTGATATTAAAATATGCACCTAAACTGTCTGGAAGCATATATCCTAACATCTCATCCAGGCTTAGGCCTCTTCTGTCTTAAATAGGAGCCATCCCGCCCTTAGTATCCTCTGCAACAATAGCTACCATGATCTCATTTTCATTCATCTTCAGCCAGATTCTTCAAGCTTACCCTCAGCTCCCTCAACACTCATTCAATCACATTCTCATTTCCTCCCAGTCTAACCATACCACCCAGAGCCCCTGCTCCAGTGACCAGGACCTTCCAGTTACTGAATCCAGTGCGCATCTTTAGTCCTCCTTTTAATAAGGTTGACCACTCACATTCTCTTTTTCCTAAGAGATTCTCTATTTTTTTTTTAATACTCTCTTGGTTTTTCTATTTCTTCAGCTACTCCTTCTAAGACTCTTTTGTGGGCTTTTTATCATTCATTTGTTCACTCATTTCACTCACTGACTCATTCATTCATTCTGCCAATATTTATAGAGCAACTATTATGTGCCAGGCACTGAACTAAGTGTTAAGAACACTGCGGTGAATACGACAAACTAGGTCTTTGTTCACATTCTTCCCCAATTCATCCCAAAATCAAATTCAAATGCCTGCAGAGGCAAGGCAGCAAGTGAAGACAGTATGCAAGCTGGAATCACAGGAGAGTGCATGCCTTACCTAAACCATGAAAATTTAACTTATAACAAACAATAGTGAGAAAAAAGCAAAGGGTATGAAATGAGGTTCTGCTCTACACATATCCCTACTCCTCACTCTCTCCCCAGACGCCCACGCCCATTCTCATGGCTCCAATATTTAGCTGCAATATTCTACTATGGTCACTCTGAAGTCTCACTGCTTCCAGTCCAGCCTTCTTTCTCAAACCCTAGACTCATATCCCAACTGCTTGGAGGACGTTTATTTGGCTATCCCACTGGCATTTCAACCTTAACATGGCCAAACTGAACTCATGGCCTACTCTGTTCACATACCTATACCCCTTCAGTGTCTCTTAATTAGTAAATGCTGCCACCATTTACCACCCTGTTGCCCAAGTCAGAGACCCTGGAATCTACCACTCTTCTTTCCTCATACACCAATTTAAGTAACTCTGTTCTATCAATTTCACTTCTAGAATCTACCCACTTTTCCTCTATTCCCACTAACACTATGCTTAATGACACGACAATCATCTCTCTCCTAGTAAGTATAGCAGCCTTCTAATGGATCTGTCTCCGCTATAGCCCTTCTGATCCATTCTCTAAAGCACAGTGAAAAAAATCTTTCCAGAAAGCATATTTGATCAACACATTTTGCTGTTTATACTGTCAATGAATTTCTCTGCCCTTAAGAAAAAGCAGATACTCTCTGATCGGGCCTTGTTTACCTCTGTTGCTCAATCTCCTGCCATACCCCCACCCCTACTGAGCATTTCCGCTCAGTTCAATTTCCTTCTTGCCACTAGGCATCTGAACTTGTTGTTCGCTCTGCCATACTCCCCCACTGTCCGATTCCTACTCACTCTTCTTACTTTAAAGTCATTTCCTTCAGCAAAGCTTCCTCAAGTCTCCTAACTAAATGTGCTTTCCACAGAACACAGTTTTTCCCTATCATAGCTTTCCTATAATTATTTCTGTACTCTCTCTTTCTAAACAGTAATCTCTGCACCTAGAACATAGTAGGTATATAATAAACAACTGTTGAATAAATGAGTATTGAACAAGATGATCCATAAAGTAGGTGTAAGTGAGCTTTAGTCTTAAACTCATAAACTAATCCCAGTGCCTCTTATCCCCCTCTCCTTTTTTTTTTTTTTAATTTATGTAGGGAGAGTCTAAATATCTTCAGAAGGATTTTCTGACTTCAAGGTAGGGCTCCTGGATACTGCTCCACTTCTTCTTTTTTTTTTTAATGGGAGTGGGGAGAAACACCATGTGTACAGACTGGCAGAGACACAGCAATATAGAGAGCCCAGGTGCCACAAAGCAGGTCCATCTCTGAGCTACGTACTCTGTAGGAGTGAAACAACTCAATGGCACGAAGCACATCAAACTTCCGGGCCATGAGGAATTTGACGGCCACATTCCAAGAGAGGGGGGATACGTTGTACTGAACTGTCCACTTGTTAATCTCTTCAAGAAACTGCTTGGTGGCCTGTTTGAAAAAGAAAATAAAAAATAATTATTAGAGAATATATTTACAGAAACAAAAAAATAAACAAGAAAAAAAGACACTTTCTCCAAGCCCAAGCAAGTTTGAACCCCAAGACAGCCGGGAAAAACAAAAGTTGGAAACAGATCTGAAATCAGAAATTATTACAATTCATACAAATCAATGAGGCCAGAAGCCAGAGCCAGGTTCAGAGAGCAGGGTTTACTTAGTGCAAGGATATATGAAGAAATAATGAGGGGGAAGAGCAAGGTTCCCAAATAAGATGTAAATTACTGGCCCCAAAGCAAAAAAACAGCAGTTTGTTGTCTGGTTTTTTTTTAAGGCTAAAAAAGAAGTAAAGGGCCCCTCTGAAGGGTTATTGCATAATGCACAGGGCAGTAAAGCAGTCTCAGCTGCTGTTTTGGTCCCATAAGCTGGTCACACACAGTAAAACAATTAGAAAATGGTTTTGGCTTTGGAATTAGCAATACTGTTGAGAGCAGCAAAACGATTACGAAGAATTTAATGAATCTAAAGGCCAACTGGTCTTTGCACTGAATGACCTCACAGGACCTCTCTGTGTTTCATAAAGCAACCCTCAAAACTGGACACTAGTGGCCAGAGGGTCACTAGCAGCTCCTCTGGACAGTGGTCTGAGGGAGGGGTGTGAAGGTGGAGAACCTGCTATGGGGGAAGGGTGGGAAAGTTTCATTCTCATGGTTTAAGCCCAAACCGACAGGATGCCTACTTCATAATTGTTGCTGTCTTTTAATCATCGTTCTTTTATCCAGCCTCACCCTACTTTCCTTATGTTTTAACCAGTCTCCGCTCTAGTCAAACTACCCTTCTGTTTCTTCATTTTATAACAGGATTTACATCAGGATTTTTTGGCATGCATATTTTAAATTGCTAAACATTTCCTACACTGCTATTTGGTCCCTTCCAACCAGAAACTTCTCTCACATATGGATCCAAAATGTGATCAACTTCATGAGAATTCTGAGATTTAATTGATCAATCAACCCCACAGTTAAGATGTATTAATTAAACTATTATGTATTTAACTATTTGTTAATATCTAAAGGCCAACTGTTGTGCTACATATAAGGAATACAAAAATGAGGTTTGTTTCAAGAGGTATAAGACCAAACTATTATGTGACCACGGTCTCTAATTTTTCAGTTCAAAAATAGGCAAGAAAGGGTAACAGCAATGACCTATTCAGAGTCTTGGCAACAAGTTCTACCTTGCAAATACAATCCAAATTGCTACATACGTGTTTAAACAAATAGCAAACTACAGTCCTGGAAGAGTCAGCAATAGCTCATACCACAGCCCCAATTTCTAGGAAAGGAAAAAGGCACTTTACAAAGTGGAGCAAAATCTAAGAGGCCTGGGGCTGCATCTGAGCTTTAGAACCCTGCAGCTGAGGCAATATACCTCACATCAGCTGGCAAAGGAGGAAACCAGCAAAACTAATCAGACAAAGTGCATAAACAGAAAGAGCCAAGAAATAAAGGCTACAAAGAAAAGCTTTTACAATCACTTTGGCCCAGAACCACTTGAAGTCAGACCAGAGAAATGAGTCCCAGAGAAGACAACAGGACAAACTTAGAATGCTCCCCCAGAAAACAGTTGGAGTTGCCTCTGTCGGATGAGTGGTTAGCATCAGAATGAGGAAAGACGGAAGAGAAACTGGAGCATAAAGATCCCAGAGATCAGGAAAACTGGAAGGTCCCAGGAGATTTTGTAAAGGCTATTTGTTTAACATATCATCTTTTAAAGCCAGCACTTCTGGGCGTCTCTGAAGCTGCCTGTAGAACACCAGAATAAGAGAATATATTTTTCCTCCTTTTCTAATAAAAACAATAAACAGACAAATCAATATCCAGGTGGGAGGGGAAAATATAGTTAGATGACCAGGAGGTAATATGAACGCCACCTGTTTAGATGATTGTTTTTTACTTCTTATACCCCAATGAACTGACTCCTTGGAAAATACCCTAATGGTGAGAAAGACTAAGCGCAAGAGGAGAAGGGGACGACAGAGGATGAGATGGTTGGATGGCATCAGCAACTCAATGGACATGAGTNAAAAAAAAAAAAAGGGAAAAGGGCAATCAAAATCCCCTCATTCCACAGCTGTTCTCATGTATTTAATAATTTAAAAGTTAAAATCAACAGAAAAATACTACTAAATACATACTTTTTAAAGTTGATGTTCCTACAACCACCTCACTCTGCCCCCCACCCCCCAACACACACACACATTTTGGGGAGAGGGAAGAAGAAAGTATACAGTGTGTTAGTTCAGAGACTTGTTTCCTCCCTGGCAGCCTTCCACGACTAGTAGCAGTAGCATCTCCCTTCAAGGCAACAGCACAGCAGAGCTCTTTCAGGCATCCACCCATGTGGTCAGTCAAGCATTTACAAGAATTTGCTAAGGAACTGCTTTGTGCTAGGGGCTTCCCTCGAAGCTCTGTCAGTAAAGAGTCTGACTGCTATGCAGGAGACCTGGGTCGGGATTCCTAGGTCGGGAAGATCCCCTGGAGAGGGAAATGGAAACCCACTCCAGTATTCTTGCCTGGAGAATCCCATGGACAGTGGAGCCTGGCAGGCTACAGTCTATTAAGTCGCAAGAGTCGGACACGATTGAGTGACTAAGCGCGTGCGCAAACACACACACACACACACACTTTGTGCTAAGCGGTACAGTAGCTGTTCAGACATAACTCAGAGACAAAAAGACCCATTCTGAGCAGGTTACAATCATTTAAACAAGGAGACATGAATAGGTCAGCATCACATAGTTTAAGTTCTAAGATCTATGAACAGAGTACTGAAGGATTCAAACTCTCAGGAAAATTAAAAATAAATCTTTTTAAGAGTGCCTTGAAGGATGAGTAAAACTTTGCCAGGAAGAGATAAGAATTATCATTAGAGAAAACAAAATATGTGCAGAAGTGGACTTCCCTGGTGGTTCAGAGGCTAAGACTGCACTCCCAGTGCAGGGGGCCCAGGTTCAATCCCTGGTCAGGGAACTAGAGCCCACATGCCATAACTAAGAATATGCATACTGCAACTAAACATACCGAATGCTGCAACAAAAACCAAAGATCCCATGTGTCTCAACTAAGACCTGGTGCAGCCAGATAAATAAAAATAAACATTTTTTTAAAATACAGTATTTTTTTAAATAGAAAAGCAAGGTTTTTTTTTTTTTTAATGTGTAAAGGCTGAGTAATGAAGGAATGGGGGTTACTGGGGGATACAGTGTAGCTATGTGCCCAGTGTATATGACAGAGATTGGCAGAAGATGAGCTGACACAGAGGCTGAGCCACACAGGAAAGGTTCGTAATTCTATACCCATGAAGGATTCAACAGAGATCTTTAAGAGAAGGGATGAAATAAGTTTAGTTCTCCTATCCCAGCTAAAAATGACTCTTCCAGCAGTGGGGAAGCCAGAGAGAAGGAAAAAACTGCGGTAGGGAGGGAAGTTCTGTTAAGTCAAGGACTGTGCTCACTCAGCTGTGTCCAACTCTTTGGACCCCATGGACTGTAGCCCTCCAGGCTCCTCTTCCATGACATTCCCCAGGCAAGAAGACTGCAGTGGGCTGCCATTTCCTCCTTGAGGGGATCTTCCAATCCCAAGGATGGAACCCACATCTGTGGCTCCTGCACTGGCAGGTGGATTCGTTACCACTGAGCCACCAGGGAAGCCGAAGTCAAGGATCACATTTATTTTTATTCACTTAGCTCCTAGAACTGTGCCTGGCATAAATAAATACCTCTAATAATATCTAATGAATATGTATGATGAATAACGAACAACAGAACTCTAAACAATATTAACATTTAGAGGGCACAGGAGGAAGAACCAAGGAACTTTTTTAAGATTCACTTTTAGAAGTACAAATGACCACTGAGTAGCAAAGAAATGTGAATGAAAAAACAAGAGCTGTCAAATATCCCCCACACACAAACATACACAATTACCTACAGACTCAGATGGCTTTTATGCCATATTCTATTAAAGCTTCATGGTACAGATAACGCTCTTGTTGTAGAAACACCAATATAATAGAGAACAAATACATCATAACCAAAGAAGACTCTTACCAGGAATGAAAAGACAGTTTAACATAAGAACATCTACCAGAGCCATTTTCTATATAAACAGATACTAATGGAGAAAAAGTATATATAACCTTCTCAAGAGATGCTGAAAATGCACTGTATAAAATTCAACACCCATTATAATTTTTTTTTAACTGAGCAAAATTCCCTCGAGGGATAGAGGGATCAACTGCTGAGTTCATGTGCTGCAACTACTGAAGCCCACAAGCCTAGAGCTCCCGCTCTACAATAAAGGAAACCAGCACAATGAGAAGCCAGCACTCAACTAGAGGAAGCCCAAGGGCAACTAAGACCCAGCACAGTCATGAATAAATACATAAAGTGTTAAAACAATACTTGAAAAAAAAAAAGAGAAACCTGACTCATAAAGACAGGACTTTAAAGAAGAGAATAAAATCCAAAAACAATCTTAAGTATATATAGAATTTGTATACATAATCCTTGTATATATATGACACATGATGTCAGTTAACAGGAAAAGTGTATTATATGAATCTGTTCATACATGCATAAAGTATTTGTAGAAGAATACACCAGAAAAAAAAAAAACTGATAATATTGATCATCTCTGAGGAGAGGAAATGAACTGAGACTAGGAAATAGGTAAACTATAAACTTTCACATCTTTTAAACTACATCTGGATTGAATCCAGGTCTCCCGTATTGCAGGCAGATTCTTTACCATCTAGCCACCAGGCAAGTCCAACCTAGTCAAAAAGTAAATAAAATTTATAGATATTAAAAGATAAATAAAAAGGGACACCATTTTCTTCTATCAACTGATGATAGTTTACAAGATTGACATATACAGTATTGACAAGAATGTGGGGGAATTCCTTGCTGGGCCACTGATAGAACTTGGGGACCTGGGTTCAATTCCTGGCCTGTGAACTAAGACCCAGCAAGTGGCACAGGGCAGCCAAAAAAAAACCAGAGAGAATGTAAGAAATGAATGCTTTCACACAATGTGGCAACTATATAATTTATAATACTTTTTTAAAAATCAATTTGGCACTTATCTAGCATAGTTTTAAATGTGCAAATCTTATGACCCACACAACCACTTCTAGGAATCCACTGTACAGAAATATAAACATGAATTGTAAAAGACAGATACACACACAGAGTTGTTTCTAATATTTTGCCATTAGAAATAATGCTGCAATGAATACCAGACAAACGGTTATTTGCTGCAGCACTGTTTCTAATGACAAAATGTTAGAAATGACCTAAATGACCAATAATAAATAAGGTAATGAATAAATTATGCAGTGTTCATACACAGAACCACCACATACCCAAAGTACATCAGTTTTCTGTTAAAAACACAAAGACACCACAAACATGTCATCAATCTGTAAAACATAGAACCAAACACCTTTTATCCTTTGTTCCATGCTAATATTTTTCTTTCAGAAAAAAAAAAGGAAAAATATATCTGAATTTCAAATCAATCCAAAATAGTTCTATTTGCTTACTTAAATTACTACCAATGTTACTTAAATTATACTATAATTACTGCCACCAAAAACTTTCTTAAAATGAAAATAAGATACTCCAATGGCAGCCTGCCAAAATTCCTAACAACAAAAAAAAAAACATGGCTAGAAATGAAAACCAAATCTGTGCAACCATTCCAAACTATAAGTAGTCCTTATTTTAAATGCAATAACTGACCTTTTATTTTTTAAAAAGAAAAATACATAACTTTTTCCCATAAAAAAGTGAACTTACCACAGATCAATTAACCAAGTAAAAAGCTGTTAACATCTCAGTGATTTATCAAAAAGTGGAAACAGTGACAGATTTTATTTTATTGGGCTCCAAATTCACTTCAGAGAGTGACTGCAGCCACAAAATTAAAATTGCTCCTTGGAAGAAAAGCTATGACAAACCTAGACAGTGTATTAAAAAGCAGAGATATCACTTTGCTGACAAAGGTCCATACAGTCAAAAGGATGATTTTTCCAGTATGTACAGATGTGGGAGTTGGACCATAAAGAAGACTGAGCACCAAAGAATTGATGCTTCTGAATTGTGGTGCTGGAAAAGACTCTTGAGAGTCTCTTGGACAGCAAGGAGATCAAATCAGTCAATCCTAAAGGAAATCAACCCTGAATATTCACCGGAAGAACTGATGCTGAATCTGAAGCTTCAATCCTTTGGCCACATAATGCAAAGTGCAGACTCATTGGAAAAGACCCTGACGCTGGGAAGACTGAGGGCAGGAGGAGAAGATGGCAACAGAGAATGGGATGTTTGGATGGCATCACAGACTCAACAGACATGAGTTTGAGCAAACTCAAGCAGATAGCAAAGGACAGGGAAGCCTGGCATGCTACAGTCCATGGGGTCACAAAGAGTCGGACACAACTTAGTGACTGAACAACAACAATTCCTAGTCTACCTCCCGCTGGGGTCAGTTCTAGGATCATTCTTATAGCAGCTGAAAAATACAAGAAGGCAACAGAGGTGCCTGCAATCAGATCTGCTTCACTTTCTCTTTTAAGTACTTACAATGCACTCAAGTCTGATTTCTATTCACTTTTCCTTCACTGTCCTTATTTATTTTCTCTATTTCAATGGATCAAACTTTTTAAAAAATTAGTTTGACTTTCATTCATTTTTTATTTTTAATGCTTTCTTTCAAAGAGTCAGAGAAACTATGGGATATTTTAATGTTTCTAAATTTTGATTCCTTGGGCCTTAGCTATAAGAAATTCTGTATGTCACACTTCCTAATATATAAAACATGACATACAATTCTTAAGTCCATATATTCAAATAGACAGAATTGATGCTTTTGAACTGTGGTGTTGCAGAAGACTCTTGAGAGTCCCTTGGACTGCAAGGAGATCCAACCAGTCCATTCTGAAGGAGATCAGCCCTGGGTGTTCTTTGGAAGGAATGATGATAAAGCTGAAGCGCCAGTATTTTGGCCACCTCATGCGAAGAGTTGACTCATTGGAAAAGACTCTGATGCTGGGAGGGATTGGGAGCAGGAGAAGGGGACGACAGAGGATGAGATGTCTGGATGGCATCACCAACTCGACGGACGTGAGTTTGAGTGAAGTCTGGGAGTTGGTGATGGACAGGGAGGCCTGTCGTGCTGCGATTCATGGGGTCACAGTCGGACACAACTGAGCGACTGAACTGAACTAAGACATTACTACCTTTCAGTGGTTCCCCAGTTTTCTCTAGCAATATACTAAATACAAAGCTCCTTCAGAGAAGACACAGTAAATGTAATTTGTTTATAAAAGATAAGTCATTAATAGCAATCTGGAGAACAGTAATTTGGGAACCCACAATCAGTGACTTAAAACCACTTAGAATCTTGCACAGTGGATATTCAAATTTTTTCTTACTTTTTTTCTTGGCCATGGCACGTGGGATCTTAGTTCTCCCACCAGGGCTTGAACCTGTGCCCCCTGCAGGAAGCATAGAGTCTTAACTGATGGACCGCCAGGAAGTCCTGAAATTTTTCTTACTTTAAAGATATCCCCACATCAGCAGTTGTCTCTATTCTGGTATCCATGTGTTAAACTATATAAAATCTCTTTCTTGGGACTTCCCTGGTAGTTCAGCGGTTAAGAATCCTCTTTGCAATGCAGGGGATGTGGGTTCGATCCCTGGCTGGGAAACTAAGATCCTACATACTGCATGGTGTGGCCAAAATAATGAATTATTTAAAAATCTCTTTCTTTCACTCATTAAAAGACCAAGGAAACCTCAAATTCAAAGGCCTACAAATCCCATCAAAAGTGCTGAGTCTAGATAAGCAGGAAAGAAGGCCTAACACCATCTTCCTGATAAAACCACATGGGACTGTTTCTGCAATTCAGACTCTTCCATCTATTAATCAAGCATTGTGCAAGAACCAAAAAGAATAAAAACTATTAAAGGATTAACATCACAATGGGAACTGAATAGCAAGAAACCTAAAGTAGGGTTGACCAAGCAAAGCTTCCCATAAGAGTCCAAAACTTCAAGCAATAATGAAGAACCAGAGCTAATTAAATTATTAAACATGAAAAGCTCCTCAACATTAGTAACTTCCTACCAGGAGAAGTGAAGTCCTAGGGTTTATCAGCACTCCAACAGTCAAGCATGAAGGTCTCAGACCAGGAATAGCTGTTCACCAATTCCCAATGAATAAAAAATGTTTCAAAGTGCTCTTTCTGTCTCCCCTGGCTCATGGTTCCCTTCATAAGTAGAGAGCATTGGTCACATATCACAGTAAAGAAGGCAATTCAATCCATTCCTTTTTTTACAGCAAGACTCTGCCCCTCCCTGTTCACATAGGCCAAAGAGTGTGGTCCAGCAAGAAGCAACCATGTGAGAAGCATTTAACATGCTCCAAAGAAGGAACTATACGTACATCATGTGTGTGCTCAGTTGCTTCAGTTGTGTCCGACTCTTTATGACCCTATGAATGGTAGCCTGCCAGGATCCTCCGTCCATGGGATTCTCCAGCCAAGAATATTGGAGTAAGTTGCCATGCCCCCCTCCAGGGGATCTTCCTGACCCAGCGATTGAACTCCTACATCTCCTGCATTGGCAGGCAGGTTCTTTACCACTAGCACCACCCAGGAAACCTGGAATATATCATATTCAACCACTTAAAGAAATCAAAGCACATAGAGCCTAAGCAAGCTGTTCAAGGCCACTCAACTAATAAATGGCATAGGTGAGGTTCTGAGGCTTGAATTCAAAACTTTTCAAATCCTAGAGTCTTTCTACCCACTAAGTGGCCTTCAGAAATACTGGATAGACATCATTCATCTCATCAGCATATATATTGTATCAGCAGTTCCCAACCTTTTTGGCACCAGGGACCGGTTTTGTGGAAGACAAGTGTTCACCTCCTGCTATGTGGCCTGGTTCCTAACAGCCCACAGACCAGTACTGGCTGGGACATTACCTGAAACATATATTATGACATACATAGTAGGTTGTGTGTTTGTGCACAAAATTACTCTGGAAGGATATATAATAAACTGGTAACACTGGTTGTCTCAAAGGAGAACTAGGTGGCTGAGAGATATGGCAAGAGGGAGGATATTTACCAAATTCTCCTCTGTACCTTTTTAAGTTTAAATCATGTGACTACATTATCTACCCCCAAAATAAAATATATTCATTTTATATAGTCTTTAACTAAAATATATATAAGAAGGTTATCTGCACACAATGCCACCAAATGATGAGTTTGTTGATAGTCTAATACTCTTCCTATCAAGGCCAAAGATGATGAGTTAGGGAGCTCTACAAAGGGATAAAGGATTATAGCTGCTTTTTGGAACCTTCAGTACTAAACAGAAGAACCGACTCACTGAAAAAGACTCTGATGCTAAGAAAGATTGAAGGCAAAGGAGAAGGGGGCGGAAGAGAATGAGATGGTTAGATAGCAACACCAGCTCAAGGGATGGGACTTTGAGCAAACTCCAAGAGATAGTGGAGGAGAGAGGAGCCTAGTGTGCTACAGTCCATGGGGTTGCAAAACTTGGACACAGCTTAGCGACTGAACAACAACAAGCACTAAAGTAGGGATGTTCCAAGGCACTGCAGAATTCTGCCACATTCACTTTCCTGATGGAGGCCTTTGCCAAAAGCATGTTTACTAAACACAAGCTGGCATCTCTCCTCTCAGGCTTAAATACCACTTTCCAGACAACAGTTATCAAAGAGGATGAAGAACTCCCAGAGACAATGGAGGAAATAATTCAACAAGAAAATAAGGAAGCAAACATTTCTAAATTGTCATAGGAAAAAATTCATGTCCAGAGGTTGAGGGGCAGAAAAATATAACACAGGCAAGAAACACAGGGGAAAAAAAACAAACAAAACAAAACAGAAATCTGGAGAATAAACAGGAAGCTCCTCACCATTAACAAGAGCAAAGCAATCCATGTTTCCAGGGGGAAACAGGGGTTGTGGGGACTGGGGTTGAGTACATAATTGGTCACTCTCCGTAAGGACAAACCCAAAGGCAGCCTGCCAACTGCTACCCATTCCAGCTGGTTAATAAGGTGAACTACACAACCAGAAGAGCCTGGAATGTATTTCTAGAGAAAAAAAAAGTCCAAAGGATTTGTGGTACCCAAGTGATGGGGGAGGCCTTTAGTAACAATTATCTCTTCTTCCAATTGCTGGCTGAGACATCAGAGAAGAAAGGAGGATGTGAATGACTATCAGTAAATCAGATATGCCAGATCCTGCTGGAACATTCTTCTCCTTTCCCTCCTCCCAACCCTGGCTTACTCCTATTCACCCTTTATTTGTTGTTTGTGTTCAGTTGCTCAGTTGTGTCCAACTCCTTGCGACCCCATGGACTGCAGCACACCAGGCTTCCCTGTCCTTCACCATCCCCCAGAGCTTGCTCGAACTCATGTCCACAGAGTCGGTGAAGCTATCCAACCATCTCGTCCTGTGTCATCCCCTTCTCCTCCCGCCTTCAATCTTTCCCATCATCAGGGTCTTTTCTAATGTGTCAGTCTAAATCCCACTTCTTCATCCTGGAAGTTTTCACTGTCTTCCACCCAGGCACACAGTATTATAAAAGCTATTGTCTACCTGCTCCTGTTGGCCTGTAAGTTTAGGGAGGTGCAAGGGCCATGCTCACAGATGCACACGCAACACCAAGCACAGTGCATGGCACCGTTCTGGTGAGTGAACGTATGAACGAGGATGGGCTCTCAGCTCACTAAAAGAGTGTTGCTGACAGGGAGCAGGAAGAACATATTTGTCTGAATGCTTGCTGATCCGATTATGAGAGTTTAAAACTGAAAACTGAGTGAGAAAAAATCCTGGATAAAACTGGCAAAGAATATCAGGAATGACATAAGAAAAGCAATGAGAGAGGAAACTATGAAGTCACAAAAGAAAATATCTGAAAATTAAATTGCCACTATCTTAAGACATCTAGGGAACTTGCTGGTGGTCCAGTGGTTAGGACCTCATGCTTCCACTGTGGAGGGCAGTTCAGTCCTTCAATGGGGAATTGAGATCCTGCAAGCCAGGCAAAGCAACCAGGAAGTAAATAAATAAAATAAAAAGGACTGAAGAAAAGAGAAAATGCAAAGGAATAAAGGAGGTTTATTATTTTTTTTAAAAAGACATCTATAGCAGAGGTGTCCAAAATAAGTTAAAGTTTACAAATTTTATGAAGTAAGACATGGTTCCATGGTTTCATGGTTCCATGAAAATCTGAGTTTAATGAATCTGTGAATGCTATATGCCAATGGATGGGCAAATCTGACTCAAATCTTTTTTACATATGTAATTTATTTTTGGCTGTGCTGGGTCCTTACAGCTACGCAGGCTCTTCTCTAGTTGCAGTGAGCTGCGGCCACTCTAGCTCTGGTGCATGGGCTTCTAAGTGTGGCAGCTTCTCTTATTGCAGAGCACGGGCTCCAGGGCACGCAGGCGTCAGCAGTTGCGGCTCCTGGGCTCCAGAGTATAAGCTCGACACTTGTGGCACACGGACTTAGTTGTTCCTTGGCATGTGGAATCTTCCCAGATCAGGGATCAAACCTGTGTCCCCTGCATTAGCAGGCAGATCGTTTACCACTGAGCCACCAAGAAAGACCTCTCATTCAAATCTTAAAGGGGAAAGTGGGATGGCAATGTGTCCCAAATGATATTCCCCAGCAGAAATTCATCAATCACACTAGAGAATTTCTGAATGAGAATCAAAGAGTAATGGACATGGTAGAGCTGCTAGAGTACACTTCAGCCTGCTCAATGATGGCGAATATAGATTATTTTTCTGATTGAGATCCCTCAATTGGCATGGTAATAATCATGTTAGAGATAGGAAACTTCAAGCTTCTCATCACTGGCTAGGTATCAAATTTATCTTAAAAGGAGGTAGGAGGTTGAAAATCTGATAAAACCTTGCTGACAGCTTTGTTCTAAAAAGATGAGGGAACTACTATACCAGATTTAATCCAGAAGATAAACTAGCAGAAAAACTAAGAGGGTCTCAAAGAGCAAGTAACCATGTGATCTTGGAAAGTCTGATAACCAAGGGGCTTCTGGGTTGGTGAACACAGAGACTGTGGGAGAGTGGCGCACCTGGGCCTGGAAAGGCATGGGTACTCCATATGCCTTTCCATGCACCTTGCCCTATGCTTCTCTTCCATCTGGCTGTTCCTGTGTCTTTGTAATAAATATAAGTGTCAAATCACTGTGCTGTACACCTGCAAATAATGTAATCTTGTTTGTCAACTATACTTCAATAAAAAAAGAAACAGAAAAAAATAGTTTGACAGCCAGCTGTCAGAAGGATGCAGTAAAGAGAACAAGTCCTAGATATGGCACCAGTATCCTGGATTAAAGACCCAGTTCTGCCACAGTTACGGGCCCTCAAGCCAGCCAAAACTCTTCATGCAGAAACTTCCTCATTCAAAGAAGGGTAACACCCACCTACTTCACACTATCCAATAATGGGCTCTCGGAAGGTATTATGTAAACCCTACTATACATCAGTAAATAACACCAAACCATTAACAAAAATAGTTGTTAACAACAGCAGATACTTCTTGGGTACTGAGCTCTTACCAGTCAGATACTTAGTTTTACAGGGATTGTGAGGTCCTTTCAATGGCTTTAGGAGGTGGCTACTCTCATTATCCCCGTATTACAGTTGAGAAAACTAAGATTTCCAATTGTTATGTAACATGCCCAAGAGCCCCAAATGAACCTGACTCATAATTCAGGTTTTCTGACTCTAGGAAGTCTACTTTTTAAAAAATCCACTGTGCTTATAGTGTTTTCAAGATGTTGCCACTGTTGTTCAGTCACGAAGCTGTATCTGACTCTGCGCAACCCCATGAACTGCTACACTCCAGGCTTCCCTGTCCTTCACTATCTCCTGGAGTTTACTCAAATTCATGTCCACTGATTTGGTGATGCCATCTAACCATCTCACCCTCTGTCACCCTCTTCTGCCCTCAGTTTTTCCCAGCATCAGGGTCTTTCCCAATGAGTCAGCTCTTCACATCAGGTGACCAAAGTATAGGAGCTTCAGCTTCAGCATCATTCTTGCCAATGAAGATTCAGGGTTGACTTCCTTTACGGTTGACTCCTTTCATCTCCTTGCTGCCCAAGAGACTCAAGAGTCTTCTCCAGTGCCGCAGTTCAGGTCCAGCTCTCACATGCGTACCTGACTACTGGAAAAATTGTAGTAATTACTATACGGACCTTTGTCGGCAAAGTGATATCTCTGCTTTTCAATATGCTGTCTAGGTTTGTCATAGCTTTTCTTCCAAGGACCAAGCGTCTTTTAATTTTGTAGCTGCAGTCACTGTCTGCAGTGATTTTGGAGCCCCCCAAAATAAAATTTTTTGTCACTGCTTCCACTTTTTTCTCATCTATTTGCCATCAAGTGATGCGACTGGATGCCATGATCTTAGTTTTTTGAATGCTAAAAAGCTGGCTTTTCACGCTCTTCTTTCACCCTCATCATGAGGCTCTTTAGTTCCTCTTTGCTTTCAAGATATAGATTTCACAAAATTAAATCTATAACCTAAATCTCTAGAGAGAAAAGAGTTGCTGGCATTTTTAAAGAAATTCTCAAAAGTGAGATTGTGACAATCAATTGTGCAATTAGTTGTGAATTATACCAATTCAAATTTAAAATAAGAAAAGCTAAAATAAAAAATACAGTAGTATGGTTGCACAGCATTCTCCAATGAGTACAGATGTTAAAAGCACTCCCACCAACACACACATGGACAAAGAAGAGGGCACAGGAAAAAAAGATTACAAAGAGTGGTGGTTCTGACCTAAAGGAAAAGTGCCAAGAAATCACAGCCCAGAATGAGCCAAGGTCCATTAATAAAACTAAAAAGATACCAAAAAGAGCTTTATGACAACTGTCCAGATCAACTCCTATTTCATTCATTTCTCTATCAACAACTGCAACCTCTAACCTGAAGAGAGGAAGAACAAGCCTTGTGGAAAGCAAGAGCTGAAGCTCAAAGTAATAGAGCCTCTAATTATTCTAAAGCAGTTCAAGCCTCCAGACCTACAAAACCTGACAATCCTAGGAATTCTAGGGGAGCCTGATGAACATCTGCTATAGAACTTAAAGGATGAGAAAAGCATCAAAGCCTGAGGATGAGTGAACGTAGCCCTAATTTCAAGATGGGGCATCTGCTGAGGGCTACAAAAGTTACCAGTCCCTGACAATTTTACCTCAATTCTTGGTGAACTGCACAACTGATCTTTCTTTCACATACACACACATCTAGCCCTGGCCAACATTTTTTCTTTTAAAGTTGGCTTTGAGGAGTTCCCTGGTGGTCCACTGATTAGAGCTCAGTGCTTTTGCTTTCACTGCTGGGGCCCAAGTTTGATCCCTGGTCAGGAAACTAAGATCCCACAAACTGAGTGGTAAGGCCAAAAAAAAGTGGGCTTTGAGCTTTTAGGCAGGGGAATACTGATCACCAGAAGCGATTTACTGAAAACAAGTCTTTAAAGAAAGAATACACTAGACTGAAAAATAATGAATGTACTCTTTAGCAGTGATACTCAAAAGTGACATCTTGTAGACAAGCAGTAGGGGAGTCACCAAGGGAGTCAGAAATGCAGACCACGGGCCTCACCACATTTAATCAGAATCCTCACGTTAACAAGATCCTAGATGATTCTTCTGTGTGATTAAGTTTGAAAATCACTGATGTACAAAACAGATCTACTTTTAGCAAGGCATCTGATGAGCATTTCATGCTATCTTTGTGGACAGAAAGATTTCCTTCTATTAATTTCTGTAAATTTGCCAATCAAAATGTTAAGCAGGACTCCCCTGGTTGTTAAGAATCTGCCTGCCAATGCAGGGGACAGGGTTTAATCTCCAATCTGGGAAGATTCCACATGCCAAAGGGCAAATAATAAGCCCATGCACCACAACTACTGAGCCCACAAATACTAAAGCTCACATGCCTAGAGTCTGTACTCTGCAACAAGAGACGCCACCACAATGAGAAGTCTGAGCGCTGCAACTAGAGACAGTAGCCTCCGCTTGCAACAACTACAGGAAGACCACACAGCAACGAAGATCCAGTGCAGCCAAAAATAAATAAATTTTAAAATGTTAAATGTTAAGCAGTTGACTACTTATTTAATTTGCTAACAACCCTACTAAGTGGGCATCATTATCTGTAATTTGCAGATATTCATAGTAGCAAAGATTAAATTGTTTCAAGGATTTCATATATATTAACTTATTTAATCCTCATAACAATTCTTTACTAGTGTTACCTACATTTTACATATGATGAAACTAAGGCAAAAAGGGATTAAGGTGCTTACTCATAATCACACAGAACTTATGGTACAGTTCTTAACCACTTCTTTCTACAGCCAAGTGTGCTGCCACAGTGGGGCTTATGATAAACCCTGCGAGAAACAATAAACAATTATACCCAAAGACAGTCAATTTTTTAAAAAATGAGTGGGACCTGAGGTGGGGGATTTTAAAGGATATTAAAAAAAAAAAAAAGATGTTAAAGAATTCTTTGAAAGAAGGGAGATAGACTAATGTTTATTGACAGCCTACAGTATGCTTGCTAACCCACGAGTCAAGCAGTTTGCATCCACGTTGTTTATATTCAACTTTTCCAACGGCAGGTATTGAGACATTTTATGTTTGAGGAAATGGAGGCCCAGACCAGTTAAGTACTTTGCCAACTCACACTACTCCTGATGATACAACCAAGATTCCAAAACCAAGTCTGACTGTAAAGCTCACACTCTGTCCCTTGGTTTGCTCTACATCCCTCCCTGGCCTGGACCCACTGCTGTAAATGACCTAGATAGGGGCACCGGGTCAGGTTGACCATGTAAGAGGAGAGCTAAGCTTAGACAACAAACATCTTGTAAAAGAGAAAACAGATCTAAAAGATCAAAACAGGATAGAACAATGGGCTAGAATGGTACTCAGAAGTGAAGCTTTGGGGTCTGACAGACAAGGGTTTGAATAACAGGTTCTAGCACTTAAGTGTTTAGAATGCAAGCAAGTTACTTCTTTGAGCCTTAAAGACTCCACACCTTAAAAAAGGGAGTAATAGGACTTCCCTCAGAGAAAGCAATGGCACCCCACTCCAGTACTCTTGCCTGGAAAATCCCATGGACGGAGGAGCCTGGCAGGCTGCAGTCCACGGGGTCACTAAGAGTTGGACACAACTGAGCGACCTCACTTTCATTTT
This sequence comes from Redunca redunca, assembly GCA_006410935.1. Classification (NCBI taxonomy): domain Eukaryota; kingdom Metazoa; phylum Chordata; class Mammalia; order Artiodactyla; family Bovidae; genus Redunca; species Redunca redunca. Next base: position 236,549 of record SJYQ01095314.1, read on the forward strand.
TCACTTTCATGCACTGGAGAAGGCAATGGCACCCCACTCCAGTACTCTTGCCCGGAGAATCCCAGGGACGGGGGAGCCTGGTGGGCTGCCGTCTATGGGGTTGCACGGAGTCAGACACAACTGAAGCGACACAGCAGCAGCAGCAGCAGGACTTCCCTGGTGGTACAGTAGATAAGAATCCACCTGCCAGACAGGGATTCGATCCCTGGCCTGGGAAGATTCCACATGCCCTGGAACAACTAAGCCCACGCATCACAACTACAGAGCCCACGCTCTACAGCCCCTCAGCCCCAACTACTGAAGCCCCCGTGCCTAAAGCCCATGCTCCGCAATGAGAGAAGCCCCTGCTTGCTGCAACTGGAGAAAGCCCTCGGAAATGAAGCAGTGAAGACCCAGCACAGCCAAAAATAAAAATAAATCAAACAAACAAATAAAATGGGAGTAACACTCCCACAGAACTGGTGTAAGAGGGAAGAAAAAGTAATGTTTGTAAAGTTTTTGACTCTTAAAGCTCAACAAACGGTAGTGAATATTAAATCTAACAAAATGATATTTAAGGATAAAGGCAAGAAAATAAATTTTAGAAGCATCAGATGAAATTTAACAGAAGCTCATAAGAAAAGACTCGGGAATCTTAGTTGACTTGAATCTATTAGTCAACAGTTTACTAAAACTGCCAAAAATTGTTTGGAATTTGGAGCACATTACAGAAGCATGGTGCCCAAAACAAGGGGGCCTATCAGACATCATTTGTAATACTGTCTTCAGTTCTGAAGCTAAACTTTAAGATGGTCACTGGCACATCAAAATCAGTCCAAGAAAAGATCAAAGTGGTGAGATGCTTTGAAAATGTAATAGCTAGTTCCTTCTTTTTTGGTTTTATATTCCCTCCCACTTCACACAATGAAGCTGCCTCTCAACTGCTTCCATTCCCTAATAACTAGTACACCACCCCCATATACCTCCTCCCCCAATCTTCATCTCCATCCCCCTCTCCTCACCCTCTCTCACACCCCTCAAGCTCAGTTTTGCCAATGTCAAATGGATCTGACAGGGCTGACTTGACAATTTCTAATCCAACACTTTAGGATTCAGCACATCAGATCTGTGGCTAACCTGGCTCTGGCCTGCATATTAGACCAGCTGTTGCTTATCAACAGCAAATTTAACTGGCCCAGTTTTCTTCCTACGGCCAAGTCTTAGGTTACTGAATCTTGACTGTCACACATTCAAGAAACTTGGGACCACGATCTGGAGCTTCATTACTCCCTCAAACGGAATCTGGCTGGGAGACTGCAAATTAGGCAATGTCAGTCATCCAGACATCTCAAACTTGCTGGATTAATACTTCCAAATCCAAGGTGGCCTCTCACTAACTAAAGGACAAACTTATTCACGTTCATAAAACAGTACAAGCAGGTCAGTTTATTGTACCGAAGAGGCCTACAAAGAATGAAGCCTGGAAAAGCTGCCTACAATCTGGCCGTCCTCACTGCAATGTCCCATTTTCAACTCCAAACAGAACTAGCTCAGCTCCTGTGCAGGACCCAGACAGGAAAATCTGGTAACTCCTAGGTCCAGATTCTCAGGGCAACTGACACTGGAGTAACACAAGCTTCCCTATGGACTGGCCCTGTCAAAGCTGGCAGGTTTTTCCTGGCTGAATCAGAACAGCCTGCGTCTTCTTTCATTCAATACTTCCTTGGAAGCCAAGCATCTCTCTAAGGAACACCATCTGCAGTGGACATCAGCTGTCTCAATGCCTTGTTTTGCAGACATCCTGGTTCCCTTTCTACTTCTCAAGTAGTAAGGCTCTGCTCTTTCTTTGGATCAGATCGTGGTAAATGCTAGTCTTTGGAACAACACAGTTATAGTATAGAATGAGATGATTCCTGCAGCTTTCAGCCAGTTCAGACAATACCTAGAGTTCCAGAGCAATTTGTAAGCAACTTGTAAATCTTCCCTTTCCAAAGTGAACCAAAATGTTTAAACTCACTTCTAAATGATTCCCCAACCAGCACAACAGCACCCTAGTTATTTTCTGGACTACTAGTTCTCAAACTTGAGCATGCATTTGGAGACTTGTTAAAATACATACTGTTAGACCTCAGCCCTAGAGTTCCTGACTCAGTAGGTCTGGGATAAGACATGAATATTTGCTTTTTTAACAAGCTCCCAAGGCATGCCTATGCTGCTGATCTGGAGACTATACGTTGAGAACCAGGGCTCTAGATCAACAATATTTCAAGTCATTCCCAGAACTGTACTGGGAACGGGGCAGGAGGCAGAGGGAGGAAACGAGAATGCTATATATACAGGGTCCATTTGTACCATAACAAATGTGAAGAACTTTGTTCTTCACAGAAAACTCGTTATTCTCCTACAAAGTAAAAGTGAACTGGGATCTCACAGGTGAAATATTCATGAGTTTAAACACATGACAATTCACATTCTAACAAATTATTAACATAGGTACACTCAGAAACAATAAATGGTACTTATATAAGAGATTCTAGGCTTAAGATCAGGAGCCAAGGAGAAGTGGAAGTAACACCTATTCTCTTTCCTTTGACTCACCAGCTGCATTATTCACTAAATGAATTAAGATTCATAAAACACTTTGAATGGTGCTTAACTGTTATTTTTTTTACTAGGATATAATACACAAAATACTTTTGATTTTTTTTTACCATTTGTAAGTACACAATTCAGTGGCATTAAATGTTTTCACAAAGTTGGGTGAAACATCACCACTATCTAGTCCCAAAACTTCTCCATAACCCTCAACAAAACCTGTATGCTCATCAAACAGTAATTCCTCTCCACCTCCTCCCAGTCCCTGGGATTCTACTGTCTCCATGAATTTGTACCTTATACAAGTGGAATCATACTTCTGTGTCTGGCTTATTTCAGTAAGCATAATGTTTTTAAGACCTATCCATATTATAGCATATATCAACACTTCATTTCTTTTTAAAGCTGAATAATACTCCATTATATGTATATACTACATTCTGTTTAGCTATTCATTTATCTTTGGATAGTCAGGCTGCCAAAAGATATTGGGAATAATGTTGCTATGAATGCACGTATATGTATCTATTTGAGTGCCTGCTTTTAATCTTTTGGATACATACCTACAAATGAAACTGTTGCATCACATGGGCAGTTCTATGTTTAACCTTTTGAGAAACCACCAAATTGTTTTTCACAGTAGCTGTACCATATTACATTCCCACCGGCAATGCCAACAGTTATTTTCTTTCTTTCTTCCTCTCTCTCTCTCTTTTTTGGTGTTTTTTCTTTTTTAATTATAGCCACCCTAGTTAGTGCTTGAAAGTGAAAGTGAAGTCGCTCAGTCGTGTCCGACTCATAGCGACTCCACGGACTGCAGCCTACCAGGCTCCTCCGTCCGTGGGATTTTTCAGGCAAGAGTACTGGAGTGGGGTGCCATTTCCTTCTCCAGGGGATCTTCCCAACCCAGGGATCGAACCAGGGTCTCCTGCATTGTAGACAGACGCTTTACCGTCTGAGCCACCAGGGAAGTCCTAGTTAGTGCTTACGAGTTTGATGCAGGCTTCTACCAACACTTCTAGTACTGTAAGGATAGCATGACAACAATTAGAGGTTCTGACTAGTTTCCATGTTCCAGGGGTCCTAGCAATTTTATTCAACACATAAGTTTCCGTTGTTTCTCATTTTCTCACAAAAATCACCTCCAAAGCTAGCACTTCCCTAGCCCGATATAAACTGTGAAAGAAAATGATGCTTTGGGTGGTTAAAGAAAAAAAAAAAAGAATGGTTTTCCATTTTTAAAAATGTTATTATTAATTCCATAACAATGTAGTTTATTTCCTATAAACAAAATGGTGCACCAGCATTCAGTATGAAAAAACATCAGATGGTTTCTCTAAAACATTCAGAATCCTAATCTAAAAAGATTTTAAAAAAGTATGCTGGGAATTTCTGTACATTTTAATCTTGCTAGCTATATCCCTAACTTTGCCAGAAATACCACTTTCTCTTCACTTCCAGGGTTTCCTGGCATAGAAGAGGTAAAGTCAATGAGACAAACTGTCTCATTCCCAGCTAAAACTGTTTTCTTGTGCTTACGTTTTATGTTCAAGGTTTTAGGTCTCTCTCTCTTAGTAACTGTTTTTCTTCCTTTACAAACATAAGAAAATTTATAAGTACAGGAAGTAAAATCAAGGGAAAAATATCCTTTTTTTGGAAAAAATTTCTTCCTCAACTTTACCACTTGGCAAGAGCTGGAAAGGGAAATCTAGTAGTAGTTTGTGCTTGTGCTTAGTCGCTCAGTCGTGTCTGACTCTTGGCAACCCCATGCACTGTAGCCCAACCGGCTCCTCAGTCCATGGGGAGTCTCCAGGTAAGGATACTGGGGTGCGTTGCCATGCCCTCCTCCAGGGGTTCTTCCCAACCCAGAGATCAAACCCAGGTCTCCTGCATTGCAGGCAGATTCTTTACCATCTGGGCCACCAGGGAAGCCCAAGAATACTGGAGTGGGTAGCCTATCCCTTCTCCAGGGGATTTTCCTGACCCAAGAATCAAACCAGGGTCTTCTGCATTGCAGGTGGATTCTTTACCAACTGAGCTACCAGGGAAGCCCCAGTAGTAGCGTAAGTACAGACAAAAATGTGGGTGAACTGAAGGCATCATGGACAAAACAATTAAAAAGCCGTAGTCTCATCCTAATTACTGGTAGGCAAATATACCATATATACTTTCCCATGATGCTGGTAATAGTATCTGAAAGGTTAAACTCCACAGAGACAAGACTAAACACTAGTTTTATAAAGGCAAACAACAGACCTACAACATTCTGAGAGGTACAGCCAGAGACTTCTATGAAACTTCAAGTTCACGAATCCCATTAAAATATATAATTTCTTTCATAAATGTACAACAAGCAGCTAGGAACAATGGAATCACATGTCTGTAGAGAAATTTGTAAATGGTTGAAACCAGGAATATTTAACATACGAATGCCAAGAAAGAGCTGTTTCTGGTATATATGTATGTACTGTGTCATACATAGAAACACGTGATTAACACAGATGACATTTACTAGAGACAGCACTGCATTTGATCAGAGAGCTTGAGTCCCAGGTTGCCTCCCTGGTGGACTGCTGAAAGCTTCTGAACTTAATCTCTATATCAGGAAGATAATCATCCTAAACAAAATAATACTCACTTCATGGGTGTGTGAGGAATAAATAATTTCAACATATACAGTTTCACTCATTCTTCAGCAAACATTATTTTGAACTCTTACAATGTACACGAAAGATGTATAAGATTAAGTATCTGCCCTCACTGTAGATAAGACGTCCTCCTCCTTGGTATATACCCCACAATCCAAGACCTGCCCACAAATAACTGGAGGGAAATTCCTCAAGGACAAAGATCCCTCAATCCATGCTGAACAAGAACCTGGCACACAGCGACAGGCAATAAATGACTGCTGAATGAACAAACAATTTCTGTTTATGATCTGTAAAACTTTCCTCTTTGTAGACATTAACATGAAAAGGAAAACAGGTTGATACATAATAATCACTTCACTCACTGGAAGAAAATAGACACTCAGTAGCAACACAGAAATATTTGGAAGGGAAAGCAAAAATCACAATTACCATTATCATCCCATGGCAGGACTCAAGTAGTGTTCTGCTAGTCACATAAAATCTCCCGTCTCTGAAAACCCCAGCAAAGGCTGTGGAAATGTCTCATCTTATCTTGTGTGATGGTTATGCTGCAAAATAATTATGTTCTAGACTGGAGTTTTTCAGTATGTGAAGTCAATTGCAGAAACCAGTATTTAGGGACACAGAGTTTGAGTAAATATTTACTGTTAACTAAAGACCTGCCTTGAACTAAAAAGTAGGAACTTGTAACTCTGTTCCTAAGAACTACAAAATTCTTCAAATGTAAACTAGGGTTTCTCAACCTTGGCACTACTGACATTTTGGGCCAGTTCACCTTTGGTTGTGGTGGGCTCTATGCCCATCATTATACTGGCAGCATTACTGGCCTCTACCCACTAGATCCCAGTAGCATCCTCAGGTGAGACAATCAAATGTATCTCTCAGTTCAGTTCAGTCACTCGGTCGTGTCCGACTCCTTGCGACCCCATGAATCAGAGCACGCCAGGCCTCCCTGTCCATCACCAACTTCCGGAGTTCACTCAAAGTCATGTCCATTGAGTTGGTGATGCCATCCAGCCATCTCATCCTCTGTCATCCCCTTCTCCTGCCCCCAATCCCTCCCAGCATCAGAGTCTTTTCCAATGAGTCAACTTTTCGCATGAGGTGGCCAAAGTACTGGAGTTTCAGCTGTAGCATCATTCTTTCAAAAGAACACCCTAGTGATTGACAAACTTCCCTGGTGGTCCAGTGGTTAAGAGTCTATTTGTCAATGCAAAGGACATGGGTTTGATCCTTGGTCTGGGAAGATTCTACACGCCACGGGGTAACTAAGCCCATGAGCCACGACTACTGAGCCTGCACTCTAGAGGCCACGAGCCAGGAAGCCTGAGAGCCGTAGAGCTTGTGCTCGTGCAACAAGAGAAGCCACCACAATGAAAAGTCCTCTCGCCACAATTAGAGAAAGCCCTCTTGCAGCAACAAAGATCCAGTACAGCCAAAAATAAATTAAAAAAAATTTAAAAATATGGGAGGGAGTTTAGGGGAGAATGGATACACATATATGTATGGCTGAGTGCCTTTGCTGTTCACCTGAAACTACCACAATGTTAACTGGCTCTGTGTGTGTGTGGCCTCAGTCGTGTCCAGCTCTTGGTGACCCCACGGACTGCAGCCCCCCAGGGTTCTCTGTCCATGGCATTTTTCAGGCAAGAATACTGGAATGGCTTGCCATTTCCTTCTCCATAATTGGCTATACCCAAAAACAAAATAAAAGGTTTTAAGTTTGGAAATAAATAAAATCACCCTGGTTGAGAACCACTGATATGAACAATGGAATGGGAATTTTTTCACAAAAGCTGTTGAACTAAGATATGAAAGATGACATAAACTATAATTCTTTGTACTCTAAACATGTCATTTTTAGATCATCAGATGACCTTTTACAGTTTTATCTGGAAAAAACAAAAAGATGATAATCAGTGCACCTAAACAAGAAATCTATTAACCAAGAGGAAATAAACCAACGAACCAATGGATAGTGCGTTAAGTGCTACTAGCGTAAAATGAGCACAGGCAGCCTCACTACCATCTTCAGGATACAGTATTCAATTGTTAGAAGTCTTAGGCCATCTAGCATCTATTTCATTGCTACAAAGTAAGATTCTTAATTTTTCCTCCTGTTCTTATTTGAAAAACATGATTTCCTATAGCACAAAGGGTAAGAATACTATTATCACAGATATTTATTGAGCATTTTGTAACTGTAAGGGAGTTTAAAGTGATAGCTGCTCAGTCATGTCCGACTCTTTGCAATCCCATGGACTGTAGCCCACCAAGCTCCTCTGTCCATTCCATTCTCCAAGCAAGAATACTAGAGTGGTTAGCTATTCCATTCTCCAGGGGATCTTCCCGATGCAGAAATCAAACCTGGGTCTCCTGCACTGCCAGCAAATTCTTTACTATTGGAGCTACAAGGGAAGCCCGTAAGGGACTTAAATAAAATTAATAAAGTATCAGATAAAATGCCTGGAGCCACAAAGGAAGCCAAGGATTCCTGACGTTTACCTAAGACTCATTGCCATCAACTCTCCAAAGGCCCAGATTTCACCTGTAAATATTGTTTAGAAAAAAAACCAGATTTGCATTAATCTTAAATACTGGGATCTCACCAGTTAATAACATAATCCCAAACCTGTATAGAGTATGCAGCACTTTCTATAGAAAGTTACTGGTTTTAATGATAAAAGAAACATGATCATTGTAGGGAATATAAAAAGCCTATTTCAAAATAGGTGCATTTTAATAATGATGTCTATCATGTAACAATGAGGTATAGAAAAGTAAATCCAAAAGGAAAGATTGCCATTTGTTCAATGAAAAAGTAATTAATGCATTAGTATCCCCAGACACTTCAGGATTAAAGTCATGGATGATTCTCTTTAGAATGTGCCCATCAATTCTGAGAATAAATTCTCATCTCATAATAATTCTACTAGGCTTGTTAGATCTGTGCCACCCATGCTGGATAAAAAGACAAAAAGTGTACGTTTGTTTTGAATGGATCTGGTATTTTAGAGGAAACCAGTACATAACAGAAATTGTCTTTCCCAGAAAAAAGAATGGAATGCTTTTCTCAGAAGCAGAAACTAAAGAAGCCATCTCTAATCTACTGTTTGGGTTTCATCATTTTATAGTCTGGACCTAAGAGATAACCAATCCTTAATAAACAACTCTTCCCATGGGCTCTGAAGCTTCTCCATCTCCTATTCCCAGCCCCCAGCCCCAAGCCATCTCAGTTAGGTTCTAACGAGGTCTTTTCAAAATCATATATGAAAGCGCTCATTCCAGTAAGCATAGGCCCTCCAGCCCTGAGCAGTGCAAGCTTAACTACCTATTCTAGGAATATCTGCCCCTACTCCAGAGGAAGAGGAATAAAAAACAGTGACTATTCCAGTGTGGAGGCATACGGGGGAGCACTGGGAATGTAATAATGATTGATTTGGAAAAAGAAAGTAGCCCTAACTGTTTAAGACATCAAGGCAGAATGATAAAACAGGTGCGAAATGGCTGAAATTGCAATGAACATCCAAGTATCTGAACAAATAACTAGAGTTAGGGGCTCTGATGTATAATATCGACACTGCAGTGGATCAGCCACTCTGCTCTAAAATAGGTCTTAATATGTGGACTTATTGGAAAAGACCCTGATGCTGGGAAAGAGTGAAGGCAGGAGGAGAAGGGGATGACAGAGGATAAGATGGTTGGATGGTATCACCGACTCAATGGACATGAATTTGAGCAAGCTCCGGGAGTTGGTGATGGACAGGGAAGCCTGGCGTGCTGCAGTCCATGGGGTCGCGAAGAGTCGGACACAGTGACGGAACTGAACTGAATATTTAGATAACAAAGTTGGAGAATCCCAACATTACTATGTCTTTTCCACGATAATAAAGATATATATGTCATAAAATGAGATTCAGCTATACTGACCTACAATGAGTTTTAACTTTTACCTCTATTAAACAGTTCAGTTCCTTTTTAGAGTGTTTGTCTTACTTTTCAATTCATTAGTAAGTATCAGAAGTTAAGTTCCTTGGGGAAAATCTACAGGTCTCTTTAACATTCACAACTAAAGCCCAAGACTCCGATACACTCAGAAGTTTTAAAAGAAGAAAATTCTCACATCCAAATGAGATCTTGCCTAAGTGCTAATTACAATATCTTTAGCTACTGGCAATAAGGAAAGGAATGAGAATTCTTCATCTATCCCTCCTCTTCTTCCCCTTTCTGGAAGGACTCAACATTATGAATCATTTGGTCCTTGACGTATGGTTACTTCCAGGGGGACAGATGACATTTAGCACAGGACATGTGAGGCTGTGGGAAAAGGGAAGTTCTTGGCCACAAGAACCAGGACAAAACCCCTGCCCTTGGGAAAAATGCCAAAAATCTCTAAAGTCCACTGCAAGGCAGTTAAATTTTTAATTTCAGAAAATCTTGTTATAAGAACACAAATCATGGCACAGAATCAGAATAGCTTTTTGAAAATTACACTATGAAGTTGCAAGATAACTATTTTCTGGCATTCAAAAGAATCCATGCTAAGTGATGATCCTCAGTGTGAAATATGAGTACTTTTCTCCCTTAGGTTTGGTTTAAGCTAACTTGGCTCTAAACTCATTCACTATTCAAAGACAGAGAATATAATGGCTAATGTAACGGATTGCTTACTGTGTAATGCATTACTGTCTATATGCATTAGCTTATTAAGCCTTACAAATAAGCTCTAAACAACATGAACTCTAAAATAAAAATTTTCTTTGGAAGCTTTGAAAGTAAGTATTAGTAGATTATCTATTACAACAACTTTAAAAAACACGCATTATTTATAATGCGACAGAAGGATTCTGTAAGTTATTAGAACCAACTAAAATGAAAATATGAATAAAAGTATAACTATTCTAGAAAACAATTAATCTACTGGCTATTACTGGGAAATCTGTGAAAAACCAAAAGACCCTAAAGGCTGTAATTCCTTAGAGAGTCCATTAAATAGGTTTATAATCCTTGTTAAACGTCCTTTTAAGGTTTATTGCAAAGAGGACGTTTTCCTCATAACTTAGCCTAAATTGATACAATCCAAGATATCCCACTTTCTGTAGGTTATGTGGACACAGAACAGATAAGTAAGACACACTTAACTAACCCTGGTGGTCAAGTTAATTATAATTTAGCATATCTGATAAAATTCCCAACTTCAGGTCAAGTTACAAATGTGAGAGTACCTGCTTTGGAAAAGTAAAATTAAGACAATTACAATAATAAGAATGAAGATTAGTACTAAAAGGCAGAAATTACCCTTCACACTGGCAAATTTACAATTTTGCCAGCCTATTAAGAAAGGCTTTTATATTCACATATAAACATATCAAAAAAAGAATATATTTCTGACACAAAAACACCTTGGCTTTTACAGTTTGGAGAAATAATATCCTTCATATTTGGCTCTAAGAATAGCTATCTCTCATATACAAAAGTAAAAGAAAATATTTTAAAAAGTAAATTTTTATTGTAACCACACCTTGAAATGGAGAGTTGCCAACTCTATCTTAAGGAACAAATTTTTTCCAAGAGTAATTTCATCATAATTTCTTGCACAGGCTGTACAATATGTTTCTGCTGGAAATAAACAGGTCTGAATAAGGTTTTCCAAATTTTCCTGTCTGCATTTTTTAAAAATATATTTGGCTGTGTAGGGTCTTATTTGCAGCACATCAAATCTTCAATCTTTAGCTGCAGCATGTGGGATCTATTCCCTGACCAGGGATGGACTCGGGCCCCCAGCACTGGGAGTGTGGAGTCCCAGCCACGGGACCACCAAGAAAGCCCCCGAATTTTTAATACTATATTTTAAGAAGCATCGTCAAGGATTTCTCTGGTGGTCCAGTGGCTAAGACTCTGAGCTCCCAAAGCAAGAAGCTCAGGTTCCATCCCTGGTCAGGGAACTAGATCCCACACGCCACAACTAAAGATCCTGCATGCTACAATGAAGATCAAAGATCCCTTGTGCTGCAACTAAGACCTGGTGCAGCCAAATAAATAAAAAAAACTTTTTTCATGAAAAAAAAAAAAACTTCAAACTCAAACGCATATCAATACATGTATATATGTGCATATATGTATCAATACCCAAACCCAAAATTAGCTATTACATATCCATGTAGGCATCTTATTAAGCTGGTTAACTGCTTCACAAGATGTAATGTAGTGAGTGTAACAGAGGGAACATCTGCAGGGGAGGCAGAATAGCTAGAGCTGAGTGGAAATCAAGGCTCCATCACTTGCTTGCTGCTGTCGTTCTTTAGTCTCTGGGTCATGTCCAACTCTTTTGAGACCCCATGGACTGCAGCCTGTCAAGTTCCTCTGTCCACGGGATTTCCCAGGCAAGAATACTGGAGTTGGTTGCCACTTTCTTCTCCAAGGGATCTTCCCGACCTGGAGAGAGATCAATCCCGGTCTCCTGCATTGCAGGTGGATCTTTTACCACTGAACCACCAGGGAAGCCCCCATTACTTGCCATCTATGTGCATTTGGGCAATTTCCTTCTCTTAGTCTGAGTTTTCTCATTTGCAAAATGAGATAATAATTCCAATCTTATGAGGATTAACTGTATATGAAATGCCCAGCACAGAGCCTGACTCAAAGCAGGAGCACAGGAAACAATTACTGGTGTTATTCATGTGAACTTCTTAAAGGCAAAGCATACTTTTTCTTGTAACTCAATTGTAGGCTTTATAATATTGAGAACTGAAAATATAAAGGCAAGAAACATCAATGTTACAAAGGACTGGGTATAATATCAGTTCAAAACATGACTAGATAGGAAATGAGACTACTAAGTATAACGATGACCTTCAAAATATATATAAAAATGAACAATGCCCTTATTTTTATAAGCCACTTGGAAAGATGATGCTGTCTGTATACATATCACAAACAGAACTACTCTTCATTCCACTATATTTCCTATCAGTTCATTAAGCGTCAGTCATGCTCAGCAATGTTCATATGATGGTGAGCAAAACCAGACACAGTTCAAGCCTCATGGAGCTTCCCATCACACAATCATGTGTGTGCTAGGTCGCTTCAGTTGTGTCCGACTCTTTGCAACCCTATGGACTGTTGCCCACCAGGCTCCTCTGGCCATGGGGATTCTCCAGGCAAGAATACTGGAGTGGGCTGCCATGCCCTCCTCCAGGGGATCTTCCCAACCCAGGGATCAAACCAGCATCTCTTAGCTCTTGCATTAGCCAGAAGGGTTCTTTACCACTAGCGCCACCTGGGAAGCCCCATACAATCATACAAATAGTGTAAACTTGAGACAAGTGATGTAGAGGACAGTACATGGTACTCTGAGAGCAAATAACAGGTCTAACCTAACTGAGGAGAACAAGGAAGTTCTTCCCATGAGCTGAAGGATGAAGAGGGAATTAACAGTGAGGGTATTTCCAGACAAAGGAAAGCAACTTGTGCAAAGACCTTGGAGCAGGAGGAAACAGGCAAGAATGCAGGACCAAAAGGCCAGTGTTCGTGGAGCAAAGATGAACTGTGAGAATAAGCTAGGGCTCTAAACCATACAAGGGCTGAGGCACTGCAGACCACATTCAAGAGCTGTAACAAATCATTCACGAGCTGTAACAATCCCAAGAGCTATGAAAAGCCACTGAGGGTTTTATAAATGCTTACATTTTGAGCTTCCCTGGTGGCTCAGATGATAAAGAATCTGCCTGCAGTGCAGGAGACCCAGGTTCAATCCCTGTGTTGGGAAGATCCCCTACAGAAAGGAATGGCTACCCACTCCAGTATTCCTCCCTGGAGAGAGGAGCTTAGTGAGCTCATGGGGGCCGCAGAGTCAGACACATCTGAGCGACTAACACTCACAAGGAAGGGAAAATGCAATCAGATTTGTGATTTGCCTTTGTTTCTTGGAAAAAGAGCTAAGGAATGCAGATGGATCAAGTAGGAAACAAAAGTTCTGTCAGGATATGACAGCAGCTTGAACTAGGGTGACAATAATGGTTATGGTGAACTGAACTGAGGGTGGAAGAAGTCAAAGAATTCAAGAGATATTCAGGAAAACCTGATGATGTACAACATACAGGGGCTGAAAGACAGCGGAGTATCCAAGAAAACTTTTGGGTTTATGATTTGCATGACTGTATAGAAAGAGGTACTATTTGAGAGGGATCTGTTCCAGAAACATCTTTATGACAGTTTACACACCTCATAAAGAGCCTGAAACTATGTTAAACAGTTTGATATCCTCCTTTACCTATGAAATAGGATTCCAAAAAAATTTTTTCTATTTCCCAAAGTCAGATGGATGCTCAAATGTACAAGATTTCCCCAACACTAAACATATTTCAAAGATTCTGACACAAAGTTTGAAATCAACTCCAAATGAGTTCTAAAATTGGTTTGAGCAATGGGGCATTATGGAACGAAGTGTTATTTCCCATGATAACTACTTTGATAACCCTAAAATGCATCTGCTGCTGTTTAATTTCAATAGTTTAAAGTAATCTTACCAGTTAAGAGTACTCTATGTGATATTAAATTAAAATATGATATTTTATCAGGCATTACCATAACTGGAATTATGCTTTTATGTTTATGTCTCAACATTTTGAAGTGCCTGTAGAAAACCTGGTGTTTTGTAGGAAAAGTTATGGTTAAAAACCCACAGAACTTGTCAATCTTAATATATGTACATTTTACTATCTTCATCTAGTCCTTGTTAATTCCATCACATTCATTCAATATTATTTCTAGTTTAAACAGTTGTATATATGTATATACATTGTATATATATATACAGAATAAAGTTAATACTTTATCAATACTACTTACACTTTAATACTTACTTCTCTCAGTTTAAATTTTTTAATTCGCAACCAAATGGCATTTTCATAGTGGAATACTGATGCCCTCAAGTCTCAGAAATATAAAAACTTCAAATCTAACTAACCAAAAGAAAAGAAGTGAAAGAGTTTTACCCATTTAAAATCAACCAAGCACATCGCATCTTAGTACTGAAGTAGTATTTCCCGAATTTTGGCAGGGTGGTCTCCTTGGCCACCTGCTTGCATTACACTACAGTTACCAGGATGTTACCACTGCTTGTACAGAGCAGCAGAATTTTTTTTTTCCTCATGCTGATTTTATCTCTAGGTGTCAAAAGACAAGACTGTGGTCTGAAGCCAAATATGAAAAAAGTCATCTCTATAAATGAGGAGAAAAGTCAAGGGCATTCTAAAAACCTGGTCTTAAACAAGCCTATTAACCAATATTAGTTTGTAAAACCAGACTGTCTTCACACTAGAGATTGTACTACTAAATGCGGTCCTTGGAAACAAGGCCTGGCAAGCATGAAATGGTTACCAGCATGGTTCATCTTTTTTTTCTTTTTTAGGGTTTTTTTTTCTGTTTATTTGTTTTGTTTTTAAACATAGAATTAGAGCATGGTTATATCTGACCATGGATGTGGGCAGTGCTACGGAAGAAAGAGCAAAAAGACTTTAGGGTTCCAATCTCAGATTTTCCTACCGTCTTCAGAGGAGTGGCCCATGTCTCCCCAACAGTAATGTGGGCGAGGGAAAGTTATAAGGACCCTGGGCTCTTTCTTTATCCGAGGCCCTCAAATGACACCGCAAACCATTTCCTTCTGGGAACTTAAGCTTTAAGGGACAATGGGGCTCAGTGTAGACTTCAGAAAGATGGAGACAGTGAGATGAGATGGGGGCAGGTAAGTGGGGGTGAAGGGATGCGCCCAGCCAGAGAAAGCTAAACAGGACGGTCAAGGCCAGGGACTTTGGGAGCCTGAGAAGGCCTGGATCTTCCAGAATGATGTCCAAGTAGGCCACAGCCCTCTAATAAGCCCGAGGGGCTCGTCTGAAAATCTAGAGCATCTATGGACTTCCCACTGTCCTAGGGAGGGGAGACAGTCTCCGAAGGAATCCGGCCCCCAGAGTGGGCTTTCTCTGACCTTAGAAAACCACAAACCCTCACGGAATGAAGCAAAACACGTTTAGGGGTGGAACGGCCAGAGGCAACGTAGGTGTTCTTACAAACGTCGGGGGATGTTGGTAAGGGTAAAGGGAGGCCCCCAACTGGAGAAACTGCAATTATCATCGGAATACGGGGAGGGGGCAATACGCGGCCCGTAAGCAGCAGACTGAAGAGGCCGGGAGCAGAAACAGCGGCCAGCGGCGCCCCTGGCTTGGGGGATGACGGCCTGGGGCGCGGCCGCGGGGTGAGGGGGTTGGAGGCCATCGCGGACCCGCGGCCGCGAAGAGCGCAGCCCTGCTAGGCCTCGGGGGTCCGGACACACCCACCACCGCGTCCGCAGCCCGGCTTACCTGCTCCTCCTCCGGGGTCAGCTCCGGCGCCATGTCGGGCTGGGGCGCGGTCGCGGGCTCCATCCCACCGCCGCTGCCGCCGCCCGGCGGACAGAAGTCGCCCGGGAGCGCGGGGAGCCCGGTGCGGTGGGCCTCCGCTTCCGCGTGCCCGCGCCTCAGCAGCCCGGGGCCGGCTCGCGCATGGCTGGGCCGGCGGGGCCCCGCGCCCGCGGCGGCCGCAAACGCCGCTTCTGCTTCCTTAAGAAAAAGCTCTCAGAACTGTCGCTCTCTTCTGGGCGGAAATCCTTTTTTATTTTCTTCGTTCCTTTCCTCACACTCCCCCACCTCTCCCGGAAAAAAAAAAAAAAAAAGTGCAGGCGAAGAGCTACTCAGGATTTTAAAAAGGAAATGGGAAATCAAGAAGTTTCTAAACCCAGAGCAAAGGACCGCGGGGAGTTGGGGGAAATATCCCGAAGGCCACCGGCCTCCTCGGCGTCCAGCTTCGTCAGCGGCGCTCCGGCTCCAGCAGAACGCGACGGAGGCGTCCTCGGGGATGCGGGGCCCTGCGACCTGCGCCGCGGCCTCTCAGCCCCGTTCCTCAAAAGCCGCGGTGGCGGGAGGGAGGGAGAGAAGGAGGGAGCGGGGGAA
>SJYQ01095314.1:260131-284278 GCA_006410935.1 Redunca redunca
ATCTATTTCTGCTTTATTGACTATGCCAAAGCCTTTGACTGTGTGGATCACAATAAACTGTGGAAAACTCTGAAAGAGATGGGAATAACAGACCACCTGACCTGCCTCTTGAGAAACCTATATGCAGGTCAGGAAGCAACAGTTAGAACTGGACATGGAACAACAGACTGGTTCCAAATAGGAAAAGGAGTATGTCAAGGCTGTATTGTCACCCTGCTTATTTAACTTACATGCAGAGTACATCAGGAGAAACGCTGGGCTGGAAGAAGCACAAGCTGGAATCAAGATTGCCGGGAGAAATATCAATAACCTCAGATATGCAGATGACACCACCCTTATGGCAGAAAGTGAAGAGGAACTAAAAAGCCTCTTGATGCAAGTGAAAGAGGAGAGTGAAAAAGTTGGCTTAAAGCTCAACATTCAGAAAACTAAGATCATGGCATCTGGTCCCATCACTTCATAGGAAATGGATCGGGAAACAGTGGAAACAGTGTCTGACTTTATTTTTTGGGGGGCTCCAAAATCACTGCAGATGGTGATTGCAGCCACGAAATTAAAAGATGCTTACTTGCTCCTTGGAAGGAAAGTTATGACCAACCTAGATAGCATATTAAAAAGCAGAGACATTACTTTGCCAACAAAGGTCCATCTAGTCAAGGCTATGGTTTTTCCAGTGGCCATGTATGGATGTGAGAGTTGAACTGTGAAAGAAAGCTGAGCGCTGAAGAATTGATGCTTTTGAGCTGTGGTGCTGGAGAAGACTCTTGAGAGTCCCTTGGATTGCAAGGAGACCCAACCGGTCCATTCTAAAGATCAGTCCTAGGTGTTCATTGGAAGGACTGATGTTAAAGCTGAAACTCCAATACTTTGGCCACCTCATGTGAAGAGTTGACTCATTGGAAAAGACTCCGATGCTGGGAGGGATTGGGGGCAGGAGGAGAAGGGGACGACAGAGGATGAGATGGCTGGATGGCATCACTGACTTGATGGACATGAGTTTGGGTGAACTCTGGGAGTTGGTGATGGACAGGGAGGCCTGGTGTGCTGCGATTCATGGAGTCGCAAATAGTTGGACACGACTGAGAGACTGAACTGAACTGAACTGAGTCTATGTTACATCTATACCTGATATCCATTGTCTAGAGTTTACCCAACAGTCTGAATTGTAATTATTTGCTTATTTGTCTGGTCTCCCCCACTAGACCATGAGTTCCTTGAGGGCACCATGAGTTCCTTGAGGGTTCCTTAATGTCTTATTCATTGCTCTCCCTTCAGGACCTGGCATAATATATAGTTCAGAGAAGCTGGTACTCAACCAAAGTTTGCTAAAAGAATGGACCCATCCTTTTTTGGAAACAAAGTCCATGCGTTCATGCTTAGTTGCTTAAATTGAGTCAGACTCTTTGTGAACCTATGGACTGAAGCCCATCAGGCTCCTCTGTCCATGGGATTCTCCAGGCAAGAATACTGGAGTGGGTTGCCATGCCCTCCTCCAGGGGATCTTCCCTACCCAGGGATTGAACTTGCATTTCCTGCATCTTCTGCTTTGCAGGCGAGTTCTTTACCACTGAGCCACCAGGGAAGCCCTAAACAAGGTCCATTTCCTGTCAAAGAGTACCAAGTAGGTTTGGTTACCTTGGATACTTAATTGCTCATGGGAAAATATTCAATACAGGTGCAGGTTACCAATTAGTTACTTTACTCTCACTCTCTTTGACTTACCTGTGTTAGTGGGGAGGCCAGAGAAGCATGGATAAGGCCCATAGATAAAACTTTATTTGAGCCAGTTTCAACTTCCTACCTTTTAAAAACTTTTGTTAAAGTTCCTAATGAGAAGCAGAACTGACAGATTTGAGTTCCATTTTTTATTTCCCAGACTGACTGCAGAGAAAACCTGAAGGGCAAAAACAGAGGGAAAGATAGAAGACTTGAAAGACTGCCAACCCACTGGGAGGGAGGAATGGAGGAAGTTTGCTAAAAATGTTAATGGTCTGTGCAAAGTCCCAGCCAGAAGAGCTCTCTAGGTATCAAAATTTGCCTCTTCCGGTTGCACATTGTCCCTGAAGATGGGAAGTATGCTCCTGGGCTGGGTCCAAAAGTGAGGCCTACCTCCCAGTTTCCAAGGCTGCCTCTGGGGTCATCTTTTTGCCTCATCAAAGCAGATTTTAAAAAATCAACTTTTCAAAATACTCACCATCTCATGAAATGGATGTGAGAAACAAATATACGCATCCTGCTTTTGGGGACTCTGTGCCTTCCCTCAGATATTTGCTGCCTGAGGCCATTCTTTTATTATTATTGGACTATAGTTGATTTATAATGTTGTGTTAGTTTCAGGTGTAAAGCAAAGTGAATCAGTGATACATATGTATATATCCATTCTTTTTAGATTCTTTTCCAATATAGGCCATTACAGAGTATTGTATAGAGTTTCCTGTGCTATACAGTAGGTCAGGAGTCCCCAATCTTTTTGTGGAAAGGGACCAGTTTTGTGGAAGACAGTTCTTCCATGGACTAGGGGTGGGGGAGAAAAGTTTTGACCAACCTAGATAGTATATTGAAAAGCAGAGATATTACTTTGCCAACAAAGGTCCGTCTAGTCAAGGCTATGGTTTTTCCAGTGGTCATGTATGGATGTGAGAGTTGGACTGTGAAGAAGGCTGAGCGCCGAAGAATTGATGCTTTTGAGCTGTGGTGTTGGAGAAGACTCTTGAGAGTCCCTTGGACTGCAAGGAGATCCAACCAGTCCATTCTGAAGGAGATCAGCCCTGGGATTTCTTTGGAAGGAATGATGCTGAAGCTGAAACTCCAGTACTTTGGCCACCTAATGTGAAGAGTTGACTCATTAGAAAAGACCCTCATGCTGGGAGGGACTGGGGGCAGGAGGAGAAGGGGATGACTGAGGATGAGATGGCTGGATGGCATCAGGGACTCGATGGACATGAGTCTGAGTGAACTCCGGGAGATGGTGCTGGACAGGGAGGACTGTCGTGCTGCAATTCATGGGGTCGCAAAGAGTCGGACACGACTGAGCGACTGAACTGAAGTGAGGGGTGGGGGAGATGGTTTCAGCTCTGCCCACTGCTCACCTCCTGTTGTGGAACCTGGCTCTTAACAGGCCATGGACTGGTACCAACCAGTCCGTGGCCTGGGGGTTGGGGTCCCCTGCAGCAGTAGGTCCTGATTAATTATCTATTTTACATATAGTAGGCTATATATGTCAATCCCAATCTCTCAATGTACCTTCCCTCTACACTCGCCCCCTGGTAACCATAAATTTATTTTCTACATCTGTAACTCTATTTGTGTTTTGTAGATAAGTTCATTTGTACTTTTTTTTTTTAGATTCCACCTATAAGTAATATCAAATGATATTTGTCTTTTTCTGTCTGACTTACTTCACTCAGCCTGGCAATCTCTAGGTACATCCATGTTGCTGCAAATGGTATTATTTCATTTTTTCAGGCTGAGTAATATTCCATGTGTATATGTGCCACATCTTTATCCATTACTCTGTCAGTGGACATTTAGGTTGCTCCCATGTCCTGGCTATTGTAAATAGCACTGCAGTGAACACTGGGGTACATGTACCTTTTTGAATTATGGTTTTCTATATATATATGTCTAGGAGTAGGATTTTAGGACCAGATGGTAGCTCTATTTTAAGTCTTTAGGTTTGTCTTTTTTTTCCCTTGTTTAATCTTTTTTTTTTTAATTTTATTGGAGTATAGTAGTATAGTTGCTTTACAATATTGTGTTAGTTTCTGCTCTACAGCAAAGTGAATTAGCCATACACATACATATATCCCCTCTTTTGGGGATTCCCTTCTCATTTAGGTCACCACAAAGCATTGAGTAGAGCTCCCTATGTTATACAGTAGGTTCTCGTTAGTTATCTATTTGATACATAGTGTCAATAGTATGAATATATGTCAGTTAGTCCAAATCTCCCAGTTCACCCTATCCACCCTGTCTCCCTTGCTATCAGTATGTTTGTTCTCTATGTCTGTCTCTATTTCTGCTTTGTAAATAAGATCATCTATACCATTTTTTTCAGATTCCACATGTATTAATATATAGTATTTGTTTTCCTCTTTCTGACTTGCTTCACTGTGTTTGACAGTCTCTATAAACAACTTAAATTCCATTCCTTTTTACGGCTAATATTCCATTATATACCTGTACCACATCTTTATTCATTCCTCTGTGATAGACGCTTATGTTGTTTCCATGTCCTGGCTATTGGAAATAGTGCTGCAATGTACATTGGGATGCATGTGTCTTTTTTTAAAGATTTATTTATTTTTTGTTGTATTGGATCTTTGTTGCTGCAGGCAGGCTTTTCCTAGTTGCAGAAGAGGGGCTACTCTTCATTGTAGCACACAAGCTTCTCATTGCTATGGATTCTTTTGATGCGGAGCACGGGCTCTAAGGTTTTTGAGCTTCAGTACTTTCAGCAATTGGGCTCCGTAGTTGCGGCTCCCAGGCTCCAGAGCACAGTCAGTAGTTGTTCCAGGGCATGTGGGATCTTCCTGGACCAGGGATCAAACCCATGTCCCCTGCATTGGCAGGTGGATTCTTAACCAGTGGACCACGAGGGGAGTCCAACATATATTTTTAAGCAAGCATGATCTTTTGTTTTATGCTTTCAGATATGTAGGGCAGGAAAGATTGATAAGCTTTGAGCTTTTAGCCAGCATATGACTAGTTGCTTTGGTAAGATGAGCTGATTTTTGAATCCTATTTTGTCTTAGGCTTTTGTTATTACACTCAATCTTTACATCAAAAGAAGAACCAGATAAATTTTTAAATTCTGTTTCCCCCTCCAAGTATTGAGAAGTTTGATCTTGGGCCCTGATTGATTGTGACTTACCTCCTGCTCCGTCTTCCCCGAGAGTGTCTGCTATCTAATAACAAGGCAGAGGCGAGGTGTAGAGGGGCCTGGGAGTGCTGGGAAGCTGGCAGTAATGAAGGTGTATTAAGAACAGCCTCAGCAAGAATATACAGAGGAGGAAATTCAGTCTCATCAATCAGTAGTGCTGGGAAAACTGGACAACTCCGTGGGAACGAATGAATTAGAACACTCCCTAACACCATGCACAAAAATAAACTCAGTTCAGTTCAGTCACTCAGTCATGTCCGACTCTTCTTGACCCCATGGACTGCAGCATGCCAGGCTTCCCTGTCCTTCACCAACTCCCGGAGCTTGCTCAAACTCATGTGCATCGAGTCAGTGATGCCATTCAACCATATTTCAATAACCTCAAAATGGATTAAAGTCCTAAACGTAAGGCCAGATACTATAAAAATCTTAAAGGAAAACATAGGCAGAATACTTTCTTTTTTGATCCACCTTCTTGAGTAATAAAAATAAAAATAAACAAATGGGACCTAATTAAATTAAAAAACTTTTACACAGCAAAGGAAACCATCAACAACACAAAGAGACAACCCTCAGAATAGGAGAAAACATTTGCAAATGAAGCAACTGACAAGGGATTAATCTGGAAAGTATACAAACAGCTCTTGCAGCTCAATATCAAAAAAATGAACAACCCAATTTAAAAAAAAATGGGTGGAAGATCTACACAGATGTTTTCCCAAAGACATACAGATGGTTAAAAAGCACATAAGGTGTTACCTCAAGCCTGTCAGAATGGCCATCATCAAAAAATCTACAAATAATAAATGCTGGAAAAAGTGCAGAAAAAGGAACCCTCCTATACTGTTGGTGGGAATATAAACTGGTACAGCCACTATGGAGGTTCCTTCAAAAACTAAAAATAGAACTACTATCATGTGACCCAGCAATCCCACTACTGGGCATATCATAATATGCCCAGAGAAAATCATAATTCAAAAAGACACATCTGGGCTTCCCTGGTGGTCCAGGGGTTAAGAATCCACCTACCAATGCAGGGGACATTCGATCCCTGGTCCAGGGAGACCCCACATGCCACGGAGCAACTAATCCTGTGCACCACAAATACCGACCTGTGCCCTAGAGCCTGGGAGCTGCAACTACTGAGCCCACGCTCTGCAACAAGAGAAGCCACCACAGTGAGAAGCCTGTGATCACAATGAAGAGTAACCCCCGATCACAACTAGAGAAAGCCCAAGTGCAACAATGAAGACTCAGCGCAGCCTAAAATAAATTAAATATATGTATAAGTGAAAGTGAAAGTCACTCAGTCGTGTCTGACTGCGATCTGTCTGACTGCGATCCCACGGACGATACAGTTCATGGAACTGAATAATGGAGTGGGTAGCTGTTCCCTCCTCCAGGGGATCTTCCCAACCCAAGGATCGAATCCAGGTCTCCCACATTGCAGGTGGATTCTTCACCAGCTGAGCCACAAGGGACGCCCAAGAATTCTGGAGTGGGTAGCCTCTCCCTTCTCTAGTGGATCTTCCTGACCCAGGAATCGAATTGGGGTCTCCTACATTGCAGATGGATTCTTTACCAGCTGAGTTTTTTATTGACTTCTCTGTTAGGAAGTCTGCAGCTGGGAAGGTCATTTCTTTCCCTCCTCCAAGGTATGAAGTTTTTGTGGCTGTCCTTTTTTGGCCACATCACATGGCAAGTGCAGGACCTTAGTTTCCCCCATCAGGAATCAAGGAACTTGCACCCTCTGCAGTAGAAGGACTTAAACACTGGACTGCCCAGGATGTCCCATTTTATGGCTCTCCTTTTAATCACATTCATGAATTAAATATAATTCTTATTCTTAGAAGTCTGTAGCATATCCAACCACCTGTTAGCAGCCTACACACCTCCTCTCAATCTTCTCTCCAGGGTCACTCCCCTGGGCAGGAGAGAGGGGAGGGGTTCCCCTCCAGACTGCATTCTCATTCCAGCTCATCATTTCATTCACTGAGCAAACATTTATTGGTACAAGTACCAGTCATAGTGCCAGGCACCAGGCACTGAAAGATGAATAAAACCAAGTCCCTGACCTCAAAGTGCTTACCATCTAATAGAGGAAGTCTGTCATAAATAATTCAACCTTGCCCAAAGAGAGGCTGGCCTTTGCCCTTGGCTCCTGGGAAGTAACCTCTAAGCCCTTGGAATGTCTTGACTAACAATAATGTCTTTGTTTGCATGGGTATCTTTTGCCTCACCAGATAATCCAGCAACGTGACATGTTATCAGCCAGACCTCAGGAGCGGCTGGAGAATGAGGTCGGCCAACCAGGTCTGTATGACCAAGTTCAACAACAAACTTCGGACACCAAGGTACAGGTGAGATTCTCTGGTTGGCAATATTCCATGAGTTTTGTCACACAATTACTAGGAAATTTAAAGCTGTCCATGATGCTACTGGGAGAAGACCAGTGGGCAAGATCCATGTTTGGAAGTTTCCTGGACTCCACTCCATGCATTTCTTCCCTTGGTTGACTTAAATGTTTCATTTCACTGTGACAAAACTGTAACTGGGAGTAAAACAGTTGTCAGTGAGTGTGCTGAGTCCTTCTGGTAAATTACCAAATCAAAGGACAGTCTTGGAGACTATCCTAACTTTGGGAAATAGATAAGTAATGGAATGGGGAGGACACAAAGATGAGAATGGCTAATTCCACCTGCAGAGGTAATGTTCCAAACAGGTATCTGTCTGTTCAACATGTGGATAGGTTGGGACTTCCCTGGTGGTCCAGTGGCTAAGACTTCATGTTCCCAACACAAGAGGCCTGGGTTTGATCCCTGGTCAGGGAACTAGACCCCACATGCCGCAACTAAAAGTTTGCATGCTACAACTCAAAAGATCCCGTGTGCTACAACTACGACTTGGAGCAGCCAAAAACACAGATGGGTAGGTATATTCATCAAGTGGATGAAATCAGAGCGAGGAGGGCTGGTTTGGGGGTGGGGGGAGAAGTATGAAACACGTGTTTGTACTAAACCATAAAGCAGCATGGCTAGAAAGGAGGCGGTAAAAGCGGCAAGGTATCCATGAGATGAGACAGATGTACTAAGGCCAGGTCATGAAGAAACTTGCACAGCAGGCCAAGGAGCTTTACGGGCACCTTGTAGGCCATGGGAAGTCCTTGAAGTAACATGATCAGATTTGCATTTTTACAAAGGGTCACTCTGCCAGTTGTTGCGACAGAGACAGATTAGAGCTGAGGGGGAGGTGGGGAAGACTGGTGGCAGGAACACCAGGTGAGACGCTGGCAGTGCTGCAGCAGAGAAATGATGAAGACTTGAATTAAGGCCTGACTACTGACGAGTCAATCTCCCACTCATTTCAAACTCGGCTTGTCCCAAACTGAGCTTATTATCCTTCTGCCCCAGAGTCCCTCCCAGTCATGTTCTTCCTGAGATGCTTGTCCTTGTTAATAGCATTTAGGCACCCAAGTTTGGAACTGAAGAATCATTCTGATGATTCCTGTCCATTTCTTTTTTTTTAATGTCTTTATGCATAATTTATGGCAAGACAATTACTCAGTCCTTTTTTCACAGATTTGGTATTTGTAAATTTGCCTACTTGCCCAAACTGGAAACCTCCCAAATCAATACTTCACATTTTTTACACTCATTCACTTTTTGTTGTTCAGCCCCTCGGTCATGTTTGACTCTTTTGCGACCCCATGGACTGCAGCACGCCAGGCTCCTCTGTCCATGGGATTTCCCAGGCAAGAATACTGGAGTGGGTTGCCATTTCCTCCTCCTCCTGTCCATTTCTTTCATTTCACAGCTAGAGAGTCACTATGTCCTAAAGTCCCACCTCTCTCTTCTTCCATTTCCTCTACAATCTAAATTTGGAGTTAACATTAAAATAACTAGTATCCAATCACAGAAACTGGCAACACAACTGTCTTTGAAATGGGTGGCCGGGGGTAATTTCATGATTCACAGAGAAATATGACCAGGAGACATATTCTATTCGGTGATTGATAAATCATACTGGCTCATTTAAAAATATGAGGGCATACCCCTGAGAAACATCCTTCAAGGTACCATTTAACAGTATCAAGTTGTACATGGTGATGTTTGGCTATGTTTTTTGATTCATGCATCTGTCCCCAGAGAGCATTCTTTGAGGGAAGTAGCCCTTCCCGACCGGATTATTTTTGGGCAGAGCCTGGTCAAGCCTCTACTGATACTGGCATGCACAGCTCCTGAAATGATACAGTTGGCTGCTGAGAGCACAAACTAGAGCATTCAGAAGATCATTAAACAGAGACTAAACCTCTAAGCAGCCTACGACATGCTTTTTGGCAAGGGGAACACCATGTTCCTATTACAGAATTGACCTAAATTCAGGAAACAGCTTACTGATGTAGGCATGCTTAAATCTGCGGCCAGCTGGGTCATTATTGGGTAGGGAAGGGGGTTTCTTCCTTCTCCAATTTTACAGTGTCAGCCTGAGTGGCCCTCTAAGAGCCCGACAGAGGCTAGTTCCAATGGGGTGCTGAATTTGTGTAATTAGGCTCTGCTTAACCACAGCTTCTCCCCAGATCCGTTCCCAGAATTGATCAACACAAAGAAACAACTGCATGTCAGACAAGATCTGACCTGGATCCCTCTGAAAATTTCTCCGCAGGATACTAGTACATTGGAGTGGAATAGTGAAGACCTTTGTCTACTAAGAAAAGTCCTAGAAAAGTGGAAAGCAGTATGGGAAGCAGATTGAGGCCACAGGAAATGGGACACATTTCCTGAACAAAGAGCAGAAACTAACTGGTTGATGTTAGAGGCCACCTTCCACCCCCGCAGCTGCCACAGAGCTCTCGTCCACAAATCTGAGTGGATCTT
Source organism: Redunca redunca (assembly GCA_006410935.1). Lineage (NCBI taxonomy): Eukaryota > Metazoa > Chordata > Mammalia > Artiodactyla > Bovidae > Redunca > Redunca redunca. The sequence continues at coordinate 269,888 of SJYQ01095314.1, forward strand.
GCCGGCTCAAAGCACTTCATTAGCTCCCTTTCATCCACGATATAAAATCCAAAACCTCTGTATAACACACCTTAAACACACAGGGTCAGGGCCACTTACGGTCAGCGCCATCTCTTTCCAGCCTCCTTTCCCACAGCCTCCCAGCCCCACTTTACCCTCGAGCCATGCTGAACCAACTTCAGGCCCCAGAGCAAGTCCTACTCAGCTCTGGAGGGGTGCAACTGCATAAACTCCTGCTTCTGTGAGAAACCCACGCCCCCTTGTCCACAGAGCACATTTCTGTCCTTCCTGAGTCTCAGCCCAGCTCTGAAACCTCCCTCTGCTCTTCCCAGTCTCCCCTGCCCCCCTTTCTGCACTAAAGCTATCATCCCACTATCTAGATGCTGGTGAGTTTATTTTCTCACCGGATCCTGAGCTCAAGGGCAGGGATGAAATCCTGTTCCACACCACAGCCCACTCTACACCCCTGGACCTAGCACAAGGCTTATTTTCTGGAAGATGTTCAAATGTTGGTGGAAGCAGTGAATGAACTCTATTTGCTTTTTATCTCTGGCTGTGTCGAAACCAGAGAAAATCACACTTGTCTTCTCAGAAGAGGGAACATATTCAAATACCAAGAACTGCAGTTCCTGGTAAGACCTTTTAGAAAATGACGTTACCAACAGCAGCAACTAGAAACTCAGCAGAATGCTTAAGTGCTAAACAGAGTGAAACGAGCCAACACTTGAACAGTCATGGTTTAGGTAGCCTGAAGGAGTGGAGGTGGGGGAGATTCCTGACAGTCTAAAGTTTAAGAACCACAAGTAACTTCTTAAGAATGACATATATTTACACTGTGGATCTGTGATACATTTTCACAGGAGTTGCTGCTCAAGCCGAAGACCACCCAATGTGGGAACCTCCCCCACCTACTGTTAAAGCCAGCATTTCATATAGGAGACAAGCTCTTTCCAGCTGGAATGGCTTTGGAGGGTCTGCCCTAAAATGAAGTCACTTTGTTCTTGTGACTGTCCACTTCCCCAGCCTTCCTCTGAGCCAACTACCATCCTATGGCTCCCAGAGGAGGCTGCCCTGCCTAGTTCTCCATGAGGCTCTCCGGGTGCTTGGGGCTCTGGGGAGGGCTCTTCAGCTTGGGGGTAGACAGGTGCTCCAACTCATAGTGTCCATTCTCAGAGGCCCTGGGTATGAGCTTCCCCATTATGCCCTCCTTCTGGCTCTTCTTGTGCTCAATAATCTGCTGGAGCTGGTAGCCAGCATATTCTGGCTTGGTGGTCAGTGGGCAGGCTGGCACAGCTACGCCAAGAACATCTGACACCATGTAGGGGCGCAGCCAGCCGACCAGAGGAGTGCTTCCAGGGCTGTAGTGGGTCTGCTTGTGGTAGAAGAGAAGCCCATCCACCTACGAGAGAGGAAACCTGGGATGAGAAGGGATTCTGGGCCCATGTCTCCGGGAGAGCTAGGTACACTGCGGCAGTTGCTATGGTCCAGTTCTTTTTTCCTGGGTCACTGCCAGATGAAAGAGAGTCTTCATTTCTCACACATGCATTTCTCTAAATGAAGAAATGGCCTAGAAAACGAAATTTTAATATATAAAGACATACAAAGTACTTTCCCGTTTACAGGGTGCTTTCCTATCCACTATTTCACCCTCTTGAAGTATGTGTTAGTCACTCAGTTGTGTCCGACTCTTTGCGACCCTATGGACTACAGCCCACCAGGCTCCTCTGTCCATGGAATGTTCCAGGCAAGAATACTGGAGTGGGTAGCCATTCCCTTCTCCAAGGGATCTTCCAGACCCAGGGATGGAATCTGTCTCTTGCACTGCAGGCAGATTTTTTACCATCTGAGCCACCAGGAAAGCCCCATTTCACTCTCTTACCCACCATGAAAGTGTCTGAGAGCTGGGGCTGCTCCGGCTCCAGTTCTGGGGCCTCCCCGAAACACACTAAAGATGAAGGAGAAATCCACCTTGAGCCCCGGTCTTCTCTCCTCTGATTCCATGTTACTACCACCTGGAGGTCCCAGGAGTGGGGGATGTGCTACACAGGAAACAAAGCAGGGAAACTGGACAAGCCCCTCCAAGATGCCAGACTGCTGAGTGCAAGGGAAGCAGCCCGTCAGGCAGCCAGCATTTCTGGCTGCCTGAACCTCCCCCTAAATTGTTTGAGAGCTACGTTCTGGGAAACTCAGTTTTTCTCAACGGGAAGACCTCCCACAGTCCCATATTTTTTTTTTTCTGTGATTCAGTGACTCATCTCTAAAAAGCATTTATTGTCACTGGGGCATAAGGGTTATAAATAAAGATGGTGTTCTTACCACCTTCTTAATTGACTCCCAGAAATGAAGGCAGCTCAGCCTTTGCTATTTCCTTATTCGGGAAGCTGTGATCCTTTTAGCAAAATTATATTCAGTTCAAGCAAATACTTATGGGTGACTAGGCAGAATTTTAAAGGATATGATGGGCAAAGGAAGTCTGTGTAGAGGGTACGGGCACATTCTGAGGAGGATAAAAGGCCCCAGGGCTGAGCAGACCCTGAGGACCTGAGACTCTGAGTTGAGCACTAAAACCCCGGAGGTCCTAGGCAACCTGGGACAAGTTAGTCACTCTGCTGCCCTGCCACTGCTCAGCATGCACTGCCATCCCTGGGGACCATCTGCTGGTTGGAGGAAGGAAGGATTAGGAGTTCAAAGCCCTGCAGTCTGTCGGCCACAGAAGCGCCTTTACATTGTAATCAGCCGTGGCAGTCAAACATGGGGCTGATTCTCACGCTTGTAGCACACAAGGACCCAGGAATGGAACCCTCAGCTCTCTCTGGGCCTCAGTTTCTCCAGCTGTAAAATGAGGGAGTGAGATGAGCTTTCCTTTCAGGGCCCTTCCAGCTCTGGCCTTCTGACTTATCTGACTCTGAAGGGTCATGAGCACATCCTTTCCCGAGAGTCAGCCTTTAGCCCTTTTTCTGATGCTTTGACTCAGCAAAGTCAGAGGCACTCTTAAGACTCCATGTAGCTGAGTTTCCCTGTGTCCCACAATCACATCAGAGCAATAAAGACAATGGTTTTGTTACCTCAAAAGGGAAATCCATAGATAGCACCTTACACAGGCTCTCAGGGGTACAAGGGAAATTCTTCAGTCCCACAAATTTAAACTGAAACATAAATTAGAACAAATAATTAGTATATGTTACAAACAACACTGGTTCCGGCAGCTGAAGAGCTAACAATACATCAAAGAAGAAAATTTTAAATCTCACCCTAACCAGCCCCCTCTACCTATCCTCTGAATTACTAGGCATAGAATTCTCAACCTTATTTTTTATAGGAGAACCATCTAGGAAACTCTTAAAAATTACTGATGCCCAGGCCTCCCCCTGAAATTCTGACTGAACTGCTCTGGGGTGGGACCCAAGCATTTTTGTTTTTTAAGCTCTCCAGTTGATTTTAACACATGGTCAAGACTGTGAACCACTACCCTGTACCAGGTGTGGGTATTCTGTTATTCTCCCAACGCTATGACAGCTGCCCCAAACAAAGGGCTGGTGAAATGCCACAACAGCAAAAAATTTTATACTAAAGCAACATAACAAAGTGATGAGGATTATGACAACCTCTCAGTCAGATTGCTTGGGTCTGAAGTGCACCTCTGTCAATCATTTAATTTCCATATGCCTCCATTTTCCTGTCTATAAAAAGCTTCTACTGCATAGGGTTGTCATGCAGACTCAGTGAGACAGGACACGTAGAGCACACAGAACAGCGTCTCAGAGGAAGCAGCACCCATGTTCTTCCTGGACCTTACTGATAACGTCACTGGAAGTACTGGCTTCATTTACTGTCCTGTAGCTGGTTATCTAGTTGCCTTTAAAAATGCTGTAAGCAACCCAAGCAAATGCCAGTCTATAGAGCTTAACAAATAAAATGCAGAGAAAATAGCCGTCCTGTGTTTAATCCCTGAGCGAATAGCAAAGACCCTTGGGCTATCATCCTGGACCGTGGGACCTTGGGGAAGGCAGCACCCTCTCTCTGAGCCTGCATCCTCATCTATAAAAAGAGGGAACTGACTAGATGAGGTCACTCTTAGCTCAGATATAAAAGCAGGGGTTCTCAAAGTGTGGTCCATGGACCAGCAGTATCAATTTCACTGGGGAACTTGTTAGAAATGCAAACTCTCAGCTTTACCCCAGACCTACTGAATCAGAAACTCTGGGGGTGAAGCCCAGGAGCTTGAATTTCAACAAGCCTCCAGTGGCTATGGATGCAAGCTACAGTTTGAGAACCACCATACTAGCATTCTAAATAGCATTATTAATAAAAGAAGTTATTAGCATTTTCTATCAACTGCTATTTATTGAGTGCTCGCCCTAAGTATTATGCTAGCAAGACTTGCACATTAACCAAATAGTTAACTCACTGTACCATCTATGTAAGTCAGATCATTGTGCTCTGTAAGCTAGGTATTATTAACCCTACTGAACAGATGAAGAAATTAAAGCCAAGTGAAGATATTAACTTAACCAAGTAATTGTTAAAAGCCAAAACTGGAATCTGGATAACTATTAAGTCCATACTTTTCCCACTATGCCATGCTACCTCAAAAGGAAAAAATAAAGATAATTTTATCCATAATGATTGAATTCAGACAACAGAGCACTCCAAACTGATCCCCAGAAAGAGCTCTGCAGTCCTAACACCAGGCCTTACTGGATTGAGCTTGGTTTTCTCTCCCAGTCCTTCTTCTTCTGGTAACTTTGAATGCAACCAATAGAATCGGAAATCAGTCTGCCAAAGAGACAGGGAAAGATGAAATAAGGCTCACTGTTTCGTGAACAAAATATTGTTTTATGAACAAAAACACCCCATTCTAAAAATCTGCTTGAGGCTCCAAAGGCACAGATGTCCAGTTATAAGATAAATAAGCACTAGACACTGAAAGCGCAACACGATGACTACAGCTAACTTTGCCGTCTGGTATATATGACAGCTGTTGCGAGTTGCTGATCCTAAGAGTTCTCACGGCAAGGAAAAAAAACTTTTTTTCTTTTTTGGTGTCTATATGAGATGATGGGTGTTAACTTATTGCACCATATATATAAGTCAGATCATTGTGCAGTGCACCTTGAACTTCCACAGTGCTGTCTGTCAGTTATACTTCAATAAAACTGTGAAAAGAATAGTCACCTGATTGATGAAAACCTAAGCCCTCCTCTCATTACCCTCAATTCTGTTAAAACACTGCTATAAGGTCAGGAAGATGTCATAAAATCTTTGGATATATTTTCCTTAAATCCAAAAGGATTACTAATAGTAGTAATGCCAACATTTATCACTGAAGGCCTACTACGTCTAGGCTCCATGCTAAGGACCTTATGCACATAATCGTATTAATCATCACCATCCTCTCCAAACTGTATTGTTACGGTCTCCATTTTACTGGTGAGGGCTCGGGCGCCACTGGTTGAGATTGCGTCACTCACCCAGGGGCACACAGCATTACCACAGGACCAGGACTCTGCAGCTCCAAAGACACTGAGTTAACTTTTGTCTTACTTTATCTGAGGGTTAGAAACTACTTTGTAGCTGTAACTTCTCATAATCTACTACTTCTGATACATACCCTTCTGTTGCTATTTACGGGCTCTTCTTTTTCTTTTCAAATTTCCAAAACCAAAAAAAAAAAACCACCACTATATAATCAAAATATAGGTGGCTTTAGTTACCAAATTTGTAGGTTGTGAATGTATGTTACGAAACATCCTTCAACAGAATTAAAGAAAAATAGGTTCTGGATTTAATTTGTGAATTCTGAGTTTGGGGCTTGGCTCTGCGTTTGGGCAAGGTACCTAACATCTGTGGCTCTCAGCTTTCATATCTAAACGATCAGGAGTAAAAACAATAGTACATACTTATCTTGTAGAGTTGTTGTAAGGGATTCAGTGAGATCATGCTCACAAAGTGTTTAGCGATGCAGGTCTTGGCCATTATTTTTTGAATTAGATGCATGTTAAAATTCTGAACTAGCACCATCTGGCACGAACTGGAAACCCAGGTTGGGGTAATGGCTATGGAAAGAAGCAGCCTATGGTGATAACCTGTCATTCGCATGCTTGGGCCTCTGTGAAGATCACTTGGAGGCTTGTTAAAACATAAGCCCCATCCCCATAATTTCTGATTCAACAGGTTGAAGAATTTGCATTTTGAACAACTTTCTGAGGCCATACATTGAGAACTACAATGATACACTACTAACAACTGAGAGGGAGCATTAAAAACCCACTGCTATAAAACTGGACAGAGCTTGCCAGGTGGCTCAGTGGTAAAGAAGCCAGTGCAGGAGATGTGGGTACCATCCCTGAGTTGGGAAGGTCCCCTGGAGTAGGAAATGGCAACCCACTCCAGTGTGCTTGCCTGGAAAATTCCAAAGACGCCTGGTGGGCTACAGTCCATGGGGTTGCAAAGAGTTGGACATGACCTGGTGACTAAACAACAAATAAAGCCGGGACAAGGATGGGGGAGCACAGGAGCAGAGATGGAACCTGTGGGGTGACCTGGCCTCTCTCTTGATGACGGCTTGTTACTTGTAAGTATCACCAATCTGAGAAAAATGTTGTGGGAAGGTGAAACTTGAAGGAAGAATATTGGGCGGGTGGCATTTCCTCACTTGGAAAATCTGCTTCCAGAGCTAGCCCCTCAGGGACTCATGCCCTTATCGTCATACTAAGGAGGCCTTGACATTCAGGGTCAGGATGCGTCTGGCAAGGAGCAGGGGTGGCAGAAGTCTACCTGATGGTGCTTACCATCCCACCTTCTCTCCCTGGTGCCGCCTGCATGAGGCAGCATCCCCTCCACCCGCAGTCTTCCCTGCCAGCAAGCCTCCCACACTCTGGAGAGAGGGGAGGCTACAGCGTCCACGAAGTCCCAGCCTATCCCTCCACTCTGTTTCTCCTTCCTCCCCTCGAGAATGGCTATGCTCCCTTAGTTCCTCCTACCTCTTTTTAGAAATGAAGCTAATTTAAACACACTCAAAGATGCAAGGAACATTAGGTGATGTTCTTGATATACCACATCCTGTAAACACCAAGAAGCTGGTCACGGACCAAACCCACGTGCTGAGCCACTTTCCTGGGAAGAGAGGAGAAAGCAGGAGAAGACATGAGGAGAGCATCGGTCCTTACCTGGCAGTCATAAAACGGGTGTCCCCGCCAGCACATCACGTCCAGAACGTAGTAGGTCTGGTTCACCTCACTGTAAATGCAGTCCAGAATGGTGTAGTCTGCGGGCAGAAAGTCCGTACACAGTTCCCATCAGGGCTCCCTCCACCATAATCTAGGGAGCCCCATCTTCGGAGCTTGAGAACTACATCCAACAACCCTCAGTGATCACAGGAAGCCCCAGCACTAACGGAAAAAGTTCTTCACAGCCTTTTCTGGCTGCCTGGTATAGCCCAAAGGTGGTCTGAGGTGTGTCAGCATTGGAGGGGTCAAGGCCATGCCACATGGGATCTCTGAATCTTTAGATAAGGTTTAAAAGAAGCTCAAGTTTGAAGGCAAGTAACCTTCCATTTTAGTTGACAATTACTTTTGAGTTCCTATCATAGACACTGATTTCTGTGGCAGGTATTAACTGTAAGTCCCCTTTAGGGAAGTTACAATTCAGTTGAGGAGATAAGGTGATCGAAGAGAAAACCAAGAGCTGCAATGTGTAGCACAAACTAAGAGAAATGAGAGTTCCAGGAAAAGGGGGCTGGACATCAGGAAATTCTTCACAAACAGACAGGATATGAACAGTCTGGTGGGATCCGAGGACTAAAGTAACAGGGCGGGGGGCAGGGGAGGGCCCATTTCAGGCCAGAGTGAAAAAAAAACAATGGAGGGATTCAGGACAGAAGACAGCAGGAAGCACCAAGGGAGCCTGAGCCGGTAGAGACAAGAGAACTGTGTAGGCCCAGCTCTGCCAACTCCTTGCTGAATGACCTCGGGCAAGTTATTTAACCTTTAGTCTCTTCGGCTGGGCCCAGGTGGGAGGGAGAAGCTAAGGTGAGGACAAAGATAAAGGAGAAAAGGGAATTTGGCAGGAAGCCCCAGCAACAGCTTACTCTTGGTCTTCTGAGGAACCTTTCCCCAGAAAATCACACCTGTCAGCTTGTGACGGAAGTCCATGCAGAAGGTGAACTGACTTTAATTAAGGGGTTTAATTCAGCAGGCCTCACAAGTGGCAACTATTCTGCAACTGAGGAGGCCTGACCTTGAAGGAGAGCCCAGTGGGCAGAACAGCATCTCTGTGCAGTTTCAAAGGTATCCTTTCAAAGTGGGTCTTTAAAACAACTAAACAAGTAACCAAGCACTGTCTCTTACTGATTATAAAACTGAATAAACATACAACTTTATGGAGGCACCTTTCTCTGTGGTTGAGTTTCGCCTGTTGCCTCCTGGCAGAAGGGAAGGAAACGTGTTGACACAGTAGCCACTCTTGGTGTAGGCACTGGTAGAGCCCTGTGGGGAAAGACAGCGACGCCAGGCATCAAGGTCTCCTCCCCTTTTTGCTTCCACACTCTGCACGGGTGCCATCAGGCCAAGGATGGCTCTCACCAAATCCCTCCCACAGGAAAGCGTTTCAATCCCTGGGCAGGCACAGCTGCCTGACAGATAAGGAACACAGAGCATGCAGAGAACCCCTCAAGCTGCAGGCCAGGCACGCTGGCAGGGGCGTGGGAACGGCTACTCACCTGGGAAGCCACGATAAGGGCTCTTTTTCCAACAGGGCACACGACCGCAATCCATTCCTGCCCCAAATCTGAAGGGACGTCAATTAACCACTCTGAGAGCATTAACTGGGAACACAAAAAATGGTGTTGAAAGTGAACGAGGCTGATGATCCGACTAGAAAAGGGACTTGTGGTGAGAACGGCAACAGGTGAAGATGGGATGAACTGGGAGACAGTACTGACACACACACTATCGTGTGTAAAAGAGACAGCGGTGGGAAGCCGCCGTGAATATTTAGCATAGGGAGCCCCACCTGGTGCTGTGATGATCCAAAGGCACGGAATGGGGGTGGGAGGGAGGCTCCAGAGGGAGGGGAGAGACATATATATATGATGATGCGAGCTGCTGTATGGCAGAAACCAACACAACATTGTAAAGCAGTTTTCCACAAATTAAAAAAACAAACAAACAAAAACAGTCAACAGGAGTGTGCTGCTCCTGTGTTTACAGTGACAAAGAATTTATGTCCTGGGACTTCCCTGGTGGTTCAGTGGCTAAGACTTCTCCTTCCCAATGCAGGAGGTCCAGGTTCAATGCCTGGTTCGGGAAGACCCCACAAGATGCAACTAAAGATCCTGCCTGCCACAACTAAGAACTCCATGCAGCAAATAAATAAATGTTAAAAAGAAAAGAAATATATATATATGGCTTCCCTGGTGGCTCAGATGGTAAAGAATCTGCTGCAAGGCAGGAGACCCAGGTTCAATTCCTGGGTCAGAAAGATCCCCTGGAACAGGAAATGGCAACCTGCTCTAGTATTCTTGCCTGGAGAATTCCACTGACAGAGGAGCTTGGTGGGCTACAGTCCATGGGGCTGCAAAGAGTGGGACATGAGTGAGTGACTAACACTTTCACTTCATGTATATATTATAGTGAAAATACATGTAAAAGAATGAGAACAGAAAATGGTGACATTGGGAGCCCCACCTCACTAGCTCTTAGTAATCAACTCATCTCCTGTTCACCCTAAACTTCAACTTCTCACCTTCATTATCTGCACCCATATACATTCTTACTACCTCACCTACTATACTGGAAGATGCGACCCTCTTTCTTTCCTTACTTTGTCCCCCCACCTACCTTTATCACACCATTATGTTCTAGGGGTTATACCTGAGAGATGAATAAAATCCTTTACCTTGAGATGCTCTAAACTAGATCAAGTCCTGAACTACTGACCCAAATACTACACCAAAAGACGTTAGGAAATCTACCTTAAAAAAAGAAAAAAAAAAAAGGCTGTGGTAAAAGGAATTTGAAAAGATCTGCTCTTCCATTCATCACTGGTCCCTACCAAGACTTTGGCCTATCAGGTAATCCCTCCCACCCATCTCCTTCCCCGTAGGCCACAAAATACACAACCCCTAATCCTCAAATCCAAGGCAAAAATGAAACTTTATACTCTACATTTCTATTAAGCTCTTCCACTTTCTCTTTCTTTAACAATGAATACTTCCTATTTCCTGCTGCTGCCTTCCCACCCACTCTGACACCCTCAGTCCAGATTTCCTACCTCACATCCCTGCCTGACCTCGCTGCAGCTGAGCATCTCTATCCCCGCATCTGCCCCTCCTTCCTCCGCTCCTGGTGTGATGCTCCAGTCACATTCTCCTCAACACACACTTCCTTGGCCCCGTGACACACCACTTTTCTATTTTTCTTCCAAACAGTCCTCCACACACTCTCCCAAACATGGAAATAATCTTTGGGGGGCTGTTTTAGGTCCCCCTTTTCTTTCCTCTTAGATGCTACCCCCCGTTGGGGTGAATCTCATCTACTTCTGTAGCTTTACTTGTCATTCCAAAGAAGATGCCTCCTAATTCTCTTGTTTTTCATCTCCAGAATTCTTTCCTTTGCTCCAATTTTGTATTTCCAGCTGTTCACTTGGTACCTCTTTCTCTGCTGGTCCTCTCTGTACCTTAAACTCAGCATATCCAAATCAGAATTCACTCCCTTCTGTACCCCAAGTACTTCCCATCCCTGAAACACTCACCCTTCCCCTTCTGCATTCTGCGCCCTATTAATAATATCATCACCTCCCTCTGTGCTATTCAACCTTAAACCCAAGGCAGAATCAACAATCCCTTAAATAATAGTAGTAACGCAACATCAAAAGCACAAATGACGAAACAAAAGATAAATTAAGCTTACATCAAGCTGTAAAACTTCTGTGCGGCCAAAAATAGCATCAAGAAAGTGAAGACAACCCACATAAAGGAAAATATCTGCAAATCATGTATCTCATACAGAACTTATAAAGAACTCTTACAACTCAATAATAGAAGACAAATAACTCCACTTTTATATGGGCAAAGAATTTGAACAGACATTTCTCCAAAGATACTGGCTAATAAACACATGAAAAGAAGCTCAACATCATTAGTCACTAGAGAAATGCAAATCAAAACTATGGAACAGCACTTCACACTCACTAGGATGGATACACTCAAAACGCTGGACCATAACAAGTATTGGCAAATATGCGGAAAAACGAACTCTCACACATCATTGGTGGGAATGTAAAATGGTACAGTCACTTTGGAAAATAGTCCAACAGTTCCTCAAAAGACTAAACACAGAGTTACCATATGGCCTAATGACTCCCTCCCAGGTATATATCCAAGAGAAATGAAAATGCATGTCCTCACAAAAACTTGGTAAACAAATATTCATAGCAGCGATATTCATAATAGCCCCAAAGTGGAACAATTCAAATGTCCATCAACTGATGGATGGAAAAACAAATGTGGTTTATCTATACAACAGAATATTACTTGAAAAGGAATGAAGTTTGGATACATGCTACAACATAAATTAATCCTTTTGCTAAATGAAAAAAGCCAGACACACTTTTACTGCCCTCAGTAAACTCACCATCAGCTCTTTTAGCAAACCTAGCTCCGTACCACAATCTCTCTCTTCCAGGCCTTTCTACACACTGATGTGGGAGTCAGCCCATGAAGTCCCACCTCTGCCCCTGGCTCAAAAATTCTGAGTGCTTCCTCACAGTCTAGGCCAGAGTCTAAATCCCTGTACATATTTCTGCTATATATCTCCTCCAACCCTATGTTGCTCCATCCGCACACACCTTCTGTACATCCCTCCTGGACACATCATATATTCCTCTCCCACCTCTGGGCTCTTGTTCAGCCTTATTGTGCTGCCTGAAACACTCTGAAATGCTCTGTACCTCTGCGTGTCCTACCCACGATTCAAAGCTGTCTTCTCTTTCAATAACCTATTCCTGATTTTGAAATCCTGCTTCCTTCCCGGCTGGAAGTTAATATCACTTTCTTACTGGAAAAAAAACATACTCTACACTTACTCTAGAAGTGCACAGGCTATTTCCAGCCCATGTCTACTTTCTGAGCATAGCCTAGCTTAACAAAGAACAGGGCCTTCAACAATGTTTGCTGGGGACTTGCCCAGTGGCCCAGGGGTTGAGTCATGCTTCCACTGCACAGGTTTGATCCCTGGTCAGGGAACTAAGAGATTCTGCATGCACAAGGCCTGCTCAACAGAACTCAACTGTACTTTGTCACAGAAGATGTCATCTGTGCTATATTTGAGGCAGAGAAAGAGGATGGGAGTGTGTGCACCCAGGAACCATATTCTAAAAGTAGGAGAGGATGCTGAGGTGATAAGACACTTGGGTTACAGACAGAAGTATGCATTAGCAGGGTAGACCCCTGGCCCCACTCAGATACATGCCCTACCTCTGGAATACCTGGGTTGCCTAGAGCACTGGACAGTCTCCATGCCTGCCTCCCCTATGGCACCACAAGCCACAATGGTTTCTCCTCTGGAATCAGCATGGCACTAAGTGAAGTTTGCTATGGTGTCTGATATAGTGGTCTCAACCTCAACTGGCTAGCCTGGGGGTGCTGGGCAGTTCCCAGTGTTCAACGGCAGCTGTACTTCCAACCTCCAACCACCTGAATGTAAACATCCAAGACTGGCATATTTTCTCAAGTCCACCACTTGAGAAAGATTACTAACCTGGGAGGTGGGGTGGGGCACAGTGCTGGGCTTTGAAGAAGTGAAGTCACTCAGTCGTGTCTGACTCTTTGTGACCCTGTGGACTGTAGCCCGTTCAGGCTCCTCTGTCCATGGGATTCTCTAGGCAAGAATACTGGAGTGGGTTGCCATTTCCTTCTCCAGGGGATCTTCCCAACCTAGGGATCGAACCTAGGTCTCCTGCATTGCAGGCAGATGCTTTATCCTCTGAGCCACCAGGGAAGCCTGCAGTGCTGGGCTGGGCAGGTCTAATCCAAAACATCTGTATAATGACTAGTAAAGAAAGACAAGAATGGAATCAACTAGCATATCAATAGCTCAGGGGGTTTTTGGCAGCAGGCCAGAAGCCTTTTCTAACAGCACAGGGTGATAATTCTGAAACCCACTATTCAGATTCCATCAGCGACACCCATCAGCACACAGAGCTGTAAGCCATCTCTTCATCTCAGAAATGTTCTGTACATCAGCACTTTCAATGCAGTTCCTATTCTTCCTATCTCGTTCCTCTCTGTTCATGGTAAGAAAAGAGCTCGGACTGCACAGTAAATGGAGCAGGAGCAGCTACACCTAATCTTCTCTGGACCACTTACTTGATTAGCATAGCGCTTTGGTAACTCCTTGCCAGTGTCAATGTCCATTTCCTCATTATCTTTCTTTTCTTCTTCTTCACTCTCCATCCCCGTCCAGTCATCTTCAGCCAATCTTCTGGCATGGTTCACGTAATCCAGCCGCTTTCTGGGGGGTGGGGGGGAAAGGCATAAGGCCAGGTCTTTATGTCTCACAGGAAGACACCCTACAATGTGACAGATGTAATTCAAAGTCTCTAAATTCAGGAGCAATTTGGAAATTGTAGTGGGAGTAAGAGATGATAGAATTTCCTTTGTAAGCCTTAACTAGGGACCACCTCCTCACAGATCCTAAATAGGAAACCCAGTTTAAGCACACTCGGCTTTCTTCAGAGTTTCCTAGGAACAAGCAAAGTACAATATTTAAAGGAATTTTCAAGTTTTGCTAGTGGCTGATCCCACTCCCTCCCACTCCACCCTAGACGGCCATCTCCATATAGGTGAGAGCTGACACTTCTCTGCCTGGCAGACTTCAGTCTGAAGGCTCTCAGAGACTGCAAGGAGGAAATGCTGGGATACAGTGAGAAGTCTGAGACAGGGACAGCTTCTGTGGCTTTCTGAGGAACAGCAATGCATCTCTCCTAACTTTCAAAAAAGACCACTTAGAAGAGCTAAGGAAATCTAATAATAATGTATCAACATTTATTCGTCAGCTATAACAAGTATAGTATAAGATGTGGGGAATTCCCTGGCAGTCCAGTGGTTAGGACTCGGCATGTTCACCACTGTGGGCCTGGGTTCGATCCCGGGTCGGGAAACTAAGACCCTGCAAGCCGCTCAGTGTGACCAAAAGAAAAGAGTGAGAGAGAGAAAGGAACTTGATGTCTAGAAGACAGATTTTTCACTACGTACTCTTATGTATTGTTAATTTTGAACCATATGAATGTATTATCTATTCCAAACTAATTAATCACAATTAATTAACTGTGGAGGTTATGGAGAAGGAGCGATCTGAGAATGTAATCTGCAAGCAACCCAGAAGCCACAGG
>SJYQ01095315.1:0-73153 GCA_006410935.1 Redunca redunca
CTGGTGTGTTTACCCCTGCTGGGTCTGAGATGTGTGTGTGCGCCTGTGCAGAGTCTGCGGGGGTGTCTGCTCCCGTGGTGGGTTCTGAAGGGTAGTGTTCCCTGGTTGTGTTGAGGGCTGTGTGCCTGTGTTGTGTCTGAGGGTTATGTGCGCCCATATTAATTCTAAGGAGTGTGTGGTTGGGTTGTTTTTAATTAACTTGTTTACAGTTTATTTTTAACTGGAGGAGAATTGCTTCTGCCATAGGTCACATGAGTCAGCCGTGGGGACACATGTGTCCCCTTCCTCCTACCCCACCCCGTCCCCCCTCTCTAGGTTGTTACAGAGCATTGAATTTGAGCTGTGTTATACAGCAACTTCCCATTGTGAAAGGTAATGTGTATGCTACTCTGAATCCATCCTGCTCTCCTTTCCGCTTTGGGTTGGTTGTGAGGTGTGTTTGTACATGCTGGTGTCTGAGCAGTGTGTGTGTGTGTGACTGGGGTCTGCGGCTTGTGAGTCTGCTCTGAAGGGTTTGTTGCTGTGTTGGGCTTTGATGGTTGTGTGTCCGTGTTGTGTCTGATGGGTGTGTGTTCATGGTGGGTCTGAGGATTGTGTGTCCGTGTCTCCTAGTTGTGTTCTAAGCAGTGTGTGCCCATTTTTGGCGTAAAGAGCATTGGTCCGTGCTGGTTCTGTGGCATGTGTGGGCTCCCATGTCGGACCTCAGGAGCGTGTTT
This sequence comes from Redunca redunca, assembly GCA_006410935.1. NCBI lineage: Eukaryota > Metazoa > Chordata > Mammalia > Artiodactyla > Bovidae > Redunca > Redunca redunca. The sequence goes on from SJYQ01095315.1 coordinate 717, forward strand.
CTATGTTGGGTTGGTGAGTGTGTGTTGGTGTCGTGTCTGAGGGTGTGTGGCACATATTGGATCTCAAGGTTTTGCTTCCATGTTCAGTTGAGGAGAGTGTGCCGTTCTGGCTCTGGGGAGTGGAGTCTGCGTTGGTTCCCAGGGACACACTGGTTTCTGAGTGGTGTGTGTGTGTGACTGGGGTCTGCGGCTTGGGAGTCCGCTCTGAAGGGTTTGTTGCTGTGTTGGGTTTTGATGGTGGTGTGTGTCCGTGTTGTCTGATGGGTGTGTGTTCGTGGTGGGTCTGAGGATTGTGTGTGCGTGTTGTGTCTGTGGCTGGGGTCTGAGTCATTCTCAGGAGGCTGTGCGTCTGTGCCGGGTGTGCGGGCTGTGTGTTGGCTCTGAGGGGCGTCTGCATCTGCCGGCTCCTGGGTGGAGGATTCCCGTATGGCTCTGAGGAGTGTGTGTGTCTCTGCTGGTTTCTGCAGCATATGTGTCCTGGTGGTGTGTGTGTGTCTGTGGGTTCTGAGGGGCGTGGGTGCTCGTCTGGGCTCTGGCAGGTGTGTGTGTGTGTGTTGGGTTCTCTAGGTTGTCTTGTCTGTGATGGTTCTGAGGCCTGTGCGTGTGCCGGGATTGAATCTGATGGCTGTGTACCGGCTGGATTCAGAGGGGGCTGCTCCCACGTTGGGTCTAAGGGGTGCGTGCCTGTGTTGGGTCTGAGGGGTGCGTGTGGGTGCTGTTTGTATCTTGAGTGTGTGTGTGTTCGTGTTGAGTCCTGTGCTGTGTGTGCAGGCACCGGGCTGGGTGTGTGTGCAGCGCCTGACTAGGCTCCTCGTGTGTGCGGGTTGGGTTGGGTTCAGGGCCATGTGGACCCTCATGTCCTGGGTCTCTTTTAGCCCTAGTTGTGAATGTATCTTTCAGTAGTAACACCTCTGCTCTGCAGGGAGTGATGACCCAGTGGGAAGCTGCCAGAGTGTCTGAAAACAGACTTAAATCCTTACTTTCCCACTTTCTTATCCTTGTCATTGTTATTATGTCTGTGTGCATGAAATATCATTAAATACTCAAAGTCAGGAGCAAGAGCAGTAGCATTTTCCTACAACAGCCGTTTGGAACTGCCCAGGCCTTTTGGTGAGCTCTGATCTGTTATCCCATTTGGCGCATCACTATTATCCAGGTTTTCCCAGTAAAGAATCTAGGCTTGCAAAAGAGAACTTTTACTGCCAGGCGTGGCCCTGCAGCCGGGAGTGAAAGACAGACGTGTTTGTTTGTTTGTTTTTGTAAAAGTGATTTTGAATACCTGAGCAGTTGAGGAAGGACGAGGAATAAGACAGCCACCGGGGGCGCTGCCGGGAGACAGCCGGCGCTGACCTCTTGGCTGCCTCTGCCCTGGCTTTCCTTTACCTGTAGGGTTTGTACACAGTTGGCACGGTTGAATTCATGCTGTCTTCCACAGTTTTACTTAATATCATGTGTTTTACTGAAAGTTGTACTTTTGTTTCAGGTTTTCGGGATTTGTTAACAAAAGAAACCAATCGCCACCGGTTGCTTCAGACACTGTTTCACTTTGTGAATCACAAGACTTCTTGAATCCCGGGGCCTAGCCAGACCTCCAGGGTCTCAGGAAATGCCAGGACCCTCTCCCTGGCTTATCTGAAGTGCCACTTGACTTGCTGGTAACAACTGGTGTGCTGGTGGCGGCACGTGACCCAGGCAGTGGCCAGGCAAGTCAGAAGCAGGGCGGGGCTGCTGTTCTGCACCTGAAGCCTGGACAGACCTGCTTCCACTCTGATTCCCCAACATCACGATGTCAGCATTGTCTTGTCTGCATCGTTTTAAGCGCCTTTGGGAGACAGGTGTCTTCCTCAGTCCAGCTCTCTCCCTCTTCCTGGGGCAGGTGGGTTGTAACTCGCCGGGGCAGCAGGAAGCCTCGTGGTCTGCACCACTGACCTTATGTTGTGGACACCAGGAGGAACAGTGGGTGTAGAGGGGGCACCGAGCGCGTCACTCCCGAGCGGGGTGCTGGTGCCGCTGGTGCTCAGTTGCCGTGGCTTTCCAGCGTCCCGTGGCCCCCAGCCTCTAACCAAAGCTCAGGCGGAATCAGGTCTGCAGTTCTAGAACCGCCAGTCCTTTTACCTCTGACATGTGCCTTTTGTTTTAGGATTTTAAGTTATTTAAGGAGCAGTTAAATGATCTGGTGTCTTACGGAGTTATACGTTTGTTGCTTACCCCTGCATATCTCTGGGGTTGGTCGCAGAGCCCGTGGAAGCATGGAGAGGTTTGCACCTCGCCGAGGCCCTGGGTTCACTGAAGTGACTGTGCAGAGTGAAGCCGATGGGAGGAATTGGGTAACTTGCTCGGGGAAGACACGGAGGCCCACAGGTGCGGCAGGACGGCCAGGTGGGCAGAGCGTCTGTGGCCAGGCTGCAGTTTCCGTGGGGCCAGATCCGTCTTGAGAATTCTGATCTGAGCCGTGGGGCTCAGACCATACCTTATTTGTCACACGAGCTCTGGACGGATGGCTTTGCATAGCTCTTGCAGTTAAGACTTTCTGGAATAATGGCGCTGACTCACTGTGCGGCCTGTAGTTACTCAGCCCCGTCTCATCGCTGCCCTGGGTGCTGGCCTCACAGGCCCTGCTTGGTCCTGATACATCAAGCTGCGCCTTTCCTTCTGCCGTGCTGTTTATGAGTGGAAGAGCATGCGCTCTTTAAAATGGGTTATATTAGGTTTTGTGTATGTACTGGGTGTGTGTGTGTTTCTTTCTTTTTTTATTTTTTTAACCATCTGTCTCCATACCTCTTTTAAGCTTGTACAGCAAACTCTGTGCCCATCAGACAGTAATTCCCACCTCCCTGTTTTGTGTCCGCCCCCCACTGGCAACCACCACTTTACTTTGTGATTTTGACTCCTCTGGACGCCTCCTGTAAATGGAATAGTACACTATTTATCTTCCTATGACTAGTTTATGTCACTTAGCATGATGTCCTCAAGGTTTATCCATGTTGTAACATCTGTCAGAATTTCCTTCCTTTTCAAGGCTGAATAACGCTCCACATTTTGCTTTTGCCTGTTCCTCTCTTGGTGGACACCTGAGTGTCTCCCACGGTCTAGCTCCTGCAGATGTCGCTGCTGTTACGAGCACGAGTGTGTAAATGTCTCTTTGAGATCCTTCTTTCAGTTCTTTTGGATCTTTATCCAGAAGTGGAATGGCTAAATTGCTGATTGTGTGATATTTCTGTTTTTAATTTCTTGAGGACTTCCATACGGTTTTTCCACAGTGGCTGAACCATTTTACAGTCCCATAAACAGGGCAGAAGTGTTCCAGTTTCTCCACGTCCTAACCAACATTGCTACTTCTGCATTTTGTTAGTAGGCAGCCTAATAGGTGTGTGGCAATTTACAAGGGCTTTGCTGGGGCGAGAATCCACCTGCCGATGCAGGAGTTGTGGGGTTGATCCCTGGGTCGGGCAGATCCCCGGAGAAGGAAACGGCAACCCGCTCCAGTATTCTTGCCTGGGACATCCCAGAGGAGCCTGGCGGGCTGCGGTCTGTGGGTTCACAAAGACCTGGACGTGACTTAGCAGCCAAACAACAAGAACAGTTTAGTACAAATTATTGTAGTTTGGATTTGCAATTCCTTTTAGTGATAAGTGATGTTGAGCTTTGTTTCATGTGCTTATGGCCATTTTTCTGTTTTCTTTGAAGAAGCGCCAAGCTTTCTGCCCAGTTTTAAAGGTACTTGCTTACTTGGTCACATCAGGTCTTAGCTGCGGTGTGCCGGCTCTTTGCTCGTGGCGCATGGGCTCTCATCGCAGCGCTCAGACTATGGCGCGTGCAGGCTCAGCAGCTGCGGTGCCCAGGCTCTCCGGGTGCGGCTTGTAAGCTTAGTTGCTCTGCGGTGGGGTCTTAGTTTCCCGACCAGGGATTGTACCTGCATCCCCTGCATTGGAAGGTGGATTCTTAACCACTGGGCCACCAGGGAAGTCCTTGCCTGTTTTTGAACTGGGTTATCTTGTTGAATTTCAGGAGTTTCAGGACATTTCAGGAGTGAATTTCATATATGCTAGATACTAATCCCTTAACAGATACATAATTTGCAAATATTTCATCTCATTCTGTGGGGAAACAGTAGAAACTGACTGGCTTTATTTTTTCTGGGCTCCATAATCACTGCAGATGGTGATTGCAGCCATGAAATTAAAAGAGGCTTATTCCTTGGAAGGAAAGTTATGAGCAACCTAGACAGCATATTAAAAAGCAGAGACATTACTTTGCCAACAAAGGTCCATCTAGTCAAGGCTATGGTTTTTCCAGTGGTCACGTATGGATGTGAGAGTTGGACTGTGAAGAAAGCTGAGTGCTGAAGAACTGATGCTTTTGAACTGTGGTGTTGGAGAAGACTCTTGAGAGTCCCTTGGACTGCAAGGAGATCCAACCAGTCCATCCTAAAGGAGATCAGTCCTGGGTGTTCATTGGAAGGACTGATGCTGAAGCTGAAACTCCAATACTTTGGCCACCTGATGTGAAGAACTGACTTATTGGAAAAGACCCTGATGCTGGGAAAGATTGAAATGGGGACGAGAAGGGGACGACAGAGGAGGAGATGGCTGGATGGTATCACCGACTCGATGGACGTGGGTTTGGCTGGACTCCAGGAGCTGGTGATGGACAGGGAGGCCTGTGTGCTGCAGTCCATGGGGTCGCAGAGAGTCAGACGCGACTGAGCGGCTGAGCTGAGCTGAACATCTCATTCTGTGGACTGTCTTCTTGTCTTTTCATGTGTAAAATTTTTAAGCTTTAGTTTTAAAAATGGCCGATTTGTCTACGTTTCCTTTTGCTACCTGTGCCCTGGATGCCATAACCAAGAAATCATTGTCAAATGCAATGTTATGAGATTTTTGCCCTTTGTTTCTTCTAAGAGTTTTATAGTTTAAGGTGTTAGGTTTAAGTCTTTGGTCCACCTTGGGCTAATTTTCGTGTGTTAAGAGCTCTGTTTGTTTGGTTTTGGCCGCAGCAGGTCTTTGCTGCCGTTGCCGCCCTGGCTGTGGTGAGTGGGCCTCTCGTTGCGGCGGCTTCTCTTGCGGAGCGAGGGCTTCAGCAGCTGCAGCTCGAGGGCTTAGTCACGCCGCAGTTTGTGAGTTCTTCCCAGACCAGGGATCGAACCTGTGCCCTCTGCATTGGCAGGTGGACTCTTAACCACTGGACCAGCCCGGAAGTCCTCTTGTGTGGTTTTAGATAAAGGTCCAACTTCATTCTTTGGCAAGCGGATATCCGGGTTTCCTAGCACCATTTTTTGAAAAGACTGTCTTTCCCATTGAAAGGTCTTGGCGCCCTTCTCCACCCGTCTGCCAGGCAGGGGTCTGTTTCTGGGCTCTGAGTTGATTTCATTGGCCTATATGCTTTATGTCAGTGCTCACTGTTTTCATTACTGTAGCTTTTAATAAGTTTTGAAATCAGGAAGTGTTCTTCTTTTTTTTTTTTTTTTTAAATATTGCTTTGGCTATTTGGGGTCCTTTCAGATTGCATATGAATTTTAGGATCAGTTTTTCTATTTCTGCAAAAAAAAAAAAATCGTTGAGATTTTTCAGTTTTTGTCTGGGCTACACAGCTCGCAGGTTCCAAAGCTCCAAAGAACAGCAGGGAGAGATAAGAAAGCCTTCCTCAGTGATCAATGCAAGGAAATAGAGGAAAACAGTAGAATGGGAAAGACTAGAGATCTCTTCAAGAAAATTAGAGATACCAAGGGAACATTTCATGCAAAGATGGGCACAATAAAGGACAGACATGGTGTGGACCTAGCAGAAGCAGAAGATATTAAGAAGAAGTGGCAAGAATACACAGAAGAACTGTACAAAAAAGATCTTCATGACCCAGGTAACCGTGACGGTGTGATCACTCGCCTAGAACCAGACATTCTGGAGTTCGAAGTCAAGTGGGCCTTAGGAAGTATCACGACGAACAAAGCTTGTGGAGGGGATGGAATTCCAGTTGAGCCATTTCAAATCCTAGATGATGATGCTGTGAAAGTGCTGCGCTCAATATGCCGGCAAATTTGGAAAACTCAGCAGTGACCACAGGACTGGAAAAGGTCAGTTTTCAGTCCAGTCTCAAAGAAAGGCAACGCCAAAGAATGCTCAAACTACCACACAATTGCACTCATCTTACACCCTAGCAAAGTAACACTCAAAATTCTCCACGCCAGGCTTCAGCATGAACTGTGAATTTCTAGATGTTCAAGCTGGATTTAGAAAAGACAGTGAAAGTCGCCCAGTTGTGTCCACCTCTTTGTGACCCCATGGACTATAGAGTCCATGGAATTCTCCAGGCCAGAATACTGGAGTGGGTAGCCTTTCCCTTCTCCAGGGGATCTTCCCGACCTAGGGATCGGACCCCAGGCTCCCGCACTGCTGCTGGATTCTTTGCCAGCTGAGCCACAGGGAAGCCCAAGAATACCGGAGTGGGTAGCCTATCCCTTCTCCAGTGGCTCTTCCCGACCCAGTAATTGAACTGGGGTCTCCTGCATTGCAGGAGGATTCTTTATCAACTGAGCTATCAGGGAAGCCAGAAAAGGCAGAGGAGCCAGAGATCAAATTGCCAACATTCTTCAGATCATAGAAGCAAGAGAGTTCCAGAAAAACATCCGCTTTATTGACTATGCCAAAGGCTTTGACTGTGTGGATCACAACAAACTGGAAGATTCTCAAAGAGATGGGAATACCAGACCACCTTCCCTGCCTCCTGAGAAATCATGTGAAACGCTGGGCTGGATGAAGCACAAACTGGAATTTAGATTTCTGAGAGATATCAATAACCTCAGATATGCAGATGACACCACCCTTATGGCAGAAAGCAAAGAGGAACTAAAGAGCCTCTTGATGAAAGTGAAAGAAGGGAGTTTAAAAGCTGTCTTAAAACTCAACATTCAAAAAGCAAAGATTATGGCATCTGGTCCGATCACTTCATGGCAAACAGATGGGGAAACAATGGAAACAGCGACAGAGTTTACTTTTTTGGGGTCCCAAATCCCTGCAGATGGTGACTGCAGCCGTGAAATTAAAAGACATCTGCTCCTTGGAAGGAAAGCTATGACAAACCTAGACAGCTTATTAAAAAGCAGAGACATCACTTTGCCAACAAAGGTCTGGATAGTCACAGCTATGGCTTTTCCAGCAGTCATGTATGGATGTGAGAGCTGGACCATGAAGAAGGCTGAATGCCAAACAATGGATGCTTTTGAACTGTGATGCTGGAGAAAACCCTTGAGAGCCCCTTGGACAGCAAGGAGACCCAACCAGTCCATCCTAAAGGAGATCAGTCCTGAATATTCACTGGAAGGACTGATGCTGAAGCTGAAGCTCCAACACTTTGGCCACATGATGCAAAGAACTGACTCATTTGAAAAGACCCTGATGCTGGAAAAGATCGAAGGTGGGAGGAGAAGGGGCGACAGAGGATGAGATGGCTGGATGGCACCACCGACTCGATGGACAGGAGTTTGAAAAGCTCCAAGTGTTGGTGATGGACAGGGAAGCCTGGCGAGCTGCAGTCCATGGGGTCGCCAAGAGTCCAACACGACTGCATGACTGAGCTGACCTGCACAGCTTGTGGGATCTTAGTTCCCTGGCCAGGAATTGAACCCAGTCCTCAGCAGTGAGAACACTGAGTCCTAACCACTGGATTTTCAGGGGATTCCCTGGGATTTTGATAGAGGTCACATTGACTTTGTAGATCACGTTGAATAATATTGACATCTTAACAAGATTAAATTTTCTTATCTTTGAACATTGGATATATTTCCGTTTGTTTATGTCTTCTTTAATTTTTGGGGGGGACATGCTGTGTGCCATGTCGGATCTTAGTTTCCGATCAAACCTATACCCACTGCGATGGGAGAGGGAGTCTTAACCACTGCACCAACCCTGGAAGTTCTTTAATTTCTTTCAGAAATATTTTATAGTTTTCATCATACAAGTCTTTCACCTCCTTGATTAAATTAATTCCTAAGTATTTTATTCTTTTTGATGCTGTTTTAAATGGAATTGGCTTTGTAATTTTTCCCCCGGAAGGCTGAGCGCTGAAGAATTGATGCTTTTGAACTGTGGTGTTGGAGAAGACTCTTGAGAGTCCCTTGGACTGCAAGGAGATCCAACCAGTCCATCCTAAAGGAAATGAGTCCTGGATATTCATTGGAAGGACTGATGCTGAAGCTGAAGCTCCGATACTTTGGCCACCTGATGTGAAGAGCCAACTCATTAGAAAAGACCCTGATGCTGGGAAAGACTGAGGGCAAGAGGAGAAGGGAGTGACAGAGGATGAGACGGTTGGATGGCGTCATGGACTCAGCAGACATCCGTCGAGCAGACTCTGGGAGATGGTTGCAAAGAGGGGGACATAACGTTGCCGCTGAACGGCAGCAGCATGGTGTTCACTGTGGGTTTTCATGTGGTTTTTGTCAGGCGGAGCTAGTTTCCTTTTGTTCCTATTTGTTGTGTGTTTTTATTATAAAAGTGTTGGATTTTGTCAAATGCTTTTTTGCATCACTTGATACGATCATGTTCTCCTCCCCTTCCTTCTGGTAGCGTCGTGGGTTACATTGATCAGTTCCTTCCTCCTTCCCTTCCTTTTTTTTGATGAAATACGTTTGTGAAGGAGACCACAGCAGAGCAGCGTTGTTACCTAACTCTACATGCAGCAAACGTGGTGGAGAATGTTGTGATCAGAGAGGATTAATAACAGCACTTTCATCTCACCGCACGGGACTGACGCTGTCACAGATAGAGGCAAACATGGACACACAGTTCTGCTCTACGCTCCTCGGAAGACCTCAGTCTCCTATTGTCATCGTTTCTTAGATACTGATCAACGGTTTTCTCATTGTCTTCAGGTAGAGTGTGTGGGCTTGGAGGAGGCCATGGCAGCCCGCTCGTGTTCTTGCCTGGAGAAGCCCGTGGACAGAAGAGCCTGGTGGGCTGCAGCCCATGGGGTCACAAAGACTGAGACACGAGTGAGAGAGCACGCGCGCACATACTTTATTGAGAATTTTTGCGTCAGTGTTCATAAGGGATGTTAGGTTGTTGCTTTCTTGTGTCTTTGTCTGGCTGCTGACCTCACAGAATAAGTTAGGAAATGTTCCCTCCTCTTCAGTTTTTTGGAAGAGTTTGGGAGGAATTGGTATTATTAATGTTTCTTGTTTAAATACTGGATAGAATTCACTGATAAAATCTTCAGTGTCAAGCCTTTTTTCCTTTTTTGTAGGGAGATATTTTTTAAAATAGCATACTTCTGGCTGGCTGGGCCTTGGTTGCTGTGCGGGCCTTTCTCTGGTTGGGGCAGGGGCTGCTCTCCCGCAGAGCGTGGGCTTCCCAGCACCGTGGCCTCTCTCGAGGCGCGGGGATGTTAGGCGCGTGGGCGGGCGCTGGAGCAGAGGCTCAGAGCTGCGGTGCTTGGGCTTAGTCACTCTGCAGCACCCGGGATCTTCCCTGATCAGGGATCGAACCCGTGTCTCCTGCACTGAGCGAGGACTGACCACTGCGCCGCGGGGAGCCCTGTGGGCAGGTCTCGGGTTACTGACTCACTCTCCTTCCTACTGATAGTTGGATGGCTGTCGAGTCTTTGTTTCTCTGTGATTTGGTCTTGGTAGAAATTGTGTTTTAAGAATTTGTTTCATCTAGCTTGTCTAATTTTCTGGTTTATAGTTGTTCATAGTACTCATTTGTAAGCATTTTTATTTTCATGGGATTGGTAGTAATATCTCTACTTACATGGCTGATTTTAGTAATTAGTGTTTTCTTTTATAATCTGCCTAGCTAAAGTTTATCCATTTAGCGGATCTTTCTGAAGAGCTAACTTTCAGTTTCATTGATTTCGCTTACAGTTTTTCTGTTCTCTGTTTCACTTATCTCTGCCCTACCCTTTATTTTCCCTTCCTTTTGCTAGCTTTGGGTTTAGTTTGTTCTTTCTTTTCTAGTTCCTTAACTTGTAAAATTCTATTGCTGATTGGAGATCTTTCTAAGTTTCTTGTTGTTGTTCACTGACTAAGTCATGTCCAACTCTTTGTGACCTCATCAGCTGTAGCACACTAAGCTTCCCCGTCCTTTACCATCTCCTGGAGTTTGCCCAAACTCATGTCCATTGATTCGATGACACCATCCCATCATCTCATCCTCTGTTGTCCCTTTCTCCTCCTGCCCTCAGCCTTTCCCAGCATTAGGGTTTTTTTCCAGTGAGTTGGCTCTTCGCATCAGGTGGCCAAAGTATTGGAGCTTCAGCATCAGTCCTTCCAATGAATATTCAGGGTTGATTTCCTTTAGGATTGACTGGTTTGGTCTCTTTGCTGTCCAAAGGACTCTTAAGAGTCTTCTCCGGCAGCACAGTTCAAAAACGTCAGTTCTTCGGCTCTCAGCCTTCTTTATGGTCCAGCTCTCACATTCGTACACAACTACTGGGGAAACCATAGCTTTGACTACACAGCCACCATAGAGCTGCCTGCTGGGTGAGCCACAAAGTGGAAAACATTATACCAAAGTGGTTCTCATTCTCACACTGTTGCAAAAGTTCTAGGGGCCACAGCAGACTTCCCAGCCTGGTGATCTGGCAAAGGGACTGGCGTCCCAGGGAATCTGATCTTGAAGTCAGCGGAATGTGATTACAGAACTTCCAAAGGACTGGGGAAACAGACAGAACTTTGTGTGCACCAGGACCCAGGAGAAAGGGGCCGTGACCCCACAGGAGCCTGAGCCAGACTTGCCTGGGAGTGTGTGAGAGTCTCTGGCAGAGGCCAGCTATGTGCTCAGGGGCGCTGAGAGCAGCAGTCCTGGGGGGTGCGGCCTGCTGGCCTCAGTCCTCTTGGTGGAGGTCAGCATTACCCCTACCGTAGAGCCTACAGCCTGCAACAGAGACGGCTACTCTAGGACTGGACCGCCTCAGGCCAAACTGCAGGGAAGAAGTGCAGCCCTGCCCATCAGCGAAAAACTGGATTAAAGCTGAGCATGGCCCTGCCCACCAGAGCAAGACCCAGTTTTCCCTACAGCCAGTCCCTCCCATCAGGAAGCTTGCACAAGCCTCTCATCCTTCTCCATCAGAGGGCAGACAGAATGAAAACCACAGTCACAGAAAACTAACCAAACTGATCACACGGACCACAGCCTCGTCTAACTGTGAAACTGTGAGCCGTGCCATGCAGAGCCAGACGGGTCATGGTGGAGAGTTTTGACAAAATGTAGTCCATTGCAGAAGGGAATGCAAACCACCACAGCATTCTTGCCTGGGAAACCCCATGAACAGTGTGAAAAGGCGAAAAGATACCACACTGCAAGATGAACTCCCCAGGTTGGTAGGTGCCTAGTGTGTTGCTGGAGAAGAGCAGAGAAATAGCTCCAGAAGGAATGAAAAGGCCGAGCCAAAGCCAAAGTGCAGACGCCTGGTTGTGGATGTGTCTGGTGGTGAAACTAAAGTCCAGTGCTGTGAAGAAAAAGATTGCAGAGGAGCCAGGGATATTAGGTCCACGAATCAAGGTAAATCGATTTACCTTGGTCAAACCAGAGTTGGCAAGAGTGAAATCGACATTTTAAGAATTAGTACACTAAAATGGATGACCACGGGCAAATTCAACTCAGGTGACCATTACGTCTACTACCGTGGGCAGGAATCCCATAGCAGAAATGGAGTAGCCCTCATAGTCAGCAAGAGAATCCGAAATGCGGTACTTGGGTGCACTCTCAAAAACAGCAGAATGATCTTGGTTCGTCTCCAAGGCAAACCATTCAGTATCACAGCAATCCAGGCCGATGCCCCAGCCACTAACGCAGAAGAAGCTGAAGCTGAGCGGTTCTATGAAGACCTACAAGACCTTCTAGAACTAACGCCAAAAAAAGATGTCCTTTTCATCACAGGGGACTGGAATGCAAAAGCAGGAAGTCAAGAGATACCTGGAGTAACAGGCAAGTTTGGCCTTGGAGTACAAAATGAAGCAGGGCAAAGGCTAACAGAGAACACACTGGTCATGGCAAACACCCTTTTCCAACAACACAAGAGACAACTCTACACGTGGACATCACCAGATGGTCAATACTGAAATCAGAATGATTATATTCTTTGCAGTCAAACATGAAGAAGCTCCACACAGTCAGCAAAAATGAGACCAGGAGCTGACTGTGGCTCACATAACGAGTTCCTTATTGTAAAATTCAGACTTAAATTGAAGAAAGTAAGGAAAACTGCTAGCCCATTCAGGGATGACTTAAATCTCTTACGATTATACAATGGAAATTTGACAAATAGATTCAAGAGATTGGATCTGGTAGAGTGTGTGAAGAACTATGGATGGAGGTTCGTGGCATTGTACAGGAGGCAAGGATCAAGACCATCCCCAAGAAAAAGAAATTCTACAAGGCAAAACGGTTGTCTGAGGAGGCCTTACAAACAGCTGAGAAAAGAAGAGAAATCAAAGGCAAAGAAAAGGAGAGCCATCTGAATGCTCGGTTCCAAGACGGCAAGGAGATGAGAAAGCCTTAAGTGAGCAATGCAAAGAAACAGAGGAGAGCAAGAGAATGGGAACGACTAGAGATTTCCCCAGGAAAAGTAGAAATAGCAAGGGAACATTTCATGCAAACAGGGACACAATAAAGGACAAAAACAGTGTGGACCTAACAGAAGCAGAAGAGGTTGCAAGCTGCACAGAAGAGCTACACGAGAGAGGTCTTCACGACCCAGGTAGCCACGACGGCGTGATCACCCACCTCGAGCCAGACATCCTGGAATGCGGAGTCAAGTGGGCCTCAGGAAGCAGCGCTAGGAACACGGCTAGTAGATAGAGGGGATCGATTTCCAGCTGAGCTGTTTCAGATTCTAAAAGACGCTGTTAAAGTGCTTCGCTCAGTATCTCTGTGAATGTGGAAGCCGCAGGACTGAAAAAGGTCCGTTTTCATTCCAATCCCAAAGAAGGGCAATGCCAAAGAATATTCAAACTACCGCGCAGTTGCACTCATTTCACACTGAGCGAGCTAATGCTCAGAATCCTGCAAGCCAGGCTTCATTCAACAGTGCGTGAGCCAAGAGCCTCCAGGTGTAGAAGATGGACTTAGGAAAGGCAGAGGAACCAGGAAGCAGATTGCCAGCATCAACTGGATCACAGAAGAAAGCAAAGGAATTCCAGAAGACATCTGCATCGACTGTGCAAAAGCCTTTGACTGTGTGGATCATTCTTCACGAGATGGGAATACCAGACCATCTTACCTGCTTCCTGAGAAATCTGTGTGCAGGTCAAGAAGCAACAGTTAGAACCGGATATAGAACAACGGACTGGTTCCAAATTGGGAAAAGGGTACGTCAAGGCTGTATATTGTCACCCTGCTTATTTAACTTATATGCAGAGTACATCATGAGAAATGCTGGGCTGGGTGAAGCACAAGCTCGAATCAAGATTGCTGGGAGAAATATCAACAACCTCAGATATGCAGATGACACCACTCTTATGGCAGAAAGCAAAGAGGAACTAAAGAGCCTCCTGATGAAAGTGAAAGAGGAGACTGAAAAAGCTGGCTTAAAACTCAGCATTCTAAAAACTAAGATCATGGCATCCAGTCCCATCACTTCCTGGCAAATAGATGGGGAAACAATGGAAACAATGACAGACTTTTATTTTTTTGAGCTCCAAAATCACTGCAGATGGTGATTGCAGCCACGAAATTAAAAGACACTTGCTCCTTGAAAGAAAAGCTATGACCAACCTAGACAGCATGTTAAAAAACAGAGACATTACTTTGCTGACAAAGATAACTGTAGTCAAAGCTATGGTTCTTCCAGCAGTCATGTATGGATGTGAGAGTTGGACCATAAAGAAGGCTTGAGCACTGAAGCACTGATGCTTTTGAACTGTGGTGCTGGAGGAGACTCTCGACTCCCTTGGACTGCAGGGAAATCCAACCAGTCCATCCTGAAGGAAATCAGTCCTGAATATTCATCGGAAGGACTGATCCTGAAGCCGAAGCTCCAATGCTATCTGATGTGAGGAACTGACTCACTGGAAAAGACCCTGATGCTGGGAAACATTGAAGGCAGAAGGAGAAGAGGGTGGCGGAGGATGAGATGGTTGTATGGCATCTTCGACTCGGTGGACGTGCATTTGAGCAAGCTCCAGGAGATGGTGATGGACAGGGAGGCCTGGCGTGCTGCTGTCCATGGGGTTGCAGAGTCGGAGACGCCTGAGTGATTGAGACCTTACTTGTAAGTACGGCTTTTGCAGGTGTGATAAAAGTGAGGTCCTCCTGGACTAGGGTGGGCCCTAATCTGGTGCCTGGTATCCTTAGAAGACAGCCCGTGAAGATAGAGGTGGAGACAGGGTGATGCGTGCAGTTTCTAACGGTGGTTACGAACCAGACTAGGACACGTAGCCAGATGGGCCAGCGTGTCTCCCACTTCAGAGCAACAAGTGCTGAAACCTGGGGGCTGCAGGGGCCTGGGGTCTGCAGGCGGCTGTGGGGCTGTAGGTTGGGCGGCCCTTGGCGGGCGGAGCAGCCTGCAGTGGCCTGCCTCGTTCCTCCGGCGCCGGCTGGCTCCTGGCGGTGAGGCTGTCCTGGCGGCAAGTCTGCGCGCGAGCTGGGTCGGTCCTTCTTTCTGGCCTTCGTTCGCAGCTCTGCGGCTCTTTGCCGCCCCGGCCTGTGTTTCGGGCGCAGGGTGAGGGCCTCTCACTGCGGTGGCTTCCCTGGCCGTGGAGCTCAGGTTCAGAGCGAGCGGGCTTCAGTCGTTGCAGCCCGTGGGCTTAGCTGGTCCAGGCGCGTGGGGGTCTTTGCCACGGGTCAGGCCTGTGTCCCCTGCACTGACAGACAGATTCTTAACCCGTGGACCACCAGGGATGCCAGGGCCAGGTCATTTCTAAACTGATGTTGGAAAGAAGATTTTTAAGAGAAAACAGAAAGCCAGCAATCCTTCAGATGCACAGTCCTCCCCTAGTCGGCCAGGTGCGGTAGTGCTGGGTCTGTGTTGCCCACAGGTGGAGAAGGGGTCCAGGGCCTGGTGGCGGCACCCCGGCCTCCTTCGCAGACACTCCTGGCCTCCTGGGGTGGGTGCGGCGAGGAGCGTCTTTGGGAAGCCCCACGAGCCCCTGAAGCTGGGGGACCTCCTGCCGCGCCGTTGCTCGGCCTGTCTCCACCTGAGCAGCTCAGGACGCTTGCAGATGAGGTGCTGCCCGAGGTGGAGGCAGAGGCCGGGGCGGCCGGTCACTGCCTCCTTAAGGTCGCTGCCTTCCCGGTCACTCACCCTGGTGAGCCTTAGAAGCTGGCCCATGGGGCCTGGGCTGCACTGGTGTTGCGTGCAGACTCCCGTCTGCATTCACACCGTGTGTACTTGTATCCGTATGTTGATGCCTTTCACACACAGAACACGTGTTTTCCCTGAGTGCTCTTCCGTATCAGATGGAGACGAGGACAGAGGCGCCCCTGCTGAAGCCACAGCTTCTGACCTGAGTGGCTTTCCAGGGAGGTGACCGTCCCCGCAGGCCAGGGCTCTGTGCTCACAGTGATTCCTCCAGATTCGGTTTTGAGCCACTGGGAGGGGGACTTGGTGCAGCTTGGCTGCGTGTGTCCATGTCCTCAGGCACATCCGTCCCCCGACAACGACAGGGTCCCCGCAGGACTGTGCTGCTGGACAGGGAGGCGCGCCTGGGGAAGCTGGGCTGAGCTGGCCCGGGTCTGTGTCCCCTGGAGGGAGGCCTTCTGCCGTATTTCCTGCAGGAAGGCACAGGACAGGGCCTTGCAGGCTGTGGGCCTTCAGAAGTGGCCAGTGTTTAAGGAACACAAGTAAGTTCAAGGCCCAGCACCGGGTCTGGGTTTATGCCTTTAGGTTCCGCACCACTGGAACAGTCTGCAGAGACAGCCTGCCCTCCCATCGAGGGGGGCTTCCCTGGTGGCTCAGAGTTAAAGCGTCTGCCTGTAGTGTGGGAGACCTGGGTTCGATCCCTGGGTCGGGAAGATCCCCGGGAGAAGGAAATGGCACCCACTCCAGTATTCTTGCCTGGAGAATCCCATGGATGGAGGAGCCTGGTGGGCTACATTTCACGGGGTTGCAAAGAGTCGGACACGACTGATCGACTTCACTTTCACTTTCGGCTAAGAAGGCTCTAGTTGGTTCTCATCGCCCTGTCTGGACGGGGCTCACCCAGACCAAGTGCCTTGGCAGCAGCCGGCGGCCCCAGCCGTGTGGACGGGCTCGGAAGGCCCTGGGCGGGGCCTGCAGGGCCGGCCTGGTGCTGGAGGGCCATGTGCCGGGAGGAGGTTCTGATGCCTGCTGGCCAGGTCCAGAGAGAGGCCTCCTTTCCTTCTTCAGCCCAGCGGTGAGGTCATCAGGGCCCCAAAGGAAGGACGAAGTAGTGGCCTTCCAAGAATGGGCCTCGCCCGGCTTGGCTGTGATGCCTATGAGGTCAGAGGGCAGTGAGGCTCTGCTGGGCTGATGGTGCACCGGCGCCGGACCCCTTTGGGCGAGATCCCTGCTGACGAGGTTGATCCGCTGGTGCTTGTCACACCCGTTGTCACCAGCCCTGATTTCCTGTCCACCTGGTGCTGGACACGGCCCGTGTGCCAGGGCCTGACCTCACTTCCTCACCCACTGCCCTCACGAGTGAGTCCCTGTCATGGAGAAGGGCCCAGGGAAGCGTCTTCCCTGAGGCCTTTCCCAAGGGGGCCAGGCCGACTGATCCCTCTAATGGGGTTTCCCTTCCTTCCTGTCTTTCTGTTCACTTCTAGAGCGAAGTCCGAGGAAAACGGGGAAAAGAGTACTCTTAAAGTTCCCTGAGGGACTCTGGCGGTCCCGTGGTTAGGACCCTGCGCTCTCACTGCCAGGGCCTGGGTCCGATCCCTGGTCAGGAAACAGATCCTGTAAGCTGTGTCAAAACATTTCCCTGAGAGAAAGAGGACGAGGCTTTCAGAGTATTTCTGGCCACCTGGTCAGTGCGCTGCCGTCGCAGGCTGGGCTTATCCTGGTTGGGGCGTGACCGAGCTCAGGGAGCAGTCTTCCCTCACGGATGCGGGTTTGGGCCCAGGGAGGGACCCAGAGCCTGGCCGTGCCCCTGAGTCCCCCAGTTGTTTAATTTTATTGAGGTGTAGCTGGTTTACAGTATTTCATTAATCCTACTGTACAGCAAAGTGAGCCAGTTATGACATATGTATAAAGCTGTGTATGTACACATACGTGTGTGTGTCAGTCGCTCAGTTGTGTCCAACTCTTTGCGACCCCATTTGCCGGGAGCCAGCACAGGAGATCCCGCCCGTGACAAGGTCATGCGGAGAGGCCTGATGGGCAAGGCGAGTCAGGTCTCGAGGGTCCTCTGTCTGAGCATCTGCCCCGAAACCAAAAGTGTTTCCTGTCTGCTATGCTAGACTCTTCTGACGTCACCACCTTCTCTCTGGAGAGGTAATTCAGAGCTCCAGTTACCAGTCTCCTGCCTATGAAAAGCATGTTTCAGCTTAAACCCCTTTGATGGCTCTCTGACTTGCCTAACAGTTGGGGACTTTTACAAACTTGTGAATTGTTTATGGCCCCCAACCTCTAGAGGCACGAAGCTTAAAGCATCTCAAAGATACAGAGCCTTTTCTAAAGAGCTAAGAATCATATTGGTGACGGGTTTCACTGTTGACTCAGTAACTGCTGCCAGGCCTCCGTATTCTTTATATTTTAGGCACCTGGAGGATATTAATCAATGTAATTGGGATATAGAAAAGGGAATATAGTAGTTTTGATGTTAGCAACACTAGACTTTTGAGTTAATTACTTTTCCCTTTGTTATAAATCACTGTACTTCTTTCATTGTTATAAACTGTTGTGTCTTTGCTATGTAAGAATGTAACTTTATTTAGTACTTTTTGAGAGTGGCACCAGACTTTGGGAAGAACAACACTTTTAGACAAATAAGTCTTCTGGTTGACAAACCCTTATCAGAAAAGGGCCGTTAAAATGTTAATTGGCCTTCTGGCCAGAAGATAATGTAAATCACCTAAGACTTGTGTATACAACTAAGTATGCAGAGAGAAAGCCTGGTCTCAATAAGAGCCAGGGCTGCTGACAGTGCCTAATTTTGTAAATCACCCATTGATCTCTATGTACAAAAAAGGTATAAAAAGCCTTTACAACAATAGAGGATGGGCCAGTCACTGGACTGGTTTCCCCCATGTCTTCTTTATTTTCAGGCTGAATTCCCATCTGGAGCGGGGAGGCTCGCCATGTCTATTTACTTGCCCCGGCTTCTAAGATCCATGAGAGAGGGAGCCCAGGGCAGGGCACCCTCCGCTATGCAAACGGGCGCCAGTGGCCCAACGTAGATGGTACAAATCTCTTGTCCTGAGGTCTTATTAGATTTCCTCGTAAACCAAGTTATTCAGCCTCTTTTCTCCACTAAATTTTCCTACTACACTATCTCTTCTTAATCTCTCTTTATATTTCTAAATAAATAAGTTTTTCCTCACCACGCCATCCCTGCTTCGAATTACCCTGGATCCACCGGGGCTGGACCCCGGCAGCCATAAACTGTAGACAGGCCCCTCTGTCCGTGGGATTTCCTGGGCAACAATACCGGAGTGGGTTGCCATGCCCTCCTCCAGGGATCTTCCTGGCCCGGGGGTCGAGCCCAGGTCTCCTGCATTGCAGGCGGATTCCTTACCGCCTGAGCCACCAGGGAAGCCCGCATGTATGTGTGTGTATAGTGTGTACTCGTTTCGAAGTCTTCCCTGTGTGGTTAATCACAGGATGCTGAATTCAGTTCCCTGTGCTCTACAGGACCTTGTTCCTTCTCTGGTAACTGTTCGCAGCTCCTGATCCCAGACTCCCAGCCCAGCCCTCCCCACTCGCCCTGCCCCTCGGCAGCCTCAGGAGTGTCCTCTGCTTCTGTGTGGTGGGCAGAGTCCACGTGTGAGTGAGATATGGTACTGGTCTTCCCCTTTCTGACTTTGGTATGATGGCCTCTACGCCCATCCCATCAGTTCTTTTTTTAATATTTGTTCAGCTGTGCCGGGTCTTGGTTGTAGCATGTGGCATCTAGCTCCCTGACGAGGAATGGAACCCAGGCCCCTGCACTCGGAGGTTGGAGTCCCAGCCAGTGGACCAGCAGGGAAATCCCGCAACACTTCCTGACCCCAGGCTTGGGCAGGCCCAGCTGCGAGACTTCTGGGCACGCATCCCGTGGCTGTGCTCGCAGGAGGGTGTGCCAGCTGGGGCTGTGTGCTCAGCCAGCCTGCACTCTGGGTGAAGCTCCAGGCTGTCATTGAGAACAGGCAGGTTGTGCACTGCTGGGGGACACAGCATTTTACCAGGGAACAGAAAAGCAGAGTGCCAGGACAGTGCTGTCAGACCCGAGTATAAAATACACGTGCCACAGACGCGTGCCAGCACCCTGGCGAGACCCCTGGCCAGATCGTGAGCAGTGGTTGCCTCTGAAGAGTGTAGCAGGCTGCTGGGGGAAAAGGAAGTTTCCATTTGTTTACTTCCCTGTGTTTGAAGCTTTGAGAACCATGCACGTTTTTGCTTTGTTCTGAAGCACTTAGGAGAGCGCTCGGTCCAGGATACTAGCTTTCCAGAGCTGCTCTAACATCAGCCGTGTGGCGCTCGGTCCGGGATACTAGCTTCCCAGAGCTGCTCTAACATCAGCCGCGTGGCCTAAGGCAATAATAGACAGGCTTCCTGGTGGCGCTGGTGGTCAAGAACCCACCTGCCAGTGCAGGAGACGCAAGAGACGGGCTGGACCCCTGGGTCAGGAAGAGTCCCTGGAGGAGGCGTGGCCCACGGCAGTGCTCTCGCCTGGAGAACCCCAGGCACAGGGGGCCTGGCGGCTGCCGTCCATTAAACTGCAGGGCTGGGCGTGAGCGAGCGCGCGCAGCACAAAGACAAAGACACTTGGCCTCTGCTGCTCTGAAGGCCCGAAGCCCCGAGTCAGGCTGTGGGGGTGGGTCCTTCTCTCCAGCCTCCAGTGGCTGCTGGCGCCCCGGCGTCCTCTGGCTTGTGGACACAGCGCTCCAGCCTCTGCCTTTTCCCACACGCGGCCTCCTCTGTGTGTCCACACTTGCCTCTTATGAGGACACTGGACGTTGGATTCAGGTCCATCAGATCCGGCGTGGCTTCATCTTAACTAGTTACATCCTCAGGGGCTGAACAGCTTTCTGGAAACAGCTAAATGAAGTCACGTTCCCAGGTGTCAGGGTGAGAACGTGGGCGTGGCTTTGGGGGCTGCCCACCGAGGGGGAGTTTCTGCCCTTTCTTTCAAGAGGTTTGGGATTGCCATGCTTACTAATTTGATGACGTAAAATCTAACATTATGAGTTTGCTCTTGAAAACAGAATTTTAGATGCCATCTCAGATGGAACTTTCGGGGCTGAAAACTCCTGAGTTAATCGTCCATCCAGAAGCCAGCCTCCGAATGAATGTGTTGGTTACGAACGGATGGGCGTCTGTGCCTGTCTTCTGCCTTGTGAACGTTTTTTTCTGATGTTGCTTCTTTCAGTCAGATCAGTTGAGTTCAGTTGCTCAGTCATGTCCGACTCTTTGCGACCCCATGGACTGCAGCACGCCAGGCCTCCCTGTCCATCACCAAGTCCTGGAACTTGTGATGCCATCCAAGCAGCTCATCCTCTGTCGTCCCCTTCTCCTCCACCTTCAATCCCTCCCAACATCAGGGTCTTTTCCAATGAGTCAGTTCTTCGTATCAGGTGGCCAAAGTACTGGAGTTTCAGCTTCAGCGTCAGCCCTTCCAATGAATATTCAGGGCTGATTTCCTTTAGGATGGACTGGTTGGACCTTCTTGCAGTCCCGGGGACTCTCAAGAGTGTTCTCCAGCACCACAGTCAGATCGCTGTGCTTTTAAATCTTCCCCTTAGGAAATCGAGCGACTCTCGGAGCAGCTGGAGGAGAAGGAGCGGGAGGCGCAGCGGCTCCTGAGCCAGCCGGGGCTCGAGCGGGAGGAGGAGGTGGCCCTGCTTCGGAGGAGTGTGTCGGAGAAGGAGCGGGCCCGGGCTGCCAGCCACGTCCTGTGTCGCTCCCTGGCCGATGAGACCCACCAGCTGCGGCGGACCCTGGCCGCCACGGCCCACATGTGCCAGCATCTGGCCAAGTGTCTGGATGAACGCCAGGGGGGCCAGGGGGCTGCGGGGGAGCAGAGCCCCGAGGTAGGCCCTGGGGCAGCAGGCCTCGCCTTGCGCCTCGGGGAGGGCCTCGCCCACCCTTCTGGGGATTTCCTCTAGGGTGGGGGGCCTGCAGAATGTCCAGGAGGGCAGACCTGTGGCTGCCCCCGGGCCCAGTGGTCTCTCCAGCCTCCACAAAGCAGCAGAGCTGGGGCAGGAGGGGTGTCCTGAGCGAGGCTGGCGCGTGCAGTGCCAGGGCCTCTGTGTGGGCAGCGCTGGCCCAGGGTGCGTCCGGTCGGGCAGGGCTGTCAGCTCCAGTGCAGCCTGGCCCCGCTGGGCCTCGGGCATGGGCAGGGAGGATGCAGGGCCCCGCTGGGCACAGTGCCCCCTGCCTGGCGCTGCTCGGGATGGGGCCTGCTGGGGGGAGAGCAGCGAGGGTGCAGGGGAGTGGGTGCGTTTCAGCATCAGGAAGCCCCCCACTGAGAAACCGAGGCCCCTCCGGGGACTGTTGGGAGCGGGGCCTGCGGGGTCGTGGCGGTGCAGGGGCCTGTGACAGTTTGGTCGAGAACCGCGCCCTGTGATGTAGGGCTGTTGGGAAGAGCCCTGCAGTCCTCTCGCACCAGCTCGGCAGGGCGTGGGGGAGGGCCTCGGTCTGAGAATCCCATGAAAAGGGAACCTCAGAAAGAAGAGGGCACACTTGAGAAACCAGAGTGCTCTCTGGGCAGGCTGTGGACTTGTATGATTCTGAGTCACGGGGCCCTTTCTCTCTGGGGATCTGAAAGCTGGTAGTGGTTGGCCTGGGCCGAGGCTCTAAGCTGACGTCATTTCTCAGCGCTGGTCTTGGCCGAGTCAGCGGGGTTTCCCGAGCCCGCTGGGTTAGCACACGCAGTTCCTTTGTCATTCGAGGGGAATTCTCAGAATAATGTCGCTGCCATCCATCCACATTGTTAAACGACTGAACTTCTGGCCTTTCGGTTAGACCCGCCCACCCTGCTGGGATTGGGTCAGCATGCGCGGGCTTGCTCGCGACGCCTGGGGAGGTTGTAGACAGTCGGCCCCTGAAGCTGACCGTGGTCATCTAGGACATGACACACCCAACGGGGGGTCGGCGGGCCCGAAGGGGGGGCCTGCCCCTGGCAGCCATGGGCCCTGGGCCGGGAAGGTCTCCGGTCACAGCGAGCTCGGCTTCCTGCCCCCTGCTTCACCCCGGCCCCAGACCTGTGAGGCTGGGCGTTTCGGGCAGGGAGCAGGTGCGACGCTTGGCCCCGGCGTGGGGTGGGCTTGGGCGGGGCCAGGACCACCCTCCCCTCTGGAAGCGCCTGTCCTCTCCTGTCTCCGTTGCACCTGCCGCAGGGCGGCTGCAGGGCCGTCTGCGACTCGGTGTCCGCACGGAAGGTGGTCACACGGAGTTTGGTCCCTTTCTCATGCAGCCCGAGTGTGCAGACGGGGACGCCTCTGTGCACACGGTGGTTGAGAAGTTACGGGAGGAGAACCGGGTGCTGAGGCAGAAGGTGACTCACGTGAGTGTCTGAGATCGCACTTGGGTCAAGCACCCCCTGCGACTGTGGGTGAGGGGCCCCCCCTGCCCTGAGATCGCTTTGGCTGATGCACAGGGTCCCCAAAGACCCGACACGTTTGCCCAAAAGGATGTGTTGAGCACGTCTGGTTGTCCTCCCCCCTAAATTAATCCGCGTGCTGCTAAATGACGTGCAGGGATCACTGTGAATCCAGCGTTCAGGCAACAACTCTGCCGTCACTGCGTCCGGGCGCTCCCCGCCGCTGAGTGGGCGCAGCTGGCCTCCACGTGGGGACGGGCCTCGCATTCTGGGCGGGCTCGAGGGCGCTTTCCGGCCCCCAGGTGGAGGACCTCAACGCTAGGTGGCAGCGCTACGACGCCAGCAGGGACGAGTACGTGAGGGGGCTCCACGCGCAGCTGAAGGGCCTGCAAGTCCCCCTGGAGCCCGAGCTGATGCGGAAGGAGGTTTCCCGACTCAACGCACAGTTGGAGGAAAAGATGGATGACTGTGCGGAGGCGCGGCGGGAGCTGGCTGCGGCGAGGAGCGCACGGGACGCAGCGCTGGAGCGCGTGCAGATGCTGGAGCAGCAGGTGCGGCGCGCCGTGGTCGCCGGGGGCGAGGCTGCCTTCTCCTCCTGCCCGGGTAGGGGGCGGGGCTTCCTCCTCCTGACGCTGGGGGGCGGGGCCTTCTGCTACTGACGGGATAGGGGCGGGGCCTCCTCCTCCTGACGCGGGGGGCGGGGCCTCCTGATGGGGTGGGGGCGGGGCCGCCGCCTCCCCCCGATGCGGGCGTCTCCTCTCGCAGATCCTCGCGTACAAGGACGACTTCACATCGGAGAGGGCCGACAGGGAGCGGGCGCAGAGCCGCATCCACGAGCTGGAGGAACAGGTGGCCTTGCTGCAGCGCGAGGTGTCCTGGAAACAGGTACAGCCGGGATCTCCTCGGGCCCGGGGCGAGGGTCGTCTTCGTTTCTCTCTCACGCATTTCGAGCTCTCCTGAGGCTGCCGAGACCTCGGTTCCACTCCAGGCAGGGCCGCCGTGCCCAGTGCCCGGAAACCTCCGGGTGGCACGGGTGTGTGCGTGGAGGGTGGCGTCCGCCGGCCCGTCCTGGCCTCGTGCCCCGGCTGGGAGCTCCTGCACGCGGCCCCTCCGTGCTGCGTGGTGGGGTGGCCCCCATGCGGGTCTCTCCCCTCGTGGGCACAGGCGGGAGGTCCAGACTCCGCAGTCGTCCCTGGCACGTCCTCGTTCGGGCCTCGACCCCAGGCAGAGCAAAGGTGCGGGTCCTACACAGCGATGGACGTGGCTCCAGACGCTGGAGCCGAGACCAGCCCTGGGAGCGGACTCCTGCCTTTTCCTAGGATGCTCGTGAGCCAGTCTCCTGCCGGATTCACACAGGGAGCAGATCTCCCAGGTATTTAGAGACCGACGCTTCGGAGCCTGTGGCAGCTGGTGGCCGGAGGCCTGGGACGGGATCCCAGTGGCTGGACCTCTCCGCAGAGCGCGGGTGCTCGGGAGCGACCCAGGGAGGCCAGGGGGACCTGCAGTGCCCACATTGCCTGCGGTGCTTCAGCGACGAGCAGGGCGACGAGCTCTTCAGGCACGTGGCCGAGTGCTGCCAGTGAGCCCGGCGGCCCGCGGTGGGCGCCCCGCCTCACGATCGGGGCCCCCGGCACAGGCTGGGGGTGCTGCTGAGCCTCCGTCTCGGCCACTCTTGGGTCAGCGGGAACTTGCGGTGGGACTGGCGGCAGGGGTAGGGGTTGGAGCTTCTAGCGTGGAGCTGGTCTCCCAAGCGGCCAGGCCGAGGCCATGAGCGGACGGCCATGAGCCTGCTTGCTGGCCAGCACGGGGCTTTGCCCCCGCCCTGCCCCGGGAGTCATGGAGCCGAGCGCTCGCTGCACTGAGACACGCTGCGCTGCACTGGTGTTCGCCACACCCCCAGAAGTTGGACACGTGATCATGTGGCGACTCTGTAATAAAGGGACTTGCTAAGTGGCTGTGCCGACTGTGCGTTGGGGACTGGGGCGCAGGGGCCTGGCCGCACTTCCACCTGGGCCTGAGTTAGCTGCCGAGGAGACACGCCTGCGGAATGTCGTCTGTGGGGGCCTCCAGAGCCCTTTCGTCCAGCCCAGAAGGAAGTCGAGGACGGGCTGAGTGCAGAGGAGAGCCCTGCAGGGTGGCGCAGGGCCATGGGGCCCGTCACCCCGCTAACCGTCAGGAGAGCCAGGAGACTAGGGGTTCCTCTCGCGCTCACTGCAGGCAGGGAGGCGTCACAGCAGCAGGGGACACAGCTGGGATATGAACCCCCCCCCACCCCGCTGGCCCCAGGCGCTCCCCTGGGGGCCCCCTGCCTGGAACAGCTGCCACCATGCGGGTGCACACGGCCTCTTTCTCCAGTTCTGCCTTCCTCCGAGGGGAGTTGAGGCATCAGTCCTTCTGTGGGATTCCCCACGCCCCCCGGGGTCCACAAGCCTGACTAGAAGCTGTCGGTCTTGAGTGTCACGGGGAGCCTCCGTCCTCAGGAGCTGGGGACTTGGCAGACGCCCAAGTGCTTCTTGGAGAGAAAGGAGCCACAGGAGGGGACCCCTCAGAGCCTTAGCTGACCCTGAACCGGGCAGGCTGAGAGTAAGACTCCATGAATCCTGCGGCAGGAACGGGGCTGGACAGCAGGACGGGCGGAGCAGAGGCCCTGGCGGCTGTCCCTCAGGGTTAGAGGGGGCAGCTGCATCCTCGGTTTTCGTTTGAAACCCTCAAGGGGCCACATTTTTAAGAGTGAAGTTGACATCTCAGGGCAAAACCATAACATCCCTCTCTTCCAGGTAGCCAACCAGTAATCCACAGGCCTGCTGGACAAAACCCATTTTTCTCCAGACACAAGTAACAATCCACAGTCCACTATACAGTAACAAACTCTAGACGTGGGGGAAGAGGCACAGTGAAGATACAGCCACACAAATGCTGCACGCAGCAGCTGCTGCTGAGCCGCTTCAGTCGTGTCTGACTCTGCAACCCCATAGACGGCAGCCCACCAGGCTCCCCCGTCCGTGGGATTCTCCAGCCAAGAACACGAGTGGGTTGCCATTTCTTTCTCCAGTGTATGAAAGTGAAAAGTGAAAGTGAAGTCGCTCAGTTGTGTCTGACTTTTAGCGAGCCCATGGACTGCAGCCTACTAGGCTCCTCTCCGTGGGACTTTCCAGGCAAGAGTACTGGAGTGGGGTGCCATTGCCATCTCATATGTAGCAGATGGTACTAAAAGAAATAAGGATACTGTGGAGGTTGTTGAGGCTGGTCAGAAGTAATTCTGGATAAAAGTACAGAAAGGAGGGCAGAGCATGGGGATGAGTAGACACAGACAAGTACTGATGTTTAAAACAATGACGTCTTGAAGGTTTTCAGACACGCAAACCACCGTGAGAACTTTCTAGGTGGGGGAGCAGAGTGCTTAGGCAGCTTACACACACAGGTTACAAGGTTTTTGCACTGATTTGCAGTAGATGAATGGATTACAGGAGCACGTTACAGGCTCTAGAGAAGCCACTGAAGCAGTGATGGAAATACTCAATTAAAAAGTTACAGAGGGATTTCCCGAGCAGCCCGATGGCTAAGACTCTACTTCTTTACCTGTTTGCTTGGCTGCACCGGGTCTTAGTTGCAGCGCTGCAGGGTCTTCAGGCTTTGTTGCAAGTCAGGTCCTTTAGTTGTGACACGTGAACTCTCAGCTGTGGCATGTGGGGTCTAGTTCCCTGACCGGGGATGCAGCCTGGGCCCCCAGCATTGAGAGTGTGGAATCTTAGCCACTGGACATCAGGGAAGTCCCCAGAGTCTACTGATGCAGGGGCCTGGGGTTTGATCCCTGGGTGGGGATAAGAATTCCACCACACGTGGCAATAAATAAACTTACCAAATCCTCTGACTCAATAACGACTACGGTCACAGCAGACGAAAATAAGTCTTGCCTGCGTGCCCATCAGAAAAGATGAAGACACACCACGCCAACGTTAACCAAGAAAATCAGACAGTGCACTTTAAGACAAAAAATATTACCAGAAATAAAGATCAACGACACATAACGACAAAAGTGTAAATTTATCAGGGGTATATAATATACCCAGATTTGCATAGAGCTAATAATACCAATATAAAGCATAAGAACTAGATAAATAATCTCAGTAACTGAAAGAAGCAGGGGAAAAAAATCGGTAAGGATATAGAAGATTTAACCAAAATAATCTACCTGGCCTAATTCATATGTAGAATGCAAGTTACACCCAACAAGTGCTAACTTTAATTCTTTGCAGGTGTACATGGAATGCTTCCAAGAGAGACAAATCAGTGAGTCACAACAATATTTCAAAGAGCCTAATCACGGAATTTGTGATTGCTGACCACTAAGATTAAACCACAATTCAGCAACAGAATGGTAACTAATAAATTCCTAGCATATTTCTAAATGATCCATGGGGAAAATAAATACAATGGAAATTGGAAATATTTTGAACTGAGTATAAATGAAAATACAAGTGACTAAATATTATGGAATACAGCGAAAGCAGTGACCAGGCTCCGAAGCTGTGTGCTGGGATGGAGGGAGGTGAGGCTTCAACGATCCAAGTGCTCAACCGAAGATGCTAGGGAAAGAACTGCAAATTAAGCCCAAAGAAAATGGAAGGAAATAATAAAGAAGCAGAATCAATGACATGGAAAACAGACAAAAATCATCAACGCCAAGAGTTCTTTTAAATAGTAGTAAGACTGAGAAACCCACAGCATGACTGATGAAGAAAGAAAACGTAAATTGCTAAAATCTGGAGTCAAAGATGAGCATCACTACAGATCCCTAGGATGCTAAAAAGATGAGACACACTGAAGAGTTGATGGAGCTGATACATGTGGCAGCTTAGATGGAATGGATCAAGCCCTTCAAACACACAGCTTCCTAAAACTGAACAGGAAACCTGAACAGCCTTATATCACTTACATAGATTGAAGCTGTAATTAAAGGTCTTTTCACAAAGGAAATTACAGTCTCAGATGACTCACTGGTGAATTCTTCCTAACGTCTAAGAAAGACATACCAATATGCTACAGACTCAGGAAACCAAATAGGAGTGTTCCCTAACTCATTTTATGACACTGGAACGTGAGAAAAGGCACAAAGGAAAGTGACAGATTACTCTCGAACATAGAGGCAAAAATCCTAAAAAAGTAAATAAAAAATATAACCAAGTGCAATTTTTATTACCGGAATATAAGACTGCTTGACATTAAAAAAAAATAATGCAGCCTAAAAACAGACCAAACAAAAACAAAACCCCATATAATCATCGCAACCGAAGCAAAAAGAGCACATGGCAAAATTCAGTAGCCACTCGCGACACCACCACAGCAAACGAGGAGCAGGGCTGTTTCCTCAGTCTGACCAAGGTGTGTGTCCTCCACCTGATGGAGCGCTGAGCACTCTCCCTGAGGAGGGCCCCGTCAGGCAAGGTGCTCACTATTGTTCCTGCAGTTCCACCTGGTACAGGGCAATCGGGCAATAAAACGAAGACTAGGAAAACTGGAAAAGGAGATAAAACTGGCCCTACTCACAGATGACAGATGGTGCGTGTAGAAAACCCTCGGGGCCTTCATAAAACAGTTTAATCAGGAAGCCGACAATCCCAAGAGACAAAGATGTCTGAATGTATGAAACATCTGTTGTATTCCTGTATGTTTTCAACAAATGGAAAAGCCAATTAAGAAAACCTGCCGAGTTGAATTGTGCCCCCCCCCCCAAAATAACTTCACCAAAAAATGTTGAAGTCCTAATCCCCAGAATATGTGAATGTGACCTCATTTAGAAAGAGGGTCTTTGCAGGTGTAATCTAAGGTGATGTCCTGCTGCATTAGGGTGGGCCAGTGACCCGCGTCCTTAGAAGAAAAGGGCAAGAGACACACACGAGAGCGTGCCATATGGGGACAGAGGCCAGGACTGGAGTGGTGTGTGGATAGGCCAAGGACACCAGTGACCACAGGACGCTGGGAGCACAGCAAGGAAGAGCTTTCTCCTCATAGCCTCTACAAGGAACCAGTTCTACTCACACCTGAATTCTGGATTTAAATCTCCCACAACCTGGAGAATACATCTCTAAGCCATGTGGTTTGTGGCACTTTGTTATGGGAGCCCCGGGAAACTAACGCGTCACTTCGGTTTGGTCACTCAGTTGTGTCCAACTCTTTGTGACCCCATGGACTGCAGGCCTCCCTGTGCATCACCATTTCCTGGAGTTCACTCAAACTCATGTCCATCGAGTCGGTGATGCCATCCAACCCTCTCATCCTCTGTCATCCCCTTCTCCTCCTGCCTTCAGTCTTCCCCAGCATCAGGGACTTTCCCAGTGAATCAGCTCTTCACATCACGTGGCCAAAGGAGTGGAGTTTCAGCTTCAGTATCAGTCCTTCCAATGAGTATTCAGGGCTGATCTCTTTTAGGATGGACTGGTTGGATCTCCTTGCAGTCCAAGGGACTCTCAAGAGTCTTCTCTAGCACCACAGTTCACAAGCATCAATTCTTCAGCACTCAGCCTTTATGGTCCAGTTCTCAAATCTATACACGACTACTGGAAAAAGCATAACTCTTAACTAGATGGACCTTTGTGGGCAAAGTAATGTCTCTGCTTTTTAATATGTGTCTAGGTTTGTCATAAATTTTCTTCCAAGGGGCAAGTACCTTTTAATTTCATGGCGGCAGTCACCATCTGCAATGATTTTGGAGCCCAAGAAAATAAAGTCTGACACTGTTTCCATTGTTTCCCCATCTGTTTGCCATGAAGTGATTGGACCGGATGCCATGATCTTTGTTTTTTGAATGCTGAGTTTTAAGCTAGATTTTTCACTCCTCTTTCACTTTCATCAAGAGGCTCTTTAGTTCCTCTTTGCTTTTTACCATAAGGGTGGTGTCATCTGCATTTCTGAGGTTGTTGACATTTCTCCCGGCAATCTTGATTCCAGCTTGCGCTTCGTCCAGTCTGGCCTTTCTCATGATGGACTCTGCATGTAAGTTAAATAAGCAGGGTGACACTACACAGCCTTGACGTACTCTTCCCAGTTTGGAACCAGTCTGTTCTATGTCTGGTTCTAACTGTTGCTTCTTGACCTGCATACAGATTTCTCAGGAAGCAGGTTAAGACGGTCTGGTATTCCCATCTCTTGAAGAGTGATGCACACAGTCAAAGGCTTTTGCATAGTCAATGAAGCAGATGTTTTTCTGGAACTCTCTTGCTTTCTCTGTGATCCATGGATGTTGGAATTTGATCTCTGGCCCCTCTGCCTTTTCTGAATCCAGCTTGAACATCTGGAAGTTCTTGATTCGTGTGCTGCTGAAGCCTGGCTTGGAGGGTTTTGAGCGTTATCTTGCTAGCGTGTGAAATGAGCACAATTGTGTGGTAGTTTGAACATTCCTTGGCATTGCCCTTCTGTGGGATTAGCATGAAAACTTGGAAAACCACTAGGCCATTCAGATATGACCTCAAAAAAAAATCCCTTATGATTATATAGTGGAGGTGACAAATAGATTCAAGGGAACAGATCTGTAGACAGAGCGCCTGAAGAACTATGGATGAAGGCTTGTACACCATGCAGGTGGCACTGAGCAAAACCATCCCCCAGAGAAAGAGATGCAGAAAGGCAGAATGCTTGTCTCAGGAGGCCTTACAAACAGCTGAGAAGAGAGAAGGGAAAGGCAAAGGAGAAAAGAAAGATACATGAATCTGGATGCAGAGTCCAAAGAATAGCAAGGAGATAAGAAAGCCTTCCTCAGTGATCAATGCAAAGAAATAGAGGAAGACAACAGGATGGGAAAAATTAGAGATCTCTTTAAGAAAACCAGAGATACCAAGGGAACATTTCATTCAAAGATGGGCACAATAAAAGAAAGGAACTGTATGGACGTAACAGAAGCAGAAGAGATTGAGAGGAGGTGGCAATACTACACAGAAGAACTGTACAAAGAAGACCTTCACGACCCAGATAACCATGGTGGTGTGGTCGCTCACCTAGGTCCAGACATCCTGGAATGCAAAGTCAAGTGGCTTAAGAAGTATTCCTGCAAACAAAAAGCCAGTGCAGGTGATGGAACTCCAGCTGAGCTGTTTCAAGTCCTGAAAGATGATGCTGTCAAAGTGCTGCACTCAGTATGCCAGCTCATTTGGAAAGCTCAGCAGTGGCCCCAGGACTGGAAACCTCAGTTTTCATTTCTCGTAGTTCCTATTTATTTGTCATTGAGTCCACAGTTATTCCCTTCAGAAGCTTCTAGTCAGCTGTGACTTGTGTCTGGGGTATTTTTCTCGCTTTGGGTCTGGATCTTTTTTCATAGCTTCCAGTTCCTCACCGTGTTCACGTGCTGCTGTACACGCCTGAGCACAGTCCTAAGGTTTCATCAGGCACTCTAAGGCCCTTGTCCGCAGACTCACCGTCTTTGGTTCCGTCTCTGTTGCTGGTTTGACGTTTCCTCCGCTTGTGGCTTAGTTTCCTTCTTGGCATGGCCTGGATCCTAACACTTTGAACGGTACCTTGTCATGCGGGACAGGCTTGTTTAAGTACTGTCGGGCTTTGTTCCGGCAGGCAGCGAAGTTAACACTCAGGACCGGTTTGCTCCTTCTGAGGCTTATGTTCAGCCTTAAATTCCACCCAGGTGTTAGCAGAACCCCAGTGCTGAGCTCAGACCCCACAGAGGACTCCACGCCAGTGCACGCGTGTCCCCAGGTCTCTGCACCCTGGGTGGTGGAAACGCCCCCCCAGGCTTATTTAATGTTTAGACCCACGTGTGCAGCTGCCTCCAGGCAGGAAGTGGGGGCCCTTCCCTCAGCAAACACTGTTCCAACATCCAGAAGCAGTGTGTAAAACCTTGCCCTGGTTTCACAACTGCTGATGGCAGGAGCACAGCTCTGCGGCCGCTCTCCCTGCCCAGCACGCTCAGCCCACGGCCGACACCGCGCGGCGCCCGCCCGCCCACCTCTACCAGGCGTCCTGTTTGGGGAGCCAGCCCTTCAGAGCTCAGGCTGTTCCGAGTCTCCTCCCGCCCCGCACCGCTGTCCCCCCAACCCTGGACGGTGGATGCCAAAGGAACAGGGACTGCCTGGTCGTGAAGATGAAGCAGGAAGACACTGCCATTCTGCCGTCTCTGCGGTGACTCAAGAGGTTTCGTGCTGAGGACAGTGAAACAGTAGGAACCGTGCACTGTTTTTTCTTCTCCTTAAAAGAAAGAATGCGTTAATGAACCTGACAGGCACCACATTTTGGCTTCTTAATGGGATAAGTGTGTAGGAGGCAGGTTTCAAAGCCCACTTGGCTGTTTCTCTTCCAGACGCAGTCGTACTTCGTTTTCAGCTCACTTACCTCTGTAACCGGCACGAGGCCCTCCCAGGCTGGGCCCAGGCTGAACGGTGACCTCGCTGGGCACGTGTGGGGCTCCCTCCGCAGGCCTGGGCCCTGTGCCCCCAGCTGCATTGCGGTGACCCGGAGAGGACCCGGCCTCACCCCGGGGCCTCAGCCTCCTGGGGCCTGAAACCACCCTCTTTCTTGTTCCTGAGACGCCCCCTGAGGGACCAGGCATGCCAGAGGTGGTCAGCTGTGGGTCAGCTGGCTTCCAGGGGCTGGGAGGCTGAAATGCAGCAGGCGTGCTGGGCGGAGCGGACGTGGAAGGTTGGGGGCACGGCAGGTCTGAGCTCCGCCGGGAGGGGAGGTACCTGGCCCTGTTGGGGTCCAGGGACGCAGCAGGGTCTGCACCTCCCTGAGGACCCCCCGCTGTGGTCACGGCCGGCCTCACCGGCCTCAGTCTCTCCATTTGTTGGTCCATCCGACGCCCAGGAAAGACGGGCCCGCTGCGTGACCAAACCACCCCTGCCTGCTGCCCTCGCCTCTCCCGGCAACCACCGGCCCCTCCTGGACCCCGTCAGGGCCGCCCCAGCAGGAGAGCCATGCGAGCCCCTCCCTGCCCCCGGGCCTGGTCTGGGGCTCTGACCGTGGTCCACTCTGCACAGCCCGTGAGGAAGGCCTCCCGTGGTGACCACGGCGGCCCCGTGCCCGCGCTCCTCTCAGCCCTCCCAGCAGCCCGCTCCCTGGACGCCCCGGGCATCGTGAGATGCTGCCGGGGCACCTCGCCAGCGGAGAGCCAGACTGAGCTGTTTCCACAGAGGCGGGCCCTTGCCGCGTCCCCTCCCTCAGGGACGCGTGTGGGAGCCGCCTCACCCGGGGGCCGGCCGCAGCGGGAGCTGGTGCTGCAGGGTGCGGGCAGCCGGGCCAGCGCGGCTCCCCTGCGCCCCGGAGCCGTTTCCGCTCCCGCCGCCGGAGCCCCGGCCCCCGGCTCTGCTGCGCCCCCGCCCTCCTCCAGCGGCCCCGCGCTCGGCTCTCGCGGCGGCCCTGACCGCGCCGAGTGCCCGGCGGCGGTGCTGGCGCGCCCCGCCCCGGCGGACAGAGCGCGGGAGGGTGCCAGGGCTGCGGCGCGCGGGCTGCGGCCCTCCCCCTCGCCCCGCACGAAGCGAGCAGACCAGGCTCCTGCTGCACTAGTGTGTTCCATCTTTCAAAAAGAAAGACATGATTTTAATAGTACTTAACAATATGTTAAAAAAGTAGCCAGGCAGGCTCCGTGTTAATACAGTTTACACTCTACAGACTTCATGGTGTGAGTACTGGTGGGTGTTTGCTCGGAACGGTCTCGTTCTGCGGGGTCTTACACAAGCTGGCTACAAGTCGGGGGTCAGACACGGACGCGCGACGTGGACACTCTGGACAGTGGACTGTGGAGGACGGCGGGCCCGCCCGCCCGGGCCCCCGGTGGCCGCGGGCGGAGCTGGGCGGGGCCCCCCGGGGGGCAGGTGGCGGGACGGGGCGAGACGCAGGGGGCCGGCGCGCGGGGACGGCTCGCCGGCCGGCTCACGTACAGACGACAGGCACACGAGCTCACAGCGCAGCCGAGCGGCAGGCTCTCGTCCGGGGGCCGGGCGGCCACCGCGCCGCCCTCTCCAGCATCCTCGTTCAGTGGGCAGCAAAGGTGGCTTTTTTCAAGCTGAAGTTGGACCAGTTGATGGACAGTCTTTGTCGGGTCTGCCTGGCAGAATCCAAACAGAACCTGGAAGACAGGAAGCCGCACAGTCATGGGGTGGTGGGGGTGGCCCAGCCTGGCCGGAGCTGAGACCCCAGCAACCCCCGCCCCGGCTCTCGGCAGGGACCGACGCCACGGCCGCTGGGGAGGGTGGTCCCCCCTCAGGACACCGGCCAGAGCCCTGGACACCGGTGCAGTTCCGTGTCTTCTCCTCTCGGTCCGCAGGGAAAGGACCTGGTCCAGCCCTGCCACGGCCGGCACCCTGCCCTCCCTCACCCACGAGTCACGTGGGTGTGACGGGAAGCCCGGCGCCCCCAGGCCTGTCTGCTCCGCAGCTGTTCCCAGGCAGTGACGGCCAAGTTCTGCACTCAGCGAGGGAAAGGGTGCTTTCTTTCAAAAGCTTCTGCATCATTTCTGAAATCCTCACCCTTCCTTCACTGACGTGGTAGCAGGAATTTGAATTAAACCAGAAAATGGTACAGCTGTCCCTCATCCAGCAGCGGCAGCGTTCCCACCTCATCTAGGGTTGATCTTGGAGCCTAGAGGACTCTGTCCAGGGAGGGGACGCCCCCGGCCAGCCTGGCTCCCCCGCCTCCCAGCGAAGGGGTGCACTGTCGCCCAGGACCCAAACTCCGAGTCCAGTGAGGCTGCCTTTTAGAGCTTCTGGAAGCTTCCACCTCTGCCGCCTCCTTCGCACACAACCAGGGCGCTCAGCGGCTCCGGGCCTAAACACGAGCAAGGCTCAGGGGTGCTGGCAGCAGCCGGCCCGCCTCCTCCCCCGACACCAACCACCTCCCTCAGGCGTGTTCCACGCTGTTAGACAGACACACCCTTGTGTGTGCGCAACACCCCTGTGTGACTATCATGTAAAAGCCTGGGCACCCAGCCCTGGGCAAAAAACCCCGCACAGCCAAGCCCGGGCTCGGGGCTGAGCCCCGGACGCAGCCAGCAGGCCCGGCCTGGTCACCACAGGCCCTCACGGTTCTCTGCAGGGTCGGGACCTTGCAGGCGTCCACAGGGGCTGGGGCTGACCTCTCCACTCGGCCGCGTCCTTCGCCACCGTGGGCGTGCGGTCCTGCTGCGAGGCTGCACCATGCTGAGTGGACAGGACCCTGGAGGGTGCTCCCAGCGCGGACACGGCAGGGCTGGGCTCAGGGTCCAGGGGCACAGGATAGGCCGTTACAAGCTCAGTGGATCTGCCAAGCTCTTTTCCTCAGGGGCACCTGATGCTCCGCTTCTTGCCTGCGGCAGGGCTGGGGCCCGGCCACTCCCAGCACCAGCTGGCTGAGGCCTCCGCGGGGAACCCGTCACAAGCTTTCTGGCCATCGACTGCTTCGTCTGCCCACCTGCCAAGAGGTCTGTCTTTCCGTAGCGTGCTGCAATGCTCACACATCTTGGTATGAATCCTGTGATGTGCCTGCTACAATGCTGCTTTCTTCTTCTAGTAAAAAGCAAGCTGTTGATTTTAGTGCAGCTTATCAATCTTTTACTTTACGGTTGGAAGGTCTAAGAAGGGCTTCCCTGGTGACTCAGATGGTGAAGAATCTGCCTGCAATGTGGGAGACCTGGGTTCAATCCCTGAGTTGGGAAGATCCCCTGGAGAAGGAAATGGCTACTCCAGTGTTCTGGCCTGGAGAATCCCATGGACAGAGAAAGGAGCCTGGCGGGCTACAGTCCATGGGGTCACACAGAGTCGGACACAACTGAGCAACCAAGGCCAGCACACGATATAAAGAAGAAATACAGAGTGAATACCATGGGTTGGCAGGCAGGCCGGGGCCCCCGCAGCACCAAGCCCCGAGCCCGCCTCAGGCCCTGCCCTCCTCACCTGGGGAGGAACCACCGACCTGGCTTTTCACGCTGATCACCTCCGTGCCCTCCTTTACAGTCCTAACAGCTGTGTATGCACCCCTGAACAAGACACTCCATTTCTGAACACAGGCTTCGCCGAGGCGCAGCTGCCCTGGAGCAAACTGCGGGGAGGGAGTGTCTGGGAAATGGCCCCATCGGGCAGGGCACAGCACGAGCCCACGCCGCCCCAAGTCTCCCGGCCGCCTGGCCCCAGGCCAGCCACCTGCGTCTGCCTCCCCACGCCGTCCCCGCTCCCCGGACCTCACTCGCGTGGGGCCTCCGCGGAGCGCCCATGTGCCCCGCAGCAGCCCCGGGGTGGAGGGAGCGCCGCCTGTCTATCTGCTCGTCTGTGTGGACCTCGGGGTCACTGCCAGGTTGGGGCTGTAACACTTGCAGGAACGTCCAGGAACAAGTCTTGATGCGAGCATCCACTCTCTTCTCCCGTGAGCTTTCGGGGAGATGTCTGGAGAGGAGCTGCTGGACGGAATGGCAGGCACACTAAACGGTGTACTTCAGTCTGCCTGATTTCAAGTCCCGTGACGGTCTCATCATGTGCGCTCTTGCGTGCTGGGTCTTGTCTGACACGCAGCGTGTAAGGACTGTCCACAGTGCACACGGCTCAGCTCCGTCCCCTTCTCCTGCTGAGACATCCCTCCCCGGGCTGTATCACGGGTCCATCCCCACATGCTCCAGAAACACTGCGCTGAATTCCAGAGAACCCTCCCTGGGTTTTGACTCTACAGATAAACTTGAGGAAGTGCAACGGCTTAAGGTGCCAACCCTCCTGCGAGCGCGCGCACGGGGCCTCAGATCTGGGTCCTCCACGCTCCTCTGCGGCCCCCACGGCTCCTGATTCGCAGACACGGCACAGACTTGCACGCTGTGATGACTGCTGTCTTCCCTCAAACTCCGTTTCGGGCACTTACCCTACAGCCGGCTCTCGCTACACTGTGCTGCGTGCTCTGTAGCTCCCCACACAGACGATCTGCTCGCTCTAAGTGAAAGCCTGCTTCCTCCCTGCAGGCCTCGGGCCCCTGGTCTCGGCTCCTGTCCCTCTGTCTGTCCCGCGGAACCATGCGCAGGGCTGACAGCAGGTCCGTTCCACAGGGGCTTCCACACTCCTCCCACTTTGGAAGACGCTCCACCCACGTCTCTCTCTGCTGGTGAATCCCTTTTTTCAGGCTAAAGATATTTCCTTCCACGGCTTACTGTTTTTTCTTTTTTTAATTAATTATAAATAGGTCCTAAGATCTTAGCAAAGGTATTGTCTGAACCCATTGAAATGATCGCATGCCTCTTCTTTCATATATTAATGTAGCAAAAAACACTTCCTAATAGTAATTCAGTCCTGGAGTAAGGCAGTTTGGTCACATGCAGCTTTTTAAAAACATACTGTTGTGACTTGGGATGTTGAGTGTTTTCTTGATGATTTCACGTCTGACATTCGTGAGAGAAACAAGTCTGCAGTCGTTCATTTTCTCTGGTCCTGGTTCTAGCAGCTTTTGGCATCAATGCTGCATTTCTTTCCTGACGTGACGTGGGGGACTCCGTGGAGGTCAGTGCCTAAGACTCCGTTTCTTAATGTTTGCTGACCCCTGGTTCTTGCTTCATTATTTCTCTTACGCATTCTCTCTCTTGTTTCACTTTCTTCCAGTTTATTCTATTGTTGCTTTTCTAATTTCTCAAATGAAACCCTAACTCTAACTTTCAGGTCTTTGCTGCCCGACCCCAGCATTTAAGGCCTCAGTGGCAGTGCCCTCAAGAGCAGGCCTTCTCTCCGGTTTCCTGCCGTGCAGCTGACCGACACTGCTCCTCATTCTGCTGTGCACTCAAGTGGCTCAGCTGTGCCCACGTGTCTTCCCACCTTCTTTTCCACACGGTTGATCACAGGCCACTGCGTGCAGCTCCCTGTGCTCTGCGGGAGGGCCTTGTTCACAGATTCTGCAGGGAGGAGCCTGCTCACCTGTTCTCTGCAGAGCAGTTTGCATCTCCTAGTCCCTAACTCCCACTCCGCCCTCCGCAACCTCCCTCCCCGTGGCGACACCAGCTTGCGCTCTAGGCCTGTGACTCTGCTTTTGCCTCACAGACAGGTTCCCATGTGTCGTAGTTTAGATTCCAACATGACTGACGTCATAGGATGCTAGTCTTTTCCTTTCTTACTTAATAGGATCATCTCTAGGTCCATCCGTGTTGCTGCAAATGGCATCATTTCATTATATTTATGGCTGGTTAATATTCCATCGTGTCTCACTTTTTGTGACCGAATGGACTGCAGCACGCCAGGCCTCCCTGTCCATCACCAATTCCCGGAGCTCACCCAGACTCACGTCCATCGAGTCAGTGATGCCATCCAGCCATCTCATCCTCTGTCGTCCCCTTCTCCTCCTGCCCCCAATCCCTCCCAGCATCAGTCTTTTCAATGAGTCAGCTCTTCGAATCAGGTGGCCAAAGTACTGGAGTTTCAGCTTCAGCATCAGCCTTCCAATGAACACCCAGGACTGATCTCCTTTAGAATGGACTGGTTGGATCTCCTTGCAGTCCAAGGGACCCTCAAGAGTCTTCTCTAGCACCACAGCTCAAAAGCATCGATTCTTCAGCACTCAGCTTTCTTCACAGTCCAACTCTCACATCCATACATGACCACAGGAAAAACCATAGCCTTGACTAGACGGACCTTAGTCGGCAACATAATGTCTCTGCTTTATAATGTGCTGTCTAGGTTGGTCCTAACTTTTCTTCCAGGGAGCAAGTGCCTTTTAATTTCATGGCTGCAGTCACCACCTGCAGGGATTTTGGACCCCCCAAAATAGTCTCTCATTGTTTCCCCATTTATTTGCCACGAAGTGATGCCACAATCTTAGTTTTCTGAATTTTGAGTTTTAAGCCAGCTTTTTCACTCTCCTCGTTCACTTTCATCAAGAGGCTCTTTAGTTCTTCGCTTTCTGCCGTAAGTGTGGTGTTATCTGCGTACCTGAGGTTATTGACATTTTTCCTGGCAATCTTGATTCCAGCCTGTGCTACATCCATCCAGCCCAGCGTTTCTCATGATGTACTCTGCATATAAGTTAAATGAGCAGGGTGCCACAAGATACAGCAGCCTTGATGTACTTCTTTTCCTATTTGGAACCAGTCTGTTGTTCCATGTCCAGTTCTAACTGTTGCTTCGTGACCTGCATACAGATTTCTCAAGAGGCAGGTCAGGTGGTCTGGTATTCCCATCTCTTTCAGAATTTTCCACACTTTATTGTGATCCATACAGTCAAAGGCTCTGGCATAGTCAATAAAGCAGAAATAGATGTTTTTCTGGAACTCTCTTGCTTTTTCTATGATCCAACAGATGTTGGCAATTTGATCTCTGGTTCCTCTGCCTTTTCTAAAACCAGCTTGAACATCTGGAAATTCACTGTTCACATCCTATTGAAGCCTGGCTTGGAGAATTTTGAGCATTACTTTACTAGCATATGAGATGAGTGCAATTGTGCAGCAGTTTGAGCATTCTTTGGCATTGCTTTTCTTTGGGACTGGAATGAAAACTGACCTTTTCCAGTTCTGTGGCCACTGCTGAGTTTTCCAAATTTGCTGGCATATTGAGTGCAGCACTTTCACAGCATCATCTTTTAAGACTTGAAATAGCTCAGCTGGAATTCCATCATGTCCACTAGCTTTGTTCATAGTGATGCTTCCTAAGGCCCACTTGACTTCACATTCCAGGATGTCTGGCTCAAGGTGAGTGATCACACCATCATGGTTATCTGGGTGGTGAAGATGTTTTTTGTACACTTCTCCTATGTGTTCTCGCCCCCTCTTCTTACTATCTTCTGCTTCTGTTAGGTCCTTACCGTTTCTTTTATTTTGCCCATTTATTGTGTCTAATTCTCTGTAAAGCCCAAATTGCTTTTTGTATCTTGAGGTTGTTTTATTAAACACACAGGTTTAAAATTCCTATTTCTTCCTAACAAGTGGAGCGTTTATCATGAGGAGCAAACTCCGACTGTCCCTCGTGTTCAGTGCGCCCCATCGGAGAGCAGCACAGCTGGAGCAGCTGGCCTCTCTGTGTCTCCACCTCCCTTTTCTAGGAACAGCTGCATTTTCTCATGGCCACGCCGGCCCTCCGTGGCCGTTCTCCGACTGCAGGGCGCGGGGCTGCTCCTCGCGGTGGTGTCTCCTGCTGGGGAGCCTGGGCTCAGGCAGCTGCGGGGCCTGGGCGGCCCTCTGCAGGCGGGACCTCCCCAGACTGCGCAAACATGCGTCTCCCGCGCTGGCAGGCGGGCTCCCCGCCAGCGAGCCCCCGGGGAGCCCCCGTCCCTTTCCGTCACAGCTCAGGTTGTGTTCTTGTGTACAGCATATATACGTACTCATGTGTGCGTACGTTCCTCTCTGCTCACTGCCTGTAACGGGCACTGAGACAGCTGCACTTCTACCATCTCTGTAAGATCTACTGTACTTTCTCTACACTTGTTTTTTGAGTTTTGATTTTTTTTTCCTCCTACTGATTACCAGTTTATACATTTCATTTCTATTATTTTCATGTTTGCTATTAAAATTGTGTCCAGCCCATTTAGGTTCAGTCTGAATGGTAACTACCCTAGCAATAAAAAAGGGGTTGAGGTTACTCACCTCTGGTCACATCACACTGAGCAGACGTTGCGATGCTCAGTACTGGGGTTCCTTTAAGTATAATGGCAAGTAGACATTTACCAAGATTTACCAGGAAGTTTTTTCATTGCTTCCTGTGTGTATCAGACTAATCTCCTGAGCTCAATTTCCCTTTTTTTGTGCCTCGCTGTATGGCTCGTAAGATAGTTCCCTGACGGGCATGGAGCCATGCCCCCTGCGGCACAAGCACAGAGTTCCAGCCACTGGACTGCCAAGGAGTTCCCGATTTCCTTTTTTAAAAGGGTAATTTTACAGTTTCCTTTTAAACAGGTCTCTCTGCAGCATGCTCCTGCAGCCTTCCTTTATTATGGGAAAGAAGAAGTTTGTGGGATTCATAATTACAGACAGTCTTTTCCGACACTAAATATGGCTCCATGGTCTGAGCTCAAATGCCACGAAAGGAGCGGGATTTTTTTGCTTATCCTGTTGGTGCACGTTGTGCTTCTGATTCTGTGGATTCGTATTTCTCATCAGTTCTGCAAATCCTCGTCTCTTTAAATCCTGCTTTTCCACCGTCTCTCCATCTCCTCTCAGCGGGGCCTCAGTTAGACGTGCGCTAGACTGGGCCTCCTCGTCTCCTGACCCTTCGTCCACATTTTCTATTTCCCTTGCCTCTTGGTGCGTCCCAGTGCACCTTCCAGTTCATTCATTCCCTCTTCAGCGGTGTCAAATCTATCACCTATCTATCGAGACCTTGATTTTAGCAATTCTGTTTTTCACTTCTAGATTTTTTATTGTTTTTCCTAAGTCCTGGGTGCTTGACAATCTTTGTTTATAATAAGTCATCTATGATTATAAGCTGCATGAATCCTGCAGGTCCACCTTGGGGAAACTTTCCTCCAAAGTGTCACCAACATCCAAGAAATGCCCTATTATTCCATTCCCTGCCCTCCAGAACCTAGCTTCAGGGCAACCTGTGGAAGAATTCAATAATTTAGCTGTACCTTCCTTTGGACTTTGCACAAACACGTTCATATCATCTGAGAATGACAATTCCACGTCTTCATCTGAATCCTTATCCGTTTGTTTCATTTTATGTCTTTAGAAATAAAAGCTGTCATGAGAGGCATCCTTATTAACATTATAATCTCAAAGAATAGCTTTTAATGTTTCACCATTAAGTATAACATTCACTGTATTTTATGGATACCCTGCATCATGTTAAGGACGTGCCCTTCTGTCCTAGCTGAGAGTTTTTATTGTGAATGCTTAACTTTAACAAATGCTTTATCATCTCCTAAGAGTTAAAACACACACACACGCATTATACAATAAACATAGTTTTCAGAAACACTTAGAATTTCGTATCTCAAATATGAATTAATGACATTGGAAACTGCTTCTTTTTTGAGTGTATGTGTGTGCATGTTTTCTGAAACAAAGAATTAAAGTACTGCTAAATAAAGAACAAAGCACTTTAAAGAAAAAAATTTCTTGCCGTAACTCAAATAGACAAAATATTACTGAAAGTATGACAGACATTATTAAACATGTCTGCATACCAGAAAAATGGAATATATTATCCAAAATGTTACTTTTCACCTTAAGAGCATGCCCTATCCCTGTTCCAACACCACCACACATAAAGATCAGTGGGAAGACCTGTGAGAACAGAGGCGTGGACCCACGGCCCCCGGCGACACCACGGTCGAGGACCACCGTGAGATGCCCTGTGACGCCGTGAACCTAGCTCCACACCCACGGGGAAGGGGGCGGTGGCCGTGAGGGCAAGGAGGCCAGCGCACATGCAGGGGTGTGGGTGGGGCGCGGCACAGTGGCCAGGCTGCGGGGCCGCTGGCACGACCTCTGCCCCAGACGGACGGCAGTGCTCTGGGAGGGGCATGCACGGCACCGCGGAGGCCCCG
Organism: Redunca redunca; assembly: GCA_006410935.1. Classification (NCBI taxonomy): domain Eukaryota; kingdom Metazoa; phylum Chordata; class Mammalia; order Artiodactyla; family Bovidae; genus Redunca; species Redunca redunca. The sequence goes on from SJYQ01095315.1 coordinate 42,760, forward strand.
CTGCCTCAGACGCCAGGCCTAACCCTTACCTTTTGAAATATTCCACTTCCCTCTCCGTCTCATCCATGTCCACACTGTCTAGGTCGATATCTTTAGGCAGAAAGACATCATCTGCAAAGTGAAAGAGGTAAGTCAACTAAGCAGCAGGCCGCCTTCCCAGACGGAGCAAAGCATCTGGTTTCACTTCAACCGCTTCACAAACTAGCAGCCTTTTCCAGGATGAGATTTTGCAAAGGGCCAGAGGTGGGCGGACCCCGCTCGGGCGCCTGGCAGCACCTAACCGTGGGATGAGCCGACTCGCGTGGAGTGAAGGCCCCGCTCCCCCGGGCCTTCGGCTCATTCGAGCATCCACCAGAGACTTTATCGTCAGCCTGAGGCTGTCCCAACCAAAGGGCACGGCTGCCTTTCAGTCTGCAGGTGAGGAGCCCCCTTTGGAGACAGGTTACAGCAGGCAGCCTCGGCACCTCTGGGGTCCTTAACTCTCTCCTCTGCTCTGCCCTCAGTCCGGGGCCTGCAGGATGCGGTGCGCTTCCTGCCTGAGCCCAGGTGCCCGAGGCCCCATCTGTTCGTACCTACACACTCTGGGGGCTGGCGGGGGGCCGTGGTGCCCGCGCACCAGCAGGCTCCCCCCAGGGAGCGTGCAGACCACTGCCGCTGCTCTGTGAAAGGCCGCTCTCCACCCTGTCCCCACTTTAGCATGGGACAACTTTTGGAATCTTCCATAAAGACTCTTTCCTCCTCTCGCTGGGCATTTGCACAGGAGTGTAACGGAGTACACCCCGTAACACAGTTACAGTAGCGGAGCCGTGGCCCAGCTGCACACCAGCTGCCCACAGTTCTGAAGAGTCCCAGAGGCAGGCGGGGGCCGCCACACCCACCCGCCACAGCAATGCCGCCCCCAGGACCATCAGGACCACAGTGCCCTGCGGAGCTTACCGCCTGGGTCCTTCCCTGAAGCCCTGTCCCCCTGGCTTCACCCACAGCTGGACGCCAACAGCACCACCCCATCCCAACCTCCACTGGGCCACAGTGCACAGAGCCACCTCCTCCCTGCAGCTACCCAACGCGGGCACAGCCGCACCCCTCCACTTCCGCTCCTCACGCTCACGCCCCCGGTCAGCAGGCTGGGCACGCCCCTTGTCAATCGCCAGGGACGCCTGTGCCCCAGCCGGGCTGCTGCTTCGTGCCGGGCCCCCCGCCCTGCCCCCCCATCCACACAGCGTCGCCTTCACCACGCTCCTCCCCATGCCGAGACCACTCTCCAGGCCTCTGGCGCACACCGCCCACCAGCACTGCGGCGGGGGGGCCCGTGCTCAGGGACACGCACTCGAGGAGACGTAGTGAGCCAGGAGGTTTATGAGAGTCGAGAAAATGACGACTTGGAAAGCCCAATCGCAAACTGTTCCACAGATGCGATAGTTGCCGAGGAAGAGCAGCTGCAACCACAGAAAACACAGCAGGAGGCGGCCTGCCCGGGACGCTGCCTCTATAAATGGTCTCTGACACGCTTCTGATCAGGACAGACAAGCAGCGTCAAAAGTCGTGGTGTAAGGAAAAAGCAGGATGAAACTATAGCCAGGTTCAGTATTGGACAGACATTTTTTGCACAAATAAACTGTATTAACCAAAGTGGAGAGAAAGTTGACCTAAGACAGTCCAGGCCTGGCTGGCCGCTCACGTGCAGGCCACAGAAACTGCACGCTTCTCTGGAGCTCGGAGGACTCGCCCGGGCCCTGATGGAGGCCACGCGCCCGGAATCTCTGCAGGAGGCGGGCGCCTGCTGTGCTCACTCACGGGCAGACCTACGGGCACCACGTGCTCTGAGGACAGAGCAGACACAGCGCAGCCAAGAGTGGGGCGGGGAAGGCGGCAAAGCGGGGAGGGAGCCGGGGGCCACGCCCCCAGGAGCAGGGCGGGGCCTGCAGGGGGGCGGGGCACCGGCAGCGCCACAGGTGTTCTGAAAGAGGGACACCCAGGGGAGGAAGCAGCAGAGCGGACACGGCACCCAGACGGAGGACACACACAGGAATCAGGTCTAGTAATCACGCAGTCACGTCAGGGCTGTCCGACCAGTGCACGGAAAGGGGCTCACCTCACCTGCGGCGCCTAAGACTGTCATACGGCTCACACAGCAGGACTCCGGTGTCTAAGCTGTATGTATACAAGGGAACGACCTAAAACCAAGCGACTCAGAAAGGCCAGAAACGAAGGGAGGATGACAAAGGTGCTTGCCAGGCGAACAGAAGCAGAGGGGCAAAGGAGAAGTCAGGCCAAGAGCAAGAAGCACAACAAAAAGGAGAGCCTGAATAATAAAAGCCACGGCTCAGTAAGAAATTGTTAGGGGTGTGCACCAAGCAACACAGAAACCGCCTCTGTACAACGAAACACAGGAAAAAACCTCGATAATAAACAACAGAATATGGATTAAGAGGGCAAAAGCCAAGAAAGGTATGGAAGCCTCGAACATAATTCAAAATATATCATGGACATAAACATGTATTTAGATATACTTTGTACCACGAAAACAGAGAAAATATACTTTTATCTCAAATGCACACAGAGCAATCACAAAAACTAGTCACAAAGATAATACCAGTAATTTAAAATTACCAGTAATTAAAAGCAGAAATATAAACAATACTCTCGAATCACAGAGTCCAAAACCTAGAAATTATTAATATGAGAGAGGTTCTCCCATCTGGAAATCTAAAAGCCACCTACTAAACCACTGGGTGAAAGGGGATAAAAACTACACGGAAATTACTGAATTTCTAAAAAGAAACCAAGTGGAAACATTATCCGATATTATGAGACATACTTAAAGGGAAAGTTCAGAGAAAAATTTTTCAGAGAAAAATTCAGTGTTACTTTGATCAATAAAACTGAAAGAATGAAAAGAAATGAACTCAGTTCCCAATTGGAAAAGTTGTAAAGAACAATGAAACAAAAAAAAAGCACAGGAAAAAAAGATAAAAATGGAAACTAATGCAGCAGAGGAAAGAATAAAAATATACCTAATTACTAAATCAAGAGACTTAAAAAAAAACATTATATAGATAAACTATTTTAGAGTCAAACACAACAGAGAGAAAGGAAGCACAAATATACAATACAGGAAATGATGAGAGGAAACCACCATTAAAAGAAACTTTTTAAAACAGTGTACTTCAGGGACATCCACGGTGGTCCACTGGTGAAGAATCCACCTTCCAAAGCAGGCGACGCAGGTTCAGACCCTGGTCGGGGAACTCAGATCCCACAGGCCTCGGGGCAACGACCCCGGTGCCACAGCGCAGCCCAGTACAGCCGGAAACAAGCGGAACAAGCGAACGCGTGTGCTCCACAGGCGTCTGTGCAACCAGCTGGGAAACTAGCTGCACTGGCAGCTTAGCACAGAAACACAGCTAACAAATCAACCTCATAGAAGACAGAGAGACCTTAACAAACCAGCTACCACAGAGGGCAGAGAGTGTTACCAGGATGTTACCCCGCAAAAAAGGCGCCAAGCCCAGGGGGCTGCACAGGAGGCTCCTCCCACATCACCGAAGCCTGCACAGGCCCAGTGGAGTTTCTCAAGAATACTGAAAATGAAAAAGAAAAACCTTCCTAATCATCATGAAGTGCAACAGGTCTAAGAAGAAAAACGTTTAATCTTACAGATGCTAGGAAACCTCTGACAAAAATCAGCTCACTCTTGATAAAATATTTTTTAAAAGTGGGAATTATTGGATATTTTCTTAACGTGATAAACTATATGAACCTTGAAGCCAAAATCTTAATATAGAAATATCAAATGTTTCCATTAAGTTTATGAATGATGCAATTAAGCAAGAGAAAAGGAGGCATAAGAACTGGAAAAGTAGAAGTAAAGCTTTCCCTATCTGTGAAGGGACGACAGAAAAGCTGAGAGAATCAACAAGACTGAAGGAACTCACCAGGGTGCAAGGCGGAAAGCTAAGGCGCAGGAAGCAGCGGTCTTCACGCATGAACACAAAGGCCAGGCGGAGGAGCGCGAGCCCAGGGCCCCATTAAGAAAGGATGAAGAGAAAAGCAAGATTCGCTGTAGTAACACACATTTAAAAACAGAAAACAGCTCATTCAAATTACAAGCAAGGAAGATTAAATAGTTAGGAACAAGCTCAATAAGAAATGTGAACACCTATTAAAGAAAACTTAAAACATTCCAAAAAGAGATGAAGTGGATTTGGACACATGGGAAAACTCCCCCTGTTCTTGGTAAGGACAAACAACATCATAAAAGCCAATTCTTCCTAAATTAACTTATAAATTTAACACAGTACCAATAAAGACATCAACAAGGGTTTTTCTTTTTTAAGGGAGTTAGGCACATTTACGAGCTTCCCTGGTGGCTCAGAGGTTAAAGCGTCTGCTGCAGTGTGGGAGACCTGGGTTCGATCCCTGGGTGGGGAAGATCCCCTGGAGAAGGAAATGGCAACCCACTCCAGTACTCTTGCCTAGAGAATCCCATGGAGGGAGGAGCCTGGTGGGCTACAGTCCACGGGGTCACAAAGAGTCGGACACGACTGAGCGACTTCACTTTCACTTTCTTTACTTTCAGGCACATTTACACCAAAGTTCCTACGGGAATACAAACCTGAAAGAACAGCCGAGAAAGCACTGAAAGAGACTCTGAGGAGACAGGAGCCGCGGCAGCAGCTCACCCGGCGCGCCCAGGGCGGGCGGAAAAGTGGGGGAAGAGGCGGAAGCCCAGACAGGCCCGCCGACACGGCCCGCAAGGCCCGCGGCAGCGCCTGGCCCGGAGAGGAGCTTTCCAGGAGCTGTCGGCGCGTCCGGGTGAGGGCGAGACCAGATTCATGCACCACACGACACACAAGAATAAACTCCAAGTAAACCTATCTGGGGGATGAGCAAAAGCAGTGAAGCCGTCGAACACGAGGAGAGCACGGGGGCACTGCTCTGCCACCTCAGCGCTAGAGCGAACAGTCACACGAGTAAATGTTCGCGGTCCCGAGACCACGAGAGAGCAGTGAGCTGGCCACTGAGGTGACCGGGAACCTGCGCGAGGCTAGAACGCAGCGCACAGCCAGGGCTGGCGGCCACGAGGACCCCGAGAAGCGCCTGCAGCAGGCAGCGCGGCCCCAGACGGACACCCCCTTCACTCGGGACTCTCCAGCAAGGAAGGAAAAGACCACAGCCCAGCTGAAAGACGGGAAAAGACGAGCAGAAAATGCACGAAAAGGTGTACAAGGAGCCCTTAAACCCACGACCTCAGTGCAGTCAGAAAAAAGGCACACAGGAACCCCTAACAGACAGGCGTCCGGGAGCCTCTCAGGAGGGCGGGCACGAGCCCACGCCCCACCTCGACAGCGCCCGAGCCAGCGCTCCTCACAGGCAGCGCGCCACCCGGGGTCCACCGCATGTGCGGGCAGCTCTGAGCCACCCAGCAGGACCCCCAGGCCCAGAGCAGGGAAACACCCTGCGCACACAGGGAGGGGCTGCAGGCGGTGTGGCGCCAGCGCGGGGGGAAGAGCAACACAGAGACACGGAGAGCCCTGCGTGGCGGGGCGCACGCGCACACCCTCCTCAGCCCTGCCAGCAACACGCCAGCAGACCCCGGGGTGGGCCTCACAGCTGGAAGAGAGAGGGACGCCGAGCCAGATGTCCGACTGAGCAGGGCACACGGGTGCACACAGCGCGATGGGGCGCAGGGGGTCCTCCTCCAGGGGCCCCCAGACTGAGTCTGGGGCATCGAAAGAGACAGTGCTAGACAGCACCAGGTGAGAACTCCTGCAACAGGCCCTACAAAAACACAGGAAAAGGCAGAAAACACCCGGGGGAGAAGAACGGCCCTTCCTGCAGGACACCGCGCCAGAAATGCACACGGGAGAAAGAAACAGTGCCGTCTGGAAACAGCACCGGCACGACTGTCTGGGCGAGCGAGGGCTGCCGGCCACGGAAGCTCAAACTAGCTGGCGAGTGCCTGATGCGGCACATGGGGCTGGTCTGCCCCCGAGACACTGGGCCTGAGCACAGGCGGGAGGCGTGGTCCCCACAGAGGAGGGGCTCCCCGCCAGCAGCGCAGGAGGCCCAGGGTCACCGCCAGGCGGGCGCGGCGCCCTTCTGACTGCGCTGCGCCCGCACGGTGCCGCCGCCGGCAGCCTGAGCCCGCCGGGAGGGAGCGGCGCCGCCGAGAGGCTCTAACGGAATCGCTCTGAGCACGGATGGGCCGCACTCCTTGGAAAGGCGAGGTCTGAGAAAGGGAGGAACTGACAGAGGCCCTGGGGAGGGCGCCGCACCAGGAGAAACGAGCTCTCCCTTAAAGGACGCCACGGGACAAACAGCAACAGCAGCGAGGCCGCGGCCTCCGAGGCAGAGGACGGCCTGTGTGGCGTCGACTCCCTGCCTCTAGCCACTGTCCCTTGGTCCGGAAGAGAGAGCGCTCACTGGAGGAAACACACGGGGGCATCTACAGGGAAAATGGCAAACAACTCTCCTCTGGCTCAGAAACAGTCCGGAGGCCAGGAGGACGGAGCCAGTGTGACCGCTGACCTGGGGGTCCTCGCGCTCTTCCCGCGGCCGGGGGCTCGGAGGCTACCTCACGACAAGCAGACGTGGCAGCAGTGCCCACGTGGCCCCATGCTGGCGGACTGGCCCCGAGGCAGAAGCCCGCACGTGCCCGCGGGCTGCGCGGCCGGGGGCGATGGTGGGGGACCCCTGCACTCACCGATGGAGCTGCTGGCGCGCTCCCCCTTCTTCTTCTTGCTCTTCCTGCCCCGGCCCTTGGGCTGTGGGGACCCCGCGGGCGCCGGCTTGCCGCCCTGCAGGGGCTCGCTGGGCGCGGGAGGCTCCGCGGGGCCTGGCTTCTCCTCGCGGACGTGGTCCAGCTGCTTCCTGTTGGTGGTGCTGCTGCTGCCCTTCGTCTCCTCCCTTCGGTGGCCTGCCAGCGGCGGGAGCTCCAGCACTCTGGCCTTGGGCTCGGCCTGTGGCCGGGGCCGGGCCGGGCCCTCTGGGGCCCGGGGCAGCTCCGCGGGCTTCCTGGCTGGCTCGCCGGCGGCCTTGCTGCCCGGCCGCGGCTTCTGCGGGCCGGCGGCCCCTTTGTGGTGATGCACCATGTCCAGCAGGAAGGACAGCGGCTCCGGCTGCTCCCCGCCGATCCCCTTGGGCAGGAGCCGCTTGGCCTCCCTGGCGTCCACAGGCTCGGTGGGCTCCGCCTGTCTGGAGGGGTCAGCCCCTGGCCCCGGGCCCGCGTGGTCCACATGTCTGGAGGGGCAGGGGGATGAGGTCTCGGGGTCTTCAGTCGGCTCCAGCGAGCCATTGTGGATGATCTCGGTGCCAGGCGCCGGCTCTGCGGCCGCCTGGAAGCTGCCGGCGAGCATGCCCAGCTTGGGGCAGCCCTTCGCGAGCCGGTCCTTCTTCTTCTTCTTCGCGGCCCGCAGGGTCTGCAGCTCCTGCAGCCGCCGCAGCTCCTCCGTCAGCCGCTCATCCTCAGCCCGCCGCCGCTCCTCGCGCAGGTGCAGGTGGCCCCGGGCCCGCGCCTCCGCCTCCAGGCGCGCCTTCTCCTCCAGCTGCGACGGAAGGGAAGGCAGCGTGAGACACAGGGACACGGGCGCCTGAAGAGCTGAACCGCGTGCTAAGACGGTAAGCTCTGACAGGGGCTGTGACAGGCCCAAAACTCAGAGCATGCCCACGCCAATGTGGGGGTGACGGGGAAAGCCCCCCAGTCTGAGCTGCCAGGGGACCGGGGGCCGGGGGCCCGAGGCCAAGAGCAGCTGTGCGCCCCTGCCCCCACAGCCCCAGCGTCCGGGTGTGGGCGGAGGACGCAGCTGCCAGCACAGAACTGACCGGGCGCTGCCAAGCCCACCCAGCGAAGCTCCTGCTGATGCACCCATGCGGGCAACAAGGGCACACAAGAAAATGTGTGCTAAGGAACCAGAAATTCTTCTTCCCACCCTAGCAGGTGAAATTTCCAACTTGTGTTCACTAGCGTGATGAAACAAATGACTTTCTGAAACATTCAACGTGACGTGACAGACGATGCTTCTCTCTGCCGTCCAACTGGCAGGAAATTAATTTTCATCTCAGGTGAAGACTCTATGTTATTAGTGACACACATTCCGAGAGCATACGTGGAAAAGATCCCTGCTGTCTAGCAAACAAACGCCAAGCAAGAGAGCAGAGAACAGCTTCTCCATCACCAGCCCCCGTGAGGCCTGTGCTGGGGAAACGCAAAAGTCCTTCCAGACTTCAGCACGCCTCCCAATATCTCAGAAGGCAGTATTCACAACAGACAACCCGTCTCTCTACAAAACTTAAATATAAAATTAGGCTGAAAATTCAATGACAGACTTTCAAAAAATCTCAAGTGAAGATGGTTCAGAACTCTTGCTCCCTCCGTCAGGGAGGCGGCGCCGACAGCGCCCCCCAGTGGCCCCACCGGCACCGCGCCCCCGCAACGCGGGAGCCACAGCGCGCCGAGCCCGGTCACCGAGGAACGAGCTGGGCGGAGAGCACACAGGTGAGCGGGCGCCGGGGGGCAGCCTGTGCCGAGCCGGCAAGGACGCAGCCGCATCTGGAGTCAGGCCGCCCGCACAGACAGAGGACGGGGGCAGGAGCGGGGGCAGCCCAGACACCACCTGCTGGAGCCGAGGCTTCGGGGAATCCAGCGGGAAGTGGATCCCTGGGACCCTGACACCGCAGCGCTGCTGGGCGGAGGACAGGCCTCCCACACCAGGTTTGTGGCAGGAGCAGGCCTGTCTCTCCAAGGCCATCAGGCCTGGGGTCAACCCAGGCCTGCCTCAGGTCCAGCAGGCCTGCCGCCCGCGGCGAACCCGCAGCGTGCAGCCACGGCCGCCCCCGAGTCGCTGTGAGCGACACCGGGAGCAAACCCCACACCAGCGGCCCAACCCGCGGTGGGCAGCCACGGCCGCCCCCGAGTCGCTGTGAGCGACACCGGGAGCAAACCCCACCCCAGCGGCCCAACCCGCGGTGGGCAGCCCTCCTCACCCCTCACAGGCGCGTCGGCTCCTCCCAAAGCAGCTCAGCCCACGGTCAGAGTCTGCGGCCTGACGAGCCCCCGTGAGCACGGCCCACCCGCCTGCTGAGGGGCTCGGGGAGCCAGGCGCCGGGAAGGCCCTCGGGAAGGCCCTCGAGAGAAGTGGGCAGGCGGGGCAACTACCAGAAGGGCCACTCCCTTCACGCACAGCGCTGGTGTGCCGGCTCAGAGCAAAGGCGACTCCTTACCGGCCGTCTCCACCAGCCCACAGCGCCCCCTGCCCTCGACAACCGAGGGCTCCTGCCTTGACTTTCCTGGGGAAGACGCGACTTCAACAGAGGGGCGGGCCTACTCGCCATGCTGGCAGCACAAGGACCTGGGGCTGGTGTGAGACCACGGCTGGGGGGGGGGGGTAGACACGTGGGTCCCGTTCAGGCTGGTGGAGGCCCCCGGGGCTCCGGGAGCCACGTGGGGCCCGCGCGGCCCCAGGCCCGCCCCGCCGTTTACCTTCCTCTGCTTGTGCCGAGCGCGCTTGGCGGCCCGTGTGCTGCTCACAGGCTTGGTCTCCGAGCTGTTTATGAACTGCAGCAAGTCCTCCACCCTGCGATGGTCGACCACACTCTCCCGTTCCGAGAGCTGGTCTGCTTTCTTAGGCTGCTCTTCCTTCCTCTTGGTCAGCCGTAAACGGAGCTTTTCCCTCATTTCCGCGTAATTTCTACTTGTGGGTGCAGCCGGAGGCTAAGACAGATGAAAGCATGACTAAACTCAAGTTTTAACGACTGTGAATGTGACAGATTTCAGACCACAGCATTAAAAAAGAATTTTTTCTTATTACTCAAGTACCCCATGTATGTCAGGAAAAATAAATCAAAGAAACAAATGGCAAGAAAAAGAGAAGCCTTTCATCAGCAATTACCCAGAGCTGGTGTCCTGGCATGGGCCTTTCATCACCAATCACCCAAAGCTAGTGCCCTGGCATTGGCCTGTTGACTCCACAGGCTCGGGGAAATCTGGCAGAGGCTGCACAACTGTGCACACAAATGGTTATTTTCAAACTAAACAGGAAACGACTGTCCACACTGCCTGGTCCACTCCTAATGTAACGGAGCTTAGCTACCTTTCCACAGCAAGAAATGGGTTTATAGTCTTTTTCCACATCTACTCACAGGTTTACTTTCCAGTGGTGAAAAGGTTTCTCGACGACTACTAACTCAACTGCGTCCGGAGAAGAGGACAGACAGCTCGCATTCTCTGCTCCTCCACTGCCCGCCCCAGGCAGCACGCCTGACACCTGCCCCTAAGGGCGGAATGGCCGTCCCGGACAACGCGCAGCATGGACGTGTCTCGCCGGGCAGCGCTGTCGAGCCCAGCATGTGTGACGCAGAGCCCCACGGGGGGGCACGCTCTGTGTGCACGCCCAATAGTGCCCACGCCTAGGCTGGCAGTAGGTCTGACCTCATCAACCATTCTAAACACCACCGTCAAACGCAAAAGTACAGGGAGAAAATACTCATAGCTGGCTCTGGGCAAGTGTTACTTCTGTGGGACAAGTACAGCCTGGGAGTGGAGCTGCTGGTTTAGGCAGTGTCCCGGTTTTATTAGTAACTGAGCTGCAGATAGAGCCTTACACACAACATAACCTTACCCTGAGTTCAGCCCGGCGTATTATTCTTGCAGAGAAGTTTGTATATTTCACCACTCTTATTGGAACGTGCAGTTCGCAAACGCCCATCGCTCAACACTAAGCTGGCTTGCTGCAGGGCCCCCTGCAGCCCCAGCCCTCCCGAGGTGGCCTCGGGCAGCGCAGACGCGGGCACTCACCCCGCCGTGCCCGAAGAACTCGCAGTAGCAGCAGTCGCAGTACTTGCCCTCCTTCTGGTTGGTGGAGGTGGAGGTGCTGGAGCTGTGCTCGGAGCAGCTGTCCTCATCCGCGCTCTCGTCCCCGTCGTCCTGCTGTGGGTCGTACACACCGTTCTCGCAGCGATGCCCTTCACAGTCAGGGTCGCTGCAAAACCGCGCAGGGCCCATCAGCAAGCAGCCTGCCCCGCAGGGGCGCGGGCAGGGTGTGGGCCTGCCCGCCAGGGCTCACGCAGGTGGCACAGCGTGAGGGTCACACCTACAGGGGCTTGGCAGGTCCGCACATACCCCTTCCCCTCAACCCCGCTCCATCCTGGAGGTGTGTGTGGGGGGGTGCTGGCAAGTTCAAAGGGAACGAAAACCGCCTTTCATTAAAACCTATCGAGCATCTTGTACTGTTCTGTGAGCCTGCGTGTGAGCCAAGTCATGCGGTCGTGTCCGACTCTCCCTGACCCCATGGACTGCAGCCCCCAGGCTCCTCTGTCCACGGGCCTCTCCAGGCCGGAATACTGGAGTGGGGTGCCATGCCCTCCTCCAGGGGGCCTCCCCAACACGGGGACTGAGCCCCTGTCTCCTGCCTTGGCAGACAGGCTCTTTACCACCAGTCCCACCTGGAAGCCTCATATGTACCAGATACCACTCCAAAACACCCGGGCTCGTGCTTGCGTCCTGGGGGTCAGGGAGCACCGCCCCAGCCTCCCTGCCAGGCAGGGCTCACCTGCAGACACTGGGGGGCGCGCTGACAGAGCCATCGGTGGTGGGGGGCGGGGGGGCCACGGGCGCAGGACAGAAGCTCTTGAGCGACTCCACGAAGCCGGGGGAGGCGGCTGTTTTGGGGAAGGACACGGCTGCAATGTTGGCCAGGTGAGGCGTGGAGGCTGCTGAGAGGGCGGCGGGGGCGAGGGCGGGCAGCGGGGCCAGGCCCGTGGGGCTGCTCCTCGGGGCCGCGGGCACCCCGTGCCTGTGATCTTCCTTGTTGATGCCGTGAAAAACGTCACCTGTGATAGAGGCGCGGGAGTCACTCATTGCCTGCGGCCTTTCTCTAACTTCCAGCTGCTCTTTTTGGAAACCAACTTTTTGTCTGGAAATGTTCAACTCTACAGGAACTTGCCCTTGCCCTGGACTCGAGATGCGTCGCCGTGTCATTATGCTTATTTTCTCCCACACACACCTGGCCCAGTGGCCTGATGTGGGGGCAGCAGCTGCTCACCCCGGGCATGTAGCCCAGGCTCCTGAGAACACGCATCTCAGCTGGGAAGCCAGCCCGGCAGCCTGGCTGCGGATGCAGTGCCAAGAGGATCGTCTCAGGCATAGCCCACCCAGACCACCGGCCTTGCCCACAGCCTCTGGCGGCTTTTCCCCCAGCCCAGCGTCTTTTTAACTTTCTTTCTTCCTTCCACAACACTGACCTCTACAGAGCTGAGGCCAGCTGTCCCCAATCCTGGACTCAGAAATGCTGGGGGCACGAGTCCTGTGACGGAGGCACAGGGCCCTCCCACCCACCCCATGGGGGCACCTAAGGCGTCTGCTCCTGGCGGCTGGCGACCTCGTCCACGTGCAGGAGCTGGTGGCGCTAACCCGTGGGCGTGGCGCCCAGACGGGGGACTGCTGCCACCTCCAAACGGAGACCCCCACGTCTGAAGCCCGTGAGGACGCCTACCTGGCGTGGTCTCCGGCTGGGCACAGAGCGGCCCCTGCATGTACGGGCTGTGCCTCTGAGGCAGCAGTGAGCTTCGACTCTAAGAGCCCCCGGCCCCCAGCCCCCTTTCCTGAGGACCCCGAAGGACCTGCGGCGTCGGCTGGCTGCTGCCATCCACTCCTCCGCTCCTCTCGATGCCCACACAGCCCGACTCTGGCTCCCGGGGCCTCTCTGGTCCTGCCTCCTCCGCTCCTCTCGATGCCCACACAGCCCGACTCTGGCTCCCGAGGCCTCTCTGGTCCTGCCTCCTCCGCTCCTCTCGATGCCCACACACCCCGACTCTGGCTCCCGAGGCCTCTCTGGTCCTGCCTCCTCTGCTCCTCTCGATGCCCACACAGCCCCGACTCTAGCTCCCGAGGCCTCTCTGGTCCTGCCTCCTCCGCTCCTCTCGATGCCCACACACCCTGGACTCTGGCTCCCGAGGCCTCTCTGGTCCTGTTCCCGTGTGCTTCTAACATTGCCTTCAAGCCTGCTCTGCCCTGGGCTCAGATCAGAGCGGCGGCAACACCTCCGTACCAGGGGCCCGCACGGCGGCGGGGCTACACCTTGGGTGGGCTGGTACCCTGTCGGCTCGCTCCGCATGAGGCTCCTGCTTCAAGGTGACTGAAAATCCCTCTCCGTGTTCTGAAAGCAGGGCCCTCTTCCTTTTGCAGCACACGGTGCGGAGAGTGACAAGGCGGCACGCAGTGTGGCAGAGCCCCGGGGGTCAGCGTGGCAGCAATATCCTCGTCACGGCCCAGAGGACACGCTCCCTTGGCACGGGCACCTGTGGGTGTCACCTACACTGACGCCTCGGGGCACGCCGAGGAGGGGGCAGGCCCTAGGGCAGCGGGCCCTAGGGGAGCGGGGCCTGGCGAGCAGCGGGCCTCACCTAGGGACGGCGGCCTCTTGGACGACACGCGGAACTGGCTGCTGCTGGACTGCACCGTGGTGGCCGTGCAGGACACGGAGGACGTGGCCGACGACGTGGCCATCACGACTTTGCTTGCCTCCATGAAAGCGTCTTGGAAACTGTACAGACATTTCTTTCTCGCAGCAGTCTTCTTCTCTTTGCTATCGGAAATTGCGGCCGTTTCACTGCTAGATGGAGGCGGAAGAGCTTCAGGTCTTGCTTCTGACAGTGTCGGCCCTAATAAGTCACTCCCTTCAGAGAAGAATGGGAAAATTAACGCTTCCAAGAGACACAGGATCAGGTCAACACTAAAGAGCAGCTACTGGCTAAACTGCAAATGCTGGGGGCTGCTAGGGCCAGGAGCTCCCGGCAACGGCGCTAGTCAGCTGGCTTGTGCCTAAGAAGCACTGAGCGCCTGCCGCGGGCCAATTCCTATGCCAGGCGCTTCCCAAAAGTTATTTAGCGTCTTAACACTACTTTCTGAGCTTAGCACTCTAATGCCTAACCTAAAGATGAAGAAACTGAGGCCAGAGAGGCTAAGTAACTTGCCCAAGGTCACACAGCTAGAAACCCCTTCCAAGCACAGACCAGACATCAGGTCTAGCTTGTTGTTTGAGCACATGCAGGGCTTGGGGTGGGGCCCCCAGGGCTGTCCTCACACGGACGACAGAGACGAGGCAGACGGGCAGCCCTCATCCACGCGCCCTGTCCCGCCAGGAAGGCGCTGGCGCCTCAACAGCTAAGGCGGCTGCGGGGAGGTGCGTGTTAGCGGGGACAGGGCCCATGAAGGGGCAGAGCAGGAGGAGAGGAAGGAACGAAGTCACAGCATTCAAGCCACAGCACCCCGCTGCCCGGGCCGAGCTCTAGGGGTCACCACTGCTCGGGAACCAAAGCCGACCCCCGCGCCCTGGAGCCCAGACGCTCCGCAGCCCAGGGGCAGGGAGACCCAGCGTCCGAGGCCGCGGGCTCCCAGCTGCCAAGCCCAGGGCCTGCACGGCTCTGTCGGTGAGCGGGACTCGAGCAGCAGCCTGACGGGGCGGGGCCTGCCGCCCTCAGCGGAAGCCAGGGGAGGAGCGGCCTGGGGCCTGCTGGGGAGCTGCGGCAACAGGTGGCATCGGCTCAGCTCAGGTCTCTGTAAACTCCAACGAAGGTTTAACGAGTTCCTTACCAGAAATTGTATCTGGCAAGTAAGTGCCAGGGTTCCAGTTCTTATCATTCATCACTTCTGATCCCCAAAGACTTATAAACTTAGAACTAGTCCACTCTGGAGTGCTCCCAAAACAGCTCGGGTAAATATGGTCTTGAAGAGATGCACTGAATACCTGATGTTTATTTGTGTGATTCTGAACAGGTGCTGGTGGTAAAGCCTACAAAAAAAAATGTTCTAATCACATATCAAAATTAATATTCTGTTCACCTAAGGATTTAAACTAAAGACAGACAAGTCATTATTGAAACCTGGGGGGCACGCGTGCAGCCAACAGGCGTGTGGGGAACACACCTCACGGAAGGCGCACTTGAGCACACCCGGGGCCGCACGTGACGGGCAGCGGCAGCGGACGCAGGCTCGGAGAGCAGCTGGTGCTCAAGGGGCCGACTGCACACACTCAGGCAGCTCAGGGACTGCCAGTGGCGCTCCTGAGTCACGCTTTAAACGAGGCCGTCTGCACGAGATCTGCTCCGATGGCTCACTCTCATCTGACGCTTTAAAAATCACCAGTCAAAAGTCCCTGTGGAGCCACTGATGAGAGGTCAGCTCTGGCCCTGTCCCTCACACCTGGGCAGAGTGCAGAAGCGTGGGGACAGATAGGTTCGACACTGAGCTGAGCCCACCCTCCTAGGGTGTAGAAGGAGAGCCCTGCCCAAACGTTTCCGGGCTGACTGGCCGTCAGCTGCCCCCTGCACGCCTGGGCGTCCTGCCCCCACCCCCGGCCCCGGCCCACAGCTGTGCCCCTGCCCGACGCCCCTCCCTCGGCACGGCCAGAGCGGGCTCGTGGAGCGTGAGAGCGAGCGCGGCGCTCTGTGCTCAGGCTGGGCCGGTGGCTCCCCAACCCTTGACGTAGAACCAAGTCCCAAGCGTGGTGTGGCCTGCCTTGTGCTTCCGCTCACCTGGCCTCTGGACACACGGTCTGCCCTCGGTCCCCAGACTTCAAGCTACTGCTCGGCCCACAGCGTGGCTCACGGTGACCACCTCCTAAGAACGTCCTAACTGCAGCTCACGACCCTGCTGGCCTGAGTGAGCCTCCCACCACAGCCAAGCTGCCTCGTCCTGGAGAGACCATCACTGGCCCCCTCTCACCCCCTGGCGCCCAGGCTGCGGTGGCCCGCCCCAGCGAGCTCACGAGTCCAGGATTCCCCGTCAGCACTCAAGACTCATGTCCAACCCACTGGTGGCGCAACTGCCTTGCCTCGAATTATGGAGGGTGCCTGGGGGGCGGAGGCCCCTGGAGCCCGGCCCTGCTGCCCCTGCATCTCGCTGACACCAGCACACGCCATCCAGCCCCCCAGGTGTGTGGGAATACCCCCGGGGACACGGATGTGAGCAGTGAGTGTGCTCAGCTCCGGGGTGTGGCGGAAGGGGAGCACTGGGGAGGACCCCCACCAGCAGAACCCCAAGGGCCGGGCTGGGCAAAGTGGGGAAGGGACAGGCCAGAGCACAGGGCCGGCCGGCGTCCAGACACAAGGGAGTCAACCTGACGGGCTGAGGGGCCGTGGAGAGACACACACGTGTGCCTTCTATCCTGGGGGCTGGTGGGGCACAGAGGGCTCTAGGCAGCAGGGTGAGGCGGTCTGGTCAGCTGGGTGCAGAAGTGGGCCTGTGGCGCTCTGGAGAAAGAGCGGGGACAAGGATGACATGGGGTGGTTAGTACGGGCAGGGGCCGGAGCGCTGGGGGGCAGGGAGGAGGGGAGGGTCTGTGGCCCCACTCCCGGGGGCGCCGCATCAGGGCCGGAGCTGGGCTGAACTCTCCTCCCATCCCAGCCTCTGGGCTGCAGGGGCTAAGGGGTTCAAGGGCCAGCTCGCCCTCTCCTAGCTGTGTGACCTCAGGCAAATTCCTCAATCTTTTTGTGCTTTAGTTTTCTCATCTGGAATTTGGAAACACCCACCTCCAGGGGATGTGGTAAGAATTAAACCAGACAGCGCACGTAAGAGTATTCAGTGTCACCTGGCCCAAAGGAAGCCTTTCCTGAGCGCTAAGGGGGGTCTCCCTAGACAAAGGCCAGCACCCTAGCCGAGTTCAAGGTGCTGCTGCCCTCTCACAGGGCCGGGGCCGGGGTCCTTCCGCTCGGGCAGCTGAGCAGCTTAGCACACCACCGACCCTCCACAGGCTTGGGCAGACGAAGGTGGAGGGTGAGGTGGGAGCAGATTCGGGACTTGACGGGGAGGAAGCAGGGCAGACCAGACCCCCGGCACCCGGCGGGGGCCTGACCTGCTGACCTGGCAGGAAGTCTTGGGGGCAAAGGGCAAGGGCAAGGAAACTCCCAGCAGGTGTCCGTCTCTGTGGAGCAGGGACAAATGGGAGGCCTCAGTGCTGAAGGCCCCGGGATGCGCAGAGCCCGCCGGCAGGTGGGACAGCCTGTGCCTGCGGTCAGGCCAGCTGGCTCAGGACGCAGACTCACGCTGAGCGCTGGCAAGCCCAGGGACAGAGAGCGCGGCCTTCTCCCCGAGAGCGTCCGCTGACGGCCCGCACCACGCCACCCACGCCTCCGGTTTCTGCTCAGCCATCAGCGCTCTGCCCCGCGCCACCTCTCTGCAGGCCCACCCACAGGCTCCCGGGCTGGGGTCTCCCCTCAGGGCTGTTTGTCTGCACTGCGTCTACGATTTCTATCAAGGTACGCCATCGCGTTTCGTCTTCTCTCTAGACGATGAGACTTCTGAAAGCCAGGGCTAGGAGCACTGTCTTCCTTTTCTAGCAGGCAGCACCGGGCCTGGCACAGCCTGCTGTTCAACAAATGCTGAGCGGAGCACGGGCTGTAACCACGGAGCTGTTACATGGAGACATGAGCTAGGGACGCCGTATGTCTGGTTCAGAAGACCATGTATGAAAACAGGAGGTCCAGTGGTGGAGACCAAGGGCAGCGGCGGGCCGCAGCAACCAGGCTGCACCTGGGTGAAGGTGTCTGCACAGAGGCCTGCCCACATCCAGAGCCAAGGGCTTCCTTCAGGAAGAGAGGAGGCACCTGTCGCCAGACCATCTGGGGGCCACACCACCATAAAGACATAAATGATGGAAAGCACGTGTGGATAACGCTATTAAATTACAACACTGATTTCAACCTTTATACAAATCCACATGGCTTTAATTCACAGAAGTTCAGATGTGCTCTTTACTTTGAGACAAAACTGATTCACAGGAAAGCACAATTCTGCTCTAGCTGGAAGCCCAGCCACACTAACTGATGACGTCAGCGAAGCACACTTCTGAGTTCACGCAGGAGTCGTGAGACCCAGCCTGTCCTGCACGGAGCCCAGCGCCCGGGGAGCGGCAGACGGAGCCCGGACGGAAGGGCCGCCGAGCACCCGGTGAGCAGGGGTGAGTCGCTCTGCACTGGGCTCTCCTCAAAGGCCCCTTGGTGCTCCTGCCAGAGAGGAAGAGGCAGAGGCACCACCCTCCTTTTGCTATGTCTTATCCCAGAAGAACTGAACTCAGTAACATGGGCTGCAGCCCCGCCGGACTGGCAGACGGCGGTCAGTTCGGGCCCCTCTCCCCACGCACCCTCACTGCCCCAGGCCAGCGGCAGGGGCGGGGAGCAGGCGCGCGGACGCGGGCTCTCCTCTCTCAGGTGGCGAGTTCTCCCCCGCTCTCCTTGGGTTTTGTCCGTCGCGGGGAGACATATCCCAGATCCCAGACAAACGGCATAGGACACCTCTGTAACCAGGTGCTGAGCTACAGAGAAAGCAAGGGAAACCGTTCACAGGGAGCTGGTAAGAACACGGCAAGAAAAACCAGCCCTAGCGGAGGTGCAGGCAGGGACGGGAGCCCTGCGGGCGTGTGCCATGGTGACGGAGATGAGCAGACGGCCCTGCGGTCCCACGGGAGGAAGCAGAGCCAGAGGCAAGGGGAGCACCAGCAGCACCTCCATGCCAGCAAGTGGGGTCCCCTCCCAAGGAAGCACCCCTATTCAGGGTCTGCTGAGCACACATGACCTCACGATAAAACGGGTTAGAGCCTCACAGCTTCATCCAAACACAGAGTAACCACGTGTGAAACGCTCACAGAAAGGAAAGGTGAAAGAAACGGTGACCGAGGACCAAGAGAACACTGAAAGTTTCTGACACATTTGAAAAATAAAGCTCAGAAATTAGGATTACAAGTAGGACTGAAAACTCAAACTTAAGGAGTAAGTTAGACACAACAGGAAAACCACCAAACTGGAAGACTGATCCCCAAAGAAGTTCTCAGAATAGAAGATGGTCAGGCTGGGAGGGACCACGGGTACAGAAAGCAGGCTGAGAAGGTCGGGTCAGAGGTTCAGGAAGAGACAGCAGAGCGGTGCACAGGAAGACCACGAGGTGGGCAACCCGAAACTGCCCAGGTGCCACGGACAGGAGACGCAGTCAGTGCGGGCGTCAGCCGTGTCCGGCTCTGCGACCCCGTGAACCGCAGCGCGCCAGGCCTCCCTGTCCACCACCAACTCCCGGAGCTCACTCAGACTCAATCCATCATGTCCGCGATGCCATCCAGCCGTCTCATCCTCGGTCGTCCCCTTCTCCTCCTGCCCCCAATCCCTCCCAGCATCAGAGTCTTTTCCAATGAGTCAACTCTGCGCATGAGGTGGCCAAAGTACTGGAGTTTCAGCTTCAGCATCATTCCTTCCAAAGAACTCCCAGGGCTGATCTCCTTCAGAACGGACTGGTTGGATCTCCTTGCAGTCCAAGGGACTCTCAAGAGTCTTCTCCAACACCACAGTTCAAAAGCGTCAATTCTTCGGCGCTCAGGCTTCTTCACAGTCCAACTCTCACATCCATACATGACCACAGGAAAAACCAGAGCCTTGACTAGATGGACCTTAGTCGGCAAAGTAATGTCTCTACTTTTGAATATGCTATCTAGGTTGGTCATAACTTTTCTTCCAAGGAGTAGGCGTCTTTTAATTTCATGGCTGCAGTCACCCAGAGAGACTCTAAGAAAGAGTCAAAAAGAAATGCTAGAAATAAAAAAATGCAGAGAAAAAAACCAAGACTTGGCAGACTGAACACAGCCAAGAAGAGGACCGATGAGCCTCGAGACTCGACAAGAGAGACTTTTCAAACTGAGATGAGAAGAGAAACAAGAATTCAAACTAACAAAATCCTCTGAAAAACAGCACCGACAATGACACAAACAGAGAACAGAAGGTCCGAGAATTTGGGGCCCTCTCAAAAGACGTTCCACACAGGGCTGGAGTCTGCAGGAGCAGAGCGGGCAGAAAGGCGGCCTGGAGGCGTGGCGGCCAAGGGCACCCCAACTCTCGCCTGGCACCAGCGCAGCCCAGGAGGCTCAGAGGGCGCCAGCAGGACCCCCACGAGACCCCACCCGGGCGCAGCTCATCCCAGCTGCAGGAACCCAAGCCAGAATCCTGGAAGCAGCCTGGGGGTGGGCTGGGGGGAACAAACCCTGTCCTACAGAGCAAGGGACAGTCACAGAAGACACCTCACTTAAACCACACAAGCAGAAAGAGAGTGGGGTTAACCAAGTTCTAAGTGTTCAAAGGGGGAAAAAAAAACCCACCAACCTAGAATTCTGTATCCAGTGAAATTATCCTTCAAAAGTGAAGGAGAAATAAAGACTTCCTCAGACAAACAAACACTGAGGGAACGCATCTCCAGCAGACCTGCCCTGCAAGAAATGTTAAAAGATTTTCTTCAAGAAGAAGGAACATAATATAGGTCAGAAACCTGGACCTACATAAAGGAAGAGAGAGCGATCGAAAAGGAATAAACACAAGGAAAATAAAAGCTCTTATTTTTCTCACTGTTAATTGACCTTAAAAAAAAACTTTGCAGGAATAACAGTAACAATGTACCAGGTGATTAACGCTGGACAAACGAAAATGATGACTGCAACGCCACAAGGGGCGGAAGGAAGAGCCTGGAATAACCTGCGACAGGCAGCTCGACTACAACAAAGTGGAGGAGGACGCTGGGAGCAGCCCTAGTCTAGTCAGAAGGTGCTTCTAATGCAGCTGCTAAAATGGACAAAGAGGTGTACCTGATATGGAAGAGGAAATAAAATGAATCAGAAAATGTTCAAGCGGGAGTAGAGAAAGCAGAAAAGGGAGCCTCTGGCAACAAATAGGAAATAGTTACAAACATGGGTGTTCTTCCAAACACATTAAAAAATGTGAATGGAATAAATACACCAATGAAAATACAGAGATGATCAGAATATATTAAACAACAAGAAGCTTCCCCCAGCCCCCAAAGCCCCAAACCCAACGATGCCTGTTGACAAGAGAGCTGCTGTGAGCAGCAAAGGCAAATCACCCCAGGCAGCGCTCAGCGAGGCCGCAGGAGCCACACGACCCACAGACAGCCCAGGCCACAGCGCGAGGAGCCATCCCCCAGGAACCCAAGGGCCGGTCCTCCAAGAGCCCACGAGAAGCCCAGACACACGAGCGTCTAACAGCAGAGCACCGAACTGCGCGGCGCCAAGCCTGCTGGGCCTGCAGCCGAGCAGGCGGACTCGCCGGGAGCCGCAGCCCCGGCCTTCACCAGCAGGGGTGCAGCGGGGCCCCGCCCTCACCAGCAGGGGCTCAGCGGCGGCCAGCGAGCACACTCCCGGACCCCACACCGCCAGCCAGTTGCTGCCTGCCGCACTCAGAGCAGCAGACCACCATTCGTCCCAAGGAACACAGAGCGCCCACCGGGCCCAAAGCAGCCCTGAAAGACTAGCGATGCAGCGCGCGCTCTCAGATCAGTCGGGAACTGAAGTAGGACCAGCAGCAGGAAGATGGCTAGAGGACTCCCGAATATTTGGAAACGGAGTTTCCTGTCACTCAGCTTTAATTTTTTCTTCAGTATTTCATCACTGTATTTACCTCCTTTAAATTTTTAAGTAACATTACTCAACATACAAATTATAGTGGTAATGAAGACTTCTGAAAATGGAAATAGTCTTCAAGTCTTTTTAATCTCAAGAAAATAAAATTTTAACAGTACCCATTCCAAGGATTTTAGGTGCCATTTTCCCACAGTGGCAACAGTGTGAATTAGAAGAACTCAACCAGAGTGACACAGCCCTAAAGGCGACGACGAACAGCAGGAGCCCCTACAAGCCCTGACGACGCAGGGAGAGGAAGGGGTTGGTCCCAAGAGCCTCAGCGGGCACAGTGCCCACACCTGGGGCTGCCCCCGCCTGCATGGGGCAGTCATCTCGCTGAGAGGCCTGCTCTGACGGAGCTGAGGACAACCATGTCCTTCCACCACAGCGCAGTCCTCCTCCACCAACCCCTGCAGGGCTGAGCACGCCCTGCGCCTTCAGGCACAGACGGAGCCAGAGCGCGCGACTGGGTCACACCAACTCAAGAACACACGGCAACTCTGCAAAGCGTGCAAGCGCAGCGCAAGGCCATGCAGAGAAGCGCTTTTGTTCCAGGCACTAACCAAGCGCTCTGGCAGACGCAGCTCATTCCTCCAAGGAGAACGCACCCAGATAGAGCATTTCAACTGCACCGGTGAATAACCTTGGCACCAACAGTGAGGCTGAAACACAGCCTCCCAGCCGCTCCTCTGCAGTCCTCGACCCGTGACTTTCTCATCCGCCTGCTGCTGTACAGCTCAGGGGTGACAGACAGACTGCAACCCAGATGATGCTTCCCCCCCTTATCCTTCTACACACGTTGGTAACATCCTGAGAAAAGGCCAAAATCCAGGGGATAACTCAGTTTTAACTAGAGTGGGAATAATAATTTCACTACTTTACTTGAAGATTTTTAGGAACGAATTCTTGAATAATTTCTATCAGCACGAACATATAAGAGAACATTCTACACCCTCTTCTCCAGGTGGCTCCCTAGGGACTAGGAAGTGGAGCTCCGTTTAGGTAAGAGCAAGGGGCAGGCAGCTCCCAAACTCGTATGCTCACCTGAGGAAAAGGGTGACGGACTGGGCGGACCACACAAACAGCCTGGCCTTGGATATAAACGTGAATATGCTACTTAAAATTGCGCGATTAACAAAGGTGTCATCGTGTTTGAACTGAGCAATGAGTCAGAGAGTGAAAGTCACTCAGTCGTGTCTGACTCTTTTCGACCCCATGAACTACAGAGTCCTGGGATCCTCCAGGCCAGAAGACTGGTGTGGGCAGCCTTTCCCTTTGCCAGGGGATCTTTCCAACCCAGGGACGACTGAACCCAGGTCTCCTGCACTGCAGGCAGATTCTTTACCAGCTGAGCCAAGAGGGAAGCCCAAGAACACTGGAGTGGGTGCCCTATTCCCTCTCGAGGGGATCTTCTCGACCCAGGCATCGAGCTGGGGTCTCCTGCATCGCAGGCAGATTCTAACTGAGCTATCGGGGAAGCAATAGTCAACCTAATAAAATTTAAGCATAAATTTGAGTGGTTACCAAGCACTTATTATCACAGAACATAATGAACGGAGGATGCTCTATAACAAACCAGCATCACCATGCAGTGCCCTCCCCAGCAGACAAACAGCAAACCCCAGTGAGGGTGACGTGTGGCCTGATAGAGTCCCTCTCACGCCGCACGCTCCCTAACCCCAGTGAGGGTGGTGTGCAGCCTGATAAAGTCCCTCTCACGCCGCATGCCCCCTTTCTATCACACTAGAGAACCACTGTCTATGAGCAGAGTTTGGGGAGAGTTCTATTTTTGACTGACTAGAGCTAATAACATTAGCCAGAATAACTGATAAAAAATTAACATTTATGACATGAATCAATAAAAGTAAGTTCAAAACAGCTAGTGAGACAAAGCTATCTAAGGTACGAAGAAGGAAACAAACCTAACGATCTCACTGCAACGTCTAAGGCGCTCAGCACGAGCCCCAGCCCCTCTGATAGGAGGCGACGCGTGCCGCCCTTCCCAGCCGTCACCCGCCTGGCTGCCCCTGGCCCCTAACTCACCTGCCGGCGAGCCTCCGCTGCACGGCGCCCAGGGTCCCTCCTTCAAGCTTGTGCCTTTCTACATCACAGTCCTTTAAGAGGACTGTCATTTAAGGCCCTGTGGAGCCCGGCCAGTGTTAGAGGACTCATGCTACGTTCAAGCTGTGTTACCCGCCACCGCCAGGCCCCAAAAAGCTGGAGAACTGGGCTGCTCTCTGGGTGGGCAGAGGCCCTGCAGTCCCCAGCTCAACCCATTACACCACTACCACTCTTCATATCCTGGTCAATTCCTAAGGAATGAACCATGATGTTCACGATTGTTTTTACAACGTGTAAAGGTTCAAAACTCCAGGAGGTTACGATATTATGGTAAAAGGAAATGTCTGCAGACCCTCCCATGAGCGTGGCTGCTGCCCCACACAAGCCATCACTTTACGGGTCTGTCTGTTTAAAGACGCTCTCAAGGTCTGAGTGGCGCGTGAGCGCCCCGGCCCTTTCTGCACACTCACCTTACTGTGTGTGAAGGGGGGCGCTGTGTACAAGGTGGGGTGGATGAGAGGGCGAGGCAGGTGTGGGACGGCGTGCACGGGCGCATGCCCGTGGATGTGGGGGTACAGGTGCAGCGCCGGGTGTGCGGGCTTCTCAGGGCTCAGAAGCTGGTGCCCGGGGGGTAGGGCGCCAGCGGCCATTGCTGACGGCGTTAATCCAGATGCCTCTTGTTTACAGACATGGCATTCGCAGGTGTTTGGAGCCTGTTCTGCCTAAAGGAAAAGGAAAAAAAGGAGTGTTTAGTGAGTGGGCACCGAGTATTTATGGAAACAAAGAACGACATGGACTGAATGAGTCAGCCACACGGCAAATACAAAGGCAGTGGCCCATCCTGACGGCCCACGTGGACGGGTGCCTCCTTGCGAGGTGGACGAGGGCCCCCAGGACTGGGACTGAAGAGGCCTGGAGAGACAAGGCGTGCGCACCTCACCCCGGCTGGGTGTCTGCCGGGGTGGCAGCCTCACCCGTCTGCATCCCGCGCCTGTCTGAGCAGGGCCGCGGGGACTGCAAGCTGGCAGAGTGGAGAGAGGGAGCTGGGAGCAAGCACAAGGAGACCACTGGTGCCAGGCTCCGCTGGGCTCACAGTGCTTAACGGGTGGCTACACAGAGGTTCTTCAAAGTACACCAGAGACGGGACTTCCGGCTAAGGTGGAATGAAGCAGTCGCTGACTCTTCTCCCTCAAAACAAGTGCAAGACTGAACACAATTGTCAAAGGCAATCGTTTTGAGGCTCTGGAAATCAACCAGGCGAAAAAACACACTGAGAGGCGCTTACTCACGGAAACCTGCTAGAACTTCTACTTAAGAACAGAAGGAGTCTCGCTTTCTTGCCCAGGGCTCTTCCTATCCCCAACTCCCTACACCCTTTAAAAACTAACTAAAAAACAAAACAAAAATAATACATTCAAGAATCGATAGCACAATTAAAAACGGTACACTAAAATTTTGATATGAAAAAAGGAAGTAAAGACAAAGGTACAAAAGCACGAGGCACAGAAACGACCAACACAAAGGGGGTGAGGTGGGAGCACCACCACCACCCGCGACACCAGCTGTGAGTGGGGGTGGGAGCACCACCACCACCCGCAACACCAGCTGTGAGTGGGGGTGGGAGCACCACCACCACCCGTGACACCAGCTGTGAGTGGAGGTGAGGTGGGAGCACCACCACCACCCGCGACACCAGCTGTGAGTGGAGGTGAGGTGGGAGCACCACCACCACCCGCGACACCAGCTGTGAGTGGGGGTGGGAGCACCACCACCCGCGACACCAGCTGTGAGTGGGGGTGGGAGCACCACCACCCGCGACACCAGCTGTGAGTGGAAATGGGAGCACCACCACCACCCGCGACACCAGCTGTGAGTGGAAATGGGAGCACCACCACCACCCGCGACACCAGCTGTGAGTGGGGGTGGGAGCACCACCACCCGTGACACCAGCTGTTGAGTGGGGGTGGGAGCACCACCACCACCAGCCACACCAGCTGTGAGTGGAGGTGAGGTGGGAGCACCACCACCACCCGCGACACCAGCTGTGAGTGGGGGTGGGAGCACCACCACCCGCGACACCAGCTGTGAGTGGAGCACTCCAAACGAAAGGCAGAAGCTGGCGGGCAGGGTAAAAACACAAGATCAAGCTAAAAGGCTGGAGAAAAAGACACAAAGAAGCTAAAATCAAAAGGATAAATACTTATAAAACATGCACGCAGTGACCTGAAGACAGCTGGAATGGCTGTATTAATATTGGAACAGTCTAAGGTAAGAAGCAATCGCAGGGAGATGCCCCGCAGTGGCCACAGGGCCGCCATGTCAGGGGCAGAACAGCAGTCACGTGGACACACACTCAACAACACTGTCCCGAAAGGCACGAATCGAAACTGGAGGATTTGAAAAAGGAAACAGATAGTCCGAAAGTTATGACAAGACTTTAGCATGTCTCTCTCAGTGATTTTTAGAATCAGATACAAAATCAGTAAGGAGACAGAAGACCTGAATAATGCCATCAATGTGACCAAACTTTCATTTATAGGACATTCCAGTGCACATCTAGGTTAGACCACATGTTAGGCCATAAGGCAAGTCTCAATAAATTTGGAAGCTCTAAAATCAGTAATCTCAGCTTTAGATTTAAGAAGCTAGGAAAAGAAAAAATTAACCCCAAGAATATATAAAAAATAATGGAGATCAGAACAGAAATCAATGAAACAAAAAGAGAAAAATAGAAAAAAACAAAAATTAATTTACAAAAATGTAGCCAGAGTGACTGAGGGAGTTAAAAAGGAGTAAATAAAATTACCCAAATCAGGAATTAACATTACTACAGACTCCACAGAACTAAAAAGAGATAATAAACAACATGAGACATCAAATTAGACAACTTAGATGAAATGGATAAATTCCTAAAAAGACACAAATCATTTAACTCAATCCAAGAAGAAATATAAAATCGGAACAGACCTGTATCAAGTAAACAAAATTTGAATTAGTAATTTTCTCACAAAAAAAGATCAGGTCCATAGGATTTCCCTGGTGAATTCCATCAAATATTTAAGAAACATCGATCTCAGACAAATTCCTTCAGAAAATATAGGCAGAACAAACGCTTCGCAGCTCATTCTCCGAGGCAAAGACATCCCTGTTGCTGCTGTCATTCAGTAGCTAAGTCGTGTCTGACTCTCTGCATCTTTTAATTTCATGGCTGCAGTCACCATCTGCAGTGATTTTGGAGCCCAACAAAATAAAAATCTGTCATTGCTTTCGCTTTTCCCCCTTCTATGTGCCATGAAGTGACGGGACTGGATGCCATGATCTTAAGATCATAGACAATAAACCAATATCCTTCGTTAACATAGATGTAGAAATTCTAACAGGACATTAGCAAACCAGTCAAGCAACAAATATTTTTTAAAAATTTAAATGCCATAACCAGGTGGGATTTATCCCAGGAACACAAGATTGGTTCAAAATCCCTTGATGAGATACAACTTGGTAACAGAACAAAGGATGAAAACCACAAGGACATCTCAAGAGATGCAAAAAAGCTATCTTAAAAACCCAATAAATATTTACAATAAAATTCTCAAAAAAAAAAAAACAAACAAACCTAGGAGTAGGACAGAATTTCCTTAGCTCGACAAAGACATCTAAGAAAAACCGACAGCTAGCGCCGTATTTTACTGGTTGAAGAGTCAACGCAGCCCCCCTAAGCCTGGGAACAGGCAACAGCGCCTGCTGGCGCCACTCCTGGTCAGTGCCATCCTAGAGACTCCAGCAGCTCTTAAAGCAAGAGCAGGAAGTTAAGAGAGTCCAGGCTGTAAAGGAAGAGGTTAGACTGTTCATCACAGACGACAGGGTTTTGTGTGTGTAAAACCGAAGTACTCTACCAAAAACCCAAACACAAACCCACAGAACCGCAGCCACTCTGGAACAAACAAGTGCATTAGCAAAGCTGCAGAATCCAAAATCAATACACAAGACCTGACTGCATTTCTATATATATTTCTATATATACTACTGACAATCAATTGAAAACCGAAACCAGGGACTTCCCTGGTGGTCTGGTGGCTAAGACTTCGTGCTCCCAATGCAGGGGGCCCCCCCGAGTTCCAACCCTGGTCAGAGGACTAGCTCTCACATGCCGCAGCTGAGAGCTCTCACGCTGCGCGTGCAGACTCTGCACGCCACCAGGAAGATGGGCGACCCCGTGCTGCCACCACACCCAGTGCAGCCGGAGGAATGAATGAAGAAGAGAGAAAGAAAACCAAAAGCAGAAAACGCCTTCACTGTAGAATCGAAAGACATCTAGAGACTCAATGAACTTAAGAAACAGACTAGAAACTTTTAAAAATTGCAGAAAGAAATTAAAGATGACCTAAACAAATGGAAAGAAATAGCATGTGCAATGTTCGTTAAGTCTGTTTTCCCAAAACTGATCCTCATCATCCCACAAATAAAAGATTAGGCCCAGAGGGTTCTGGTGATGAATTCTATCGAATATTCAAGAATTCAACGCAACCCCTGTTAAAGCCCAAGGAGGTCTGCTGTACAAGGTAACAGGGTTAGTGTCCGTTGCTCAGTCATGACCTTCTCTTTGCAACCCCATGGACTGAAGCCCGCCAGGCTACTCTGTCCATGGGGTTTTCCAGGCAAGGACATGGAGTGGGTTGCCATTTACTTCTCCAAGCTGTCCCTAAAACACATATGGGGGGAGTTCCCTGGCGGTCCAGTGCTTAGGACTCAGCACTTTCACTGCCATGGACCAGGGTCAACACTCGGTCAGGGAACTAAGAGCCATAAGCCGTGAGGCGCGACCCCTACCTAAAAATAGTGAAATAAACGCATATGACGTGGACACAGCGTCACAGAGCAACCATGCTCTAACAGAAACTAATCCTAAAAAGCTAACATTCCAGGGGTCCCTAATGGCTCAGCTGGTAAAGAATCTGCCTGCAATGCAGGAGATCTGGGTTCCATCCCTGGGATGGGAAGATCCCCTGGAAAAGGGAACGGCTGCCCACTCCAGTATTCTGGACTGTATAGTCCATGAGGTCACAAAGAGTCGGACACAACCGAACCACTTTCACTTTCCCACCTGGAAAAAAGCATGTATGGAAATGCAGAGGACTCTGAACAGCTTCAACGATCCTGAAAAAGGCCCAGCAAGAGTACGGCAGATCCTGCCTGACTTGCACACCTACAACCCAGCAGCAGTCGGCCAGAGCAGGGCTCCCGGGCACGGAGGCTGGGGCAGGGCGCCAAGCGTGCCTTGGGCCCTTGGGCTCCCGGGCTTCCGGGACGCAGAGGCTGGGGCAGGGTGCCAAGCGTGCCGCGGGCCCTCGGGGCGCAGAGGCTGGGGCAGGGCGCCAAGCGTGCCGCGGGCCCTCGGGCTCCCGGGGTGCAGAGGCTGGGGCAGGGCGCCAAGCGTGCCGTGGGCCCTTGGGCTCCCGGGCTTCCGGGACGCAGAGGCTGGGGCAGGGTGCCAAGCGTGCCGCGGGCCCTCGGGGCGCAGAGGCTGGGGCAGGGCGCCAAGCGTGCCGCGGGCCCTCGGGCTCCCGGGGCGCAGAGGCTGGCGCAGGGCGCCAAGCGTGCCGCGGGCCCTCGGGCTCCCGGGGCGCAGAGGCTGGGGCAGGGCACCAAGTGTGCCGCGGGCCCTCAGCCGAAGTCGGCTGATGCACAGCCAGCGGCCCCGCGATGCAGCGTGGAGGGCGGGCCTTCTGACAGACACCGCGCCAGTGGGTCCCAAATGACCCTTGCTGCAGACCATCCGCAAAACTGAGCTGAGCAGACCACAGACCTGAGCAAGAGCTAAAGTTACAAACCTTCCACAGCGAAACAGTTTTGTATTAGGTAAAAGTTTTTTGGATAGCCATCAAAAGCATGATTCATAAAAGAAAAAACTGATAAACTGGAATGCATCAAAATCAGTAACTTGCTTTTCAAAAACACTGTAAAAACAAAACAAAACTAATAGATGTATCACAGACCAAAAGAAAATATTTGTGGATCACATACTTGATAAAGGACTTGTTTAAAGAGCTCTTAAACCCAAACACTAGATAAAAAACTAAACAACCCACACAGCCCTTAAATATATGACAGAAAGCTTAACTTTGCCCATAAAAAATGAAATAAAAACTGAAATCTCACAGGGTTACCACTTCTCATCCATCAGATTGGCGAGAGTTCAAAACTCTCCCCAGTGACAGCAGGGGAGGCCACCACACTCCAACCAGGGAGAGCCGCTACTGGAGAGCCTCCTGGGGACAGAGCCACCTGCGCGTGAGACTTAGACCCGCGAGGTCAGGCTCCTGGGGACAGAGCCGCCTGCGCGTGAGACTTAGACCTGCGAGGTCAGCCTCCCGGGGACAGAGCCGCCTGCGTGTGAGACTTAGACCCGCGAGGTCAGCCTCCCGGGGACAGAGGCGCCTGCGCCTGAGACTTAGACCCGCGAGGTCAGCCTCCTGGGGACAGAGCCGCCTGCGCGTGAGACTTAGACACGCGAGGTCAGCCTCCTGGAGACAGAACCGCCTGCGCGTGAGATGTTAGACACGTGAGGTAACTCCCTGGAGAGTTTACGATGGGAAAGTAAAGGGAGGCAAACACAAGTGTCCATCAGCAGACTAAGAACAGACACAACACAACCAGGACCCATCTCCACAGCGGGACACAGACAGGCCAGCAGCAGGGCACGGGGAAGTGAGCTCCAGCCAAGCTGGCCAGGACACGCTGCTGGGCGGGGTGGGGGCAGTGTGCGTCAGGGCAGGCCTTTCTCGTTAGTAGAGAAGAATGTCTGCACCTGCACAAATCAACACTGAAAGGACACACAGTAAATAAATCTGGTTCTGGGGACCAGGGGCTGGGGGGACCAGGGGCTGGGGTAA
>SJYQ01095315.1:74263-105550 GCA_006410935.1 Redunca redunca
GAACAGGGGCTGGGGGTGAGTGGGGGCTGGGGGGACCAGGGGCCAAGGGTTAGCAGGGGCCGGGGCTGAGCGGAGGTTGGGGGTCCATGCGGGCTTGGCTGAGCATCTATTACAAAACCAGAGTCCCTAAGGAAAAAGTGACAGTCTGGCAGTGGCCTCGGTTCCTGCCAGTCTAACCGTCACAGGGTTTTCACAGTAACGCACTTTTGTGTTCAGCAGCACTCACGTTGAGAGAAACCAGACACGGAGAAGACAGCCTGGGAAAAGCCACGTTCAAGGAAATAAAGCCGTACCTGCTGAGTTGGGTAAGACGGGGGTGGGCTGTCCACTTTACTTTCCTCTTTCCTGGGGCTCCTGTTCCCTAGAGCTGTGTCCTCCTTCGGGGCTCCTGGGGGCTCCCCACTACTCTCGCCGTCTGCCTCCTCGTCGTCAGCTTCCGAGGAGCTGCTGCTGGTACTGCTTACCTGAGGGGACTTTAAAGACAGTCGCTTGTAACTTAAGCTTTTTAAACCAGAATAACACAGGACGCTCGAAGCCCGGACACCGTCTAGGGCGGCGCTTTGCCACGACGCGAGGTGGGGCGCGTACCTCGTCCTTCAGGGCCAGGTTCTCCCCGCCGCCGTTCAGCTCTCCGTGGGCGCCGTTCATGCTGGCCGCCGCCTCGGTGCCCTCGTAGCTGCTCAGCGGGTAGATGTCGGCAAACTTGGCCGACAGCGGGGCGACGTCCTCATCGTCACTGCAACTGAGACGCGCAGAGACGTCACCGTAGGGCCGTGCCTGTTGAGGACAGCGCGCTGCCCACCCAGGAGAGCCGCGCTCGTGCACAGGAGCGCAACACTGGGCCCCATGCGCGCGCCTCAGCGGCTCCCGGTGACCTGGACCAGGAGGAAAATGCCCAAAGAGGACCGCTTGTTCTGTCCAGAAGAACAGAAAACAGAACTCCGAATGGAGAAACGTTACGGAAACCACAAAGTTCAATATTTCAACTTCAAGTGCCCTGCTGCACAACTGTTCTCTCTGCCATTTTCAAGCAGATGCTATTTTTTATTATAATTAAAAAGGTACAGAAACCAACCTTAGGTCTTCAGTGTTTGTTTTTATAAGCACCAAAATTTCAGAGATAGCCAGCTGAACAAAACATTAAATGCACTTGTATGACAAAACACTGACTTTTCACCACAAGGCCAGCTGCAGTCAAGTCTATTCAAAACACAGTTACCAGCTTCAGCAAGACATCCAAGCGATAGGCAAATGGCATATCTACAAAAAAATGTAACACTACTTCAAGGCTGTGAAGACCGCTTCAAACCTAAGGCTTTCTGGTGCCTGAGAAGAGCTGGCATGGAGCTCCCAGCTCGGTGTACGTGGCTCAAGGCCTGACAGCAAGCGCCGCCCCATGGGCCTACACCACCATGCCCCCGCATCCACTGTGAGCCTCAACCTTCCAGAAAGGAAAGCCTAAGAACTGGGGCCCTTTGGGCTTCAGGGCAGGGGGTCCAGAACAGCCAGATTCAGCTTCATCCCACTTCTGGGAGAAGTGAGTCCAAGGACCTTCGTGCGCAGCCACCTGGAGCTGCCACAGCAAGCATGGGCAGGCCAGTGCCAGGAAGGCCCGGCTCCAGGGCCGCCGCGCCTGCAGACACGGGCACCGCCCTGGGTGGCACCCACACCGCCCTGGGGGAGCCGAGTGAAGTAACAGGCTCATGGGCTGCCTGTGGCATGGAGACTCCAGGCTCGGGCATCGAGGCAGCCCCACGGCCCTGCCACGGAAACGCCGCGTGTCCGTCTCACGCTCGGGGCAGCAGAAGGGAAAGGACGTGCGCGGCCAGGAGCCACGAGGGCGCTGGGGTGGCCGCGTCTGCTGGGAAGACACAGACCCCACGGTGCAGGCGGCCAGGTGCCTGCAGCGCCTCGCGGGGTCCTGGCTCTGCCCCGCCTGCAGCATGGGCGCCCACGGCTGGCGTCAGCCACTAAACCCGGGAGCAGGCGGCACTCTGCCAACCTGGGTTCTGCCCTGATGACTGGTGCTTGGCCGCGGCCGCTCCGTCCTGAGCCGCCTCACACCTGGCTGTGACGGCCCTCTGCCCTGCACAGGCTCCGAGGGAGCACGGGGCTCAGTGAGAGCAGCCGCGGAGCTCAGCATCTGAGATCAAAGCCACACTGAGAACTGAGGGACTCCAAAGGAGAGCCTCAGGGCCACCCCACGGAACCCAGGTCGGGAGGCCAGAATCTCGAGGAACCCGGGCAGCAAGGTCAGGGCAACTGTCCCTCCCCCGGGCTCCTGACCCCCATGGGTGCCACGACATGCAGAGGGTATGTTTAATCTCTTAAATAAACACCCAAAATGGGAACGGCCCATCCAGGAGTCGGATGGGGCCTGGTTCCCACCCTGTGAACTGGTGACCCCTTGCTCACACCAAACGTCTTGCGGTTGATGTGGGAACACGGACAGAACCTCTCAGTCGCTTGCTAAAGTGGCCATCCAAGCTCTCAGCAGGACACGGAGCAAGCATGGACGCCAGTTGAGGACGAGGCGGACGGGTGCAGGCCAGGCCAGCGTGGGAGATGCTCCCTACAGACCAACGCGCGCCTGCCTCACCGCATCCAGCAGCTCACGAAAGAGCGTCTATGCTTGGGCTTACTGCGTCCATGTGTTACAAGTGATTTAAAAAAATGAAGGGTCCTTTTTCTTGAAAAGCACCCTTACCGCCGCCCACACTTCTGCAGACATTACTGTGTCTACATCTTGGAATCAGATAAGCTAAGTTTCTGAAACCTCATGACAAAGTCACGACTTACAATGTTGGTGCAGAGCCGTTGTCTGTGAGGATAAGTCTGGGATGCTGCTGAACGGTGATAGGAGAGCTGGACGCCGACCCTGAGCTGGCTGACGACACGCCGGGCGGCCGCATCTCGGTCAGGCAGTCGGGAGCTGCGTCCACCGGGAGGGGCAGCTGGTGAATGTGGATGTCGCCTGTGACCGGGGGGTCCATGATGCCGCAGGTGAGGATGTGGGAGAGGCTGCAGTCGTCGCAAGCACATCTGCAGGGAGGGAGGGAGTCAGCGCAGGGCCAGTGAGCAGAGCCGCGCCCAGGGGCCCCACGTGCACTCACCTCCGCCGGTAGCTGCAGTTGGGGCAGTCGGGCACGCTCAGCCTTGGCGACAGCGTGTGCCGCATGGTGTCCGTGAAGCTGTTCTCGCCAGCGACGGCTTTCTTTCTCGTGAACTGGAGGAAACCATGAGACAACAGGTTAATTTTGCAAGACCTGCCCCACGACACGGCTGTATTTTTCAGGGATTCTGATGCTGTGCACGTCCCACTCAGAGACCTGCTGCCTGCAGCTCCCTCAGGAGGGCCAGGGCTGGGAAGGGGGGCAGACGAGCAGTGCGCGGCGTGGGCGGGGGAGGCCCGGACAGAGGTCGGGGCCGGGGTGGTGAGCCCACCAGGCTCCTCAGCAGCACACACCCCGTGACGCCCTCACGGAGGATGCCCAGCCCTTGCCCTGGCCCTCCAGTGGGCTGGGGACTTGCTGGGAACCAGGGCACAGAGATAATCACTGCCCCCAGGAGCTTAGATTTTGGACGAAGAGACAGGTGAGAAACCAACCTTCAGGGCCTGCCAGGGAGCCGCCAGGGCACACCAGGCCTGAGCCCGGAGCGAGAGGCAGCGTGGATGCCGCCACCTGGGCTCGGGGTGCCCAGGCCAGCAGGAGCACCGAGCGCCGCCCCGGGCGCCCGGGCCCATGCACACAGGGCGGCCACAGCACAAGCCCAAAGCTACGCAGACAC
This sequence comes from Redunca redunca, assembly GCA_006410935.1. NCBI lineage: Eukaryota > Metazoa > Chordata > Mammalia > Artiodactyla > Bovidae > Redunca > Redunca redunca. The sequence continues at coordinate 78,053 of SJYQ01095315.1, forward strand.
TGTCCCCACAGGGCAAGATGGCAGGGGCTGGGCCCCATGCGTGGCACCGGCGGGGGAGCAAGGCCACTGCAGAGAGCGCCAGCCGCACCTGGAGGAGGGGCGGGCCCGGGGGCCACCGAGGAGGCAGGGCCTCAACTCCCGCCGGGGCAGGCGCGCCTCTGCGTTCCAGAAAAGGAGCCCGCGGACCGGCTCCGGAACAGGCATGGGCGGCACCCGTCTGACGCAGGTCACACGCTGAGTGCGCAGAGTGCAGGTACCCGTCTACCCGCGCTGCCCAGAGGGGACCACGGGCAGGAGGGAGCGGAGGCCGAGGGCTCTCACTGCAAGAGCAGCCAGCAGACACCGGCACAGGCGCCGGGGCAAGCGGGCAAGTCTCCCGGCGAGGTAACGCCCCGAGACCAGTATGCCAGGCCTGGGAGCGCCGCTGAGGTGGTGGGCAGGGCGGGGCGAGCCTGTGGCAGGAAGGGGTGAGCAGGGCAGGCAGCAGCCGCGAGACAGCACAGCCCCGGCACATGAGGAACGGATCAGGTCTGGCCCTGGGGCCTCACTGTGCGTCACCCCTGGAAGGGAATCTGGAGACGCAGCACCCACCCGGGAGCCCATGGGGACGCAGGGAGGCTGTGGGCTGGGAGAGCCACTCCATAAGCGCAGGTGTCCCTGGAGGAGTACAGAAGACGGGAAAGCGGAAAGAACAGCCTGCAAACAGTCTGCCCAGCAAGACGTGCGAGGTGGGCTCCCCAGCCCTGCGCTCTGCGGCGGGCAGCTTCACTCCAGCAGCGCCCTCCCTCCCGCGCACCTGCTCCTCGATGAGCCGCCTCTGCTTGAAGAGCTCCCAGTCCTCCGTCAGCACGCGCTGCTTGGTCTTCATCGTCATCTGCGTGGAACGCACGGGGCATGCAAAACAGAAAGCCTTAGTGCCAGCGAGAGCTACCAGGACACTTTCGAGGGGAGGCTTTTCAAATGGCGCGAGAGACCGCGTGTGGAGACAGGAGATGCTCCCACTACAGAGAGGGCCACGGGCTCTCCGCCTCAGCAGCCCGCACGGGCTCGCGCAGAATCGTCACAGCTGTCATGCATGAAAAACACGAGACAAACTCACACCAAACAGAGAAACTGAGATATCAGAGATGGGGAGGAGACAGTCTCCGCTCACTGAGTGCCAGGGTGGGCACTAGGGCTGCTGTCTGGCCACGAGCCTCAGCCCGAGACGAGCACGTCCCGGAGCCGGACGGCGGTGACCACCGCAAGGGTGAGCGCGGTGGGCACAGCGGCACTGCAGACTCGGAAGTCGCGAGGGCGGCCAGGCCTGAGGAGGTAGACTTGGCCACAAGTAAGACACTGGGGGAGCAGAGCTATGAACCGGCTCAAGGCACTGCCCTACATGAAGGAGGAGACGATGAAGTGACTCAGTGATAATCACACAGACGCCTTCTTACAAATTATTAAAAGCTGAAGCGCAGCCACTGAGAACAGAACGGGACACGTATCTTCCAAACGACTAGAGCACGTCGGGGTGGGGGGCGGGGGGGGAAGCATGTCCCACAAGGACGGACGCACCCCCCCAGGGGCTGCCCTCCAGCCGACACAGGGCAGCTGCCCAACTGCCCACTGAAGAGCCGACCATACCTTCAAATCAGACAGAAACGACCAATGTACCCTCCAAATGAAACGAGCGTGACTTAATACAAAGCTTCAACTAGTAAGGAAGAAGAGTTAAAAGCTGAAAGTACCAGAAAAACCCAGAAGTAAATGTGACCAGTAAACCCAAAAGTTGGTTCTCTGAACTTCCTGCCAGGCTGAACAAGGGGAGAAACGAACCACAGACATGGCAGGAGTGAGCACGGACACACAGGAAGGGGCTTTTCTGCAAGAGGAGGATGCGCGAGCACGTGATGCCTCTCGGTGAAAGAAGAGCTGCACACAGGCGGCTCACCAGCAGCTTGCTGGCCCTGTACAGTGTGCTTTAGAAGTCGCGTCCACGAACGTCCAACATTCCAGACAACACAGACTTCTTCCGGCAGCTGGGGTGGGGACGAGGGCGGGTACAGGGCACGGGCATAGCCGGGAGGGGAGGCCGTGGGCACAGCCGGGGGGGAGGCTGTGGGCACAGCCGGGGGGGAGGCCGTGGGCACAGCCTGGGGAGAGGCCGTGGGCAGAGCTGGGCGGAGGCCGTGGGCAGAGCTTGGGGGGGAGGTCGTGGGCACAGCTGGGGCGCCAGGAGCACTGCCTGCCACTAGCCTGGCCTCCTAAGTGCTCTCTCTGCGGCCTGAAGCCAGAGGAAGGAAACCAACCGTCCTGCGGCCGTCAAGTCCCCATTGCTGTCAACTGCCCTGTGAGCACAGCTCACACCTACCCCTGTATCTGAAGGATGTGGATAACTTCCTAGGCAAATATCAATTTGTAAAACTCACTTAAGAAGCAGAAATCCCCAAACACGCTCATAAACACAGTGTCTACTGAAAAGGCAGTAAAAAATACTGACTCCCTGTTCCTCCCCCTGCAACAATGAACCAGGTCCCAAAGCTTTTGGGCGGGATCTATGAGTCTATTCTTTTCTTTCACGGAACAGCAAAGTTGAACTATTCTTGAAAACTGAAAAAGTTTTTAAAAAGGAAGGTTTTTCCACTCATTCTATGAGATTAGCATAATCTTTATACAAAACAAACAGGACCTGAAAGATGAAAACTCAGTAATACCTCAGAATACAGCTATAGTAAGAAAGATCCTAAACAAAATATCTAATAATGGATTAAACAATAATATATATTCTAGTAGGGTTTAATTACAGGAATGCAAGAATATCTCAAAATTAGGAAGCCTAATGGTTTTTCCTGTGCTCACGTATAGATGTGAGAGTTGGACTGTGAAGAAGCCTGAGCGCCGAAGAATTGATGCTTTTGAACTGTGGTGTTGGAGAAGACTCTTGAGAGTCCCTTGGACTGCAAGGAGACCCAACCAGTCCATTCTGAAGATCAGTCCTGGGATTTCTTTAGAAGGAATGATGCTAAAGATGAAGCTCCAGTACTTTGGCCACCTCATGCGAAGAGTTGACTCACTGGAAAATACTCTGATGCTGGTAGGGATTGGGGCAGGAGGAGAAGGGGACGACAGAGGATGAGATGGCTGGATGGCATCACTGACTTGATGGACGTGAGTCTGAGTGAACTCTGGGAGCTGGTGATGGACAGGGAGGCCTGGAGTGCTGCAATTCATGGGGTCACAAAGAGTTGGACACGACTGAGCGACTGAACTGAACTGAATGTAATTGAACACTAGAACTGGACACGGAACAGCTTAATGGTTCAAAACTGGGCAAGGAGTATGTCAAAGCTGTATACTGTCACCCTGCTTATTTAACTTATATGCAGAGTACATCATGCAAAATGCCGGGCTGGATAAAGCACAAGCTGGAATCAAGATTGCTTGGAGAAACATCAATATCCTCAGATATGCAAATGACATCACTTTAATAGCAGAAAGCGAAGAGGAACTAAGGAACCTCTTGATGAAGGTGAAAGAGGAGAATGAAAATGCTGGCTTAAAACTCAGCATTCAAAGAACAAAGATCATGGCATCTGGTTCCATCACTTCAAAGCAAATAAATGGAGTAAAAGTGGAAACAGTGACAGATTTCATTTTTGTGGGGGGCTCCAAAATCACTGTGGACAGTGACTACAGCCATGAAATTAAAAGACACTTGCTCCTTGGAAGAAAACCTATGACCAACCTAGAAAAAGTGGAAACAGTGACAGATTTCATTTTTGTGGGGGGCTCCAAAATCACTGTGGACAGTGACTACAGCCATGAAATTAAAAGACACTTGCTCCTTGGAAGAAAACCTATGACCAACCTAGACAGCATATTAAAAAGCAGAGACATTACTTTGCCAACAAAGGTCCATCTAGTCACAGCGATGGTTTTTCTAGTAGTCATGTCTGGATGTGAGAGTTGGACCATAAGGAAGGCTGAGCACCAAAGAATTGATGCTTTGGAACTGTGGTGTTGGAGAACTCTTGAGAGTCCCTTGGACTGCAAGGAGAACCAACAAGTCCATCCTAAAGGAAATCAGTCCTGGGTGTTCTTTGGAAGGACTGATGCTGAAGCTGACACTCCAATACTTTGGCCACCTGATGCGAAGAGCTGACTCATTTGAAAAGACACTGATGCTGGGAAAGACTGAAGGCGGGAGGAGAAGGGGACAACAGAGGATGAGATGGCTGGATGGCATCTATTTGGAACTAGTTTTTTGTTCCATGTCCAATTCTAACTATTGCTTCCTAACCTGCATACAGGTTTCTCAAGAGGCAGGTCAGGTGGTCTGGTATTCCTATCTCTTTAAGAATTTTCCACAGTTTATTGTAATCCACACAGTCAAAGGCTTTGGCATAATCAATAAAGCAGAAATAGATGGTTTTCTGGAACTCTTGCTTTTTTGATGATCCAGGGGATGTTGGCAATTTGATCCCTGGTTCCTCTGCCTTTTCTAAAACCAGCTTGAACATTTTAAAGTTCACGGTTCACATCCTGTTGAAGGCTGGCTTGGATAATTTTGAGCATTACTTTGCTAGCGTGTGAGATGAGCGCAATTGTGCAGGAGTTTGAACATTCTTTGGCATTGCCTTTCTTTGGGATTGGAATGGAAACTAACCTTTTCTAATCCTGTGGCCACTGCTGAGTTTTCCAAATTGGCTGACATATTGAGTGTAGCACTTTCACAGCATCTCATCTAGGATCTGAAATAGCTCAGCTGGAATTCCATCACCTCCACTAGCTTTGTTCGTAGTGATGCTTCCTAAGGCCCACTGACTTCGCATTCCAGAATATCTGGCTCTAGGTGAGTAGTCACGCCATCATTAATATCTGGGTCGTGAAGAATTTTTTTTTTAATAGTTCTGCTGTGTATTCTTGCCACCTCTTAATATCTTCTGCTTCTGTTAGGTCCATACCATTTCTGTCCCTTATTGATCTCATCTTCATATGAAATGCTCCCTTGGTATCTCTAATTTTCTTGAAGAGATCTGTAGTTTTCCCATTCTATTGTTTTCCTCTATTTCTTTTCACTGATCACTGAGGAAGGCTTTCTTATCTCTCCTTGCTATTCTTTGGAACTCTGTATTCAAATTGGTATACCTTTCCTTTTCTCCTTCGCTTTTCACTTCTCTTCTTTTCACAGCTATTTGTAAGGCCTCCTCAGATAGCCATTTCGGTCATAGCAAACACCCTCTTCCAACAACACAAGAGAAGACTCTACACATGGACATCACCAGATGGTCAACAACGAAATCAGCTTGATTATATTCTTTGCAGCCAAAGATGGAGAAGCCCTATACAGTCAGCAAAAACAAGACCAGGAGCTGAATGTGGCTCAGATCATGAACTCCTTATTGCCAAATTCAGACTTAAATTGAAGAAAGTAGGGAAAACCACTAGACCATTCAGGCATGACCTAAATCAAATCCATTACAATTATACAGTGGAAGTGAGAAATAGATTTACGGAACTAGATGTGATAGAGTACCTGATGAACTATGGACAGAGGTTCGTGACATTGTACAGGAGACAGGGAGCAAGACCATCCCCAGGAAAAAGAAATGCAAAAAAGCAAAATGGCTGTCTGGGGAGGCCTTACAGATAGCTGTGAAGAGAAGAGAAGTGAAGAGCGAAGGACAGAAGGGAAGACACACCCATATAGAGTTTCAACCATGCTGAGCTCCGCTTGTGTGTGTCCTGCTACGGCCTTCTGCGTCGACACTCACTGCAGGACTGCATCTGGACTGTGGTTCTCGCAGTGTCTTTGGCATCAGACTTATGCTGGCCTCAGAATGAATTAGGAAGTGTGTCCTCCCTTTTAGGTTTCTGGGAAACTCTGAGAAGGGTGGGTATTAATTCTCAAATGTCTGCTAGAATTCAGCTGGGAAGCCGCCAGGTCCTGAAATCTTCTCTGCTGGGAGATTTTCGATCCCTGACTCAATGTCCTTACTCGCTACTGGCTTACTGAGTTTCTCCACTTTCTCATGATTGAGCCTCGCTGGCCTCGTGCTTCTGGAGCTCGTCTGTTTCGTCCGGGTCGTGCGCCTGCTGGCTCACAGGGTCCTCAGGCGGCCCTGCATCTCCTGCAGGGGTCCAGCCTGGTCAGAGTTGCCCTGGAGACCCCGCAGCCCTCACATCCATACTCCGGGAGTCTGACTACAGCTGTCCTCAGCACAGGCTTCCCAGTGACGGCCTGTGAACGTCTGCCGCCCGTCTCTCAGCCCCTGACCGCGCTCCGGCGGATCTGCCAGGAGGCAGCGTCTCTGCCTGCAGGCCCGTTAGGACTGCAGATCCTCACAGGACCGAGAGAGGAGCCACGGCAGAGCCACCAACGCCGCCGCCCACGGCCGCAGCACACAGTGCCGGGCGCCGTCGGGACAGATGGCCTGCCGCTGTCCTCCAAGCAGCCTGCCATCCACGTGGACCCAGAAGGTTCCCAGGGAACATCCACAGGGCTTGTGGGGTTCCAGAATGTCCAAATGCAGCTCTGGAGTCCAGAGCACTCTGAGGAAGGGCCCTACCTGAGGGGGGAACCTGGCCTCAGACAGCTGAGCCCCGCACTCGCTCGCAGCCCTGGTGCCGAGAGGCACAGTGGGTCCCCACACCCCACTCTCCCCCAGCCCAGAGAGCAGGCTCCTCAGAGCAGGTGGCGAGCGTGCAGGGGGCAGGCTGTGCTCGTCCCTTCGGCCGGACTCAGCTGCTGGAGATCCAGATGAAGCCTGCCCAGGGAGGGCAGTGGGGGGCAGGAACATCTGCCAAATGGCACCCCAGCCAGGCAACCTGGGCCAGCCCTGCCCCCATGGGGGCTGAAGCTGAGGGGTCAGGGGTCAGTGACAAGCACAGCTAGAGAACAAGTGTCACATCAAGAAAACCCCAAACCCCCACTGCCCTCTGCGGGAAGTACAGGACAGTGGGCAGCGCCTCACGAGCACAGAGCAACTCCCGAGGCCACACGCTAGGGGCGCAGGGGCTGCAAAGAGGCCGGGTGGGGCTGCGAAGAGGCCGGGTGCGGCCGCACAGGATGAGCCGCCCCAGCCGAGCCAGCTCACTGGCGCCGAGCTCCGGAAGGCTGCCAGCAGCACCGGCGGGCGGACAGCCCGACCATGCGGGGGAGGACGGGGAGGAGGACTTTCCCACGTCCCGAGCGAGACAGCCCCTATGAACAGGAGGCCGCGAGTCTCCTGGGACTCCACGAAACACGGGGAGGCTGGAACAAATGGCGACCCGGAACGTGCCCGGCCCTTCCCGTGTCTCAACCCCTCGCCTGGCTCAGGCGGCAGGGCCGAGACCAAGGACCACAGCAGAGGCCGGGCGGCACTCGCGGTCCGAGGCGGACACTGGCCCGGCGCACATCTTCAGCCAGAGCCGAGGGCGCGTCTCCCCACGGCCTCAGAGGTGCGCCCTGAGCTCCGTCGCGGCTTCCCTCCGCCCTCACCCCGTCCCCTCGGGAGAGCTTCGTGTCGAGCGCCTCCCCGCTCCACCGCCCGGGTGAGGCAGGCAGGCCACTCCGGCGGCAGCCAGCTCGAGCCGCCGGACAGGCTGGGGCTCGGGGGCCTGCGCCCCGCCTCCCCACGCTGGACCCGCCTGCCTGGCCCGGACGCAGCAGTGTGGGTGGACAAGGGGCGCTGTGGGTCCCTCGGGCCGTGTGCCCCCAGGCTCTGGACAGGAAGCGTCAGCCAACAGCTCCCGAGGGCCGGAGCGGCTCCCAGAGGCCCCGCAGGCAGCACGGAGGCTGGGCGGTGGCCGAGCCCGCGGGCGTGGCCGGCGCCCCTCTCGCCCCGCCCCCGGCGCCCGCGGGCTCGGCCCTGGCACGGCCCCCCCGCCCCCGGCGCCCGCGGGCTCGCCCCCGGCACGGCCCTCGCGGGCGCGCACCTGCTCGTCCACGTAGGCGTCAATCCGCTTCTGGCACTGCAGCCACTCTGCGGCCACGGCGCGCAGCTCCTCCTCGGAGCGCTGGAACCGCTGCAGCAGCGCGCTGTATGTGTCCTCGCAGCAGCCGTCGTGCGTCGTGGTCCCCAGCCTGTGGACAGAGGACTGTGACCGCCTTGCTGGCACCTCCCCTCCCAGGGCGGCGGGGGCCCCCACCGCACGTGCAAGATATAGGCCAGGCGCCCAGAGCCAAGTCTGGCCGAAAGCAGCAGCTCAGACAAGGAACAGATCCTGATAAAAAAAAATAAGCAGTGAGGGACGCTGCTCTGAAAAGACTAAGGCCCAGAGACGCAGTTCACAGCGTGTGGGCTTGTGGAGTATATTCTTGCCCGTTCAGATACACTGATCCAGAGAAAACCCAACATTCAATAAGAAATACAAGCTTGGGTCGGGCTTTCACATTAAGTACAACAGGAAATTCAATTCAAAAAATACAGTTACAGTTTCATTTATTCTCTATCATATGTTGTTAAGAAAGATGGTAAAACGACAAACAAAAGAATTAACAGAAAACAAAAGACAGACACCCAGGTAAATAGCTGGATTTCTGAAGAAGAGGGCAATTGGGAGCGCAGGGGAGGGGGCAGGTCATCTTATAAGGCAGGTTGTCTTTAGAAACCGTTCGTTTTCCTAATCTCTGAACATGTCAACATCTGAGCCAAAATAATGGTAATAAAGACCTCCTAACAAGGAATTTCTAAATCCAAATGGACACTTATAACTGCTCAGGAGCACAGGCTGGTGTGCAGGGTTAATAATCAGTGCTGCTTACACAGAAGAACTGGAAGCTGCCCACTGGGGTCAGAGCCGCTACACCCCCGGGGCTTCCCAGACAGACTCTGAGAGACACCAACCTGCTTACACCCAGATGCACACACACGCATTCACACATGCATCCGACATGGAAATGCTCCCATGTGAAGCAGAGCTAGGGCTATGTCACCATGTTTAAAATGCGTGTGTGTTGGGGCGGGGCGAGGCGTGGATGCTGGAAAGAATCTGGAAGCAACACCAAATTTTTTACTGTAGTACCTCTCATCATGACTTCCTGTTTTCAGAACTTCATTTCTGAATTTCAGATTGCAATGGCAACCTAATGATTTTATAATTAAAGCAACGTGACTGAAAAACGAGCAGGGTTCCACGGGTGCAGACAGCGTCCTCTGCCTGCTGGTGACCACTGTGTGGAGACGCACACCGCGTGGACGGGGTCCTGTGTGCTGCAGCATCTGCATGGGTCCCGTGCAATGGAGGGGGATGCAGGAACCCACATCCCTGACAAGCTGTGCAGCGAAGGGCAGGGCCGGGAGCCAGCTGGAACCACAGCGGCCACGTGACACCAGGGCTCACACCCCAGGACTGCCCTCCTAGGGCTGCGCCTGGCCCCAGGACACACCGCTCTTCACGCCCTGACCCCTAGGCCTCACCGAGGCGGCTCTGGGCTCCACAGAGCACACGGGCACCCGAGGGAGAGCATGGCAGCCCACGGCAGCGACGTGGTCCTCCCGGGCCTCTGCAGCCCCGTCTCCACCCTTCACAGACCCGCCTCCCACGTGGGGCTACCCTGCCTCCCCTGCACCGCCCGAGGCCCGAGGCACTCTCCTGTGCTCCACTGCAGACCTGCTCAGAGCCAGGGGAGGGCAAAAGCAGCTGCGGGTGGGGGTGGGGGTGGTCCTGGACTTCTGAGGGCGCGGGGCACACTCAGAGCACGACCGGAAGGCACAGGCTGGAGTGCAGACAGAACAGCAAGCCCCCCGACGGCAGGAAGTGTGCTCAGGGTGAGACAGCATCAACGGTCCAGCACACAGGCCGTTCTCCCAGCGCTCACTGCACCCCACGTAACGGGTGGTGGAATCCACCATGAGCACATCTACGTGAAAAAGGACGTGGTGGTACGTGAGAAGGAGAATGACGTAAAATCACTTTGGGTACATTTATTTACTTACAAGCCTAATTAAACATTCCCTTAACGATTAATATGCATTTTAAAATAAAGACCAGGGATCTGCTTAAGTGTTGGTGCAAAAAAAAAAATAAAATAAAGACCAAGTCAGGCCACAGCCACGGAAACCACCGCAAGGTAAGGAGCCGCAGCAGGCTCCCGGCCCCCGCGGGCAGCAGAGTCTGGCGGGGCGGCCGCTTGAGGCCACACAGACGGGCCGGCTGGGCCCTGAGGGCGTGCAGGCTGCCACACCCGGCCTGGCGGCCCTGCAGGACCCGCAGTGCCGGCTCCTCGACAGGCTAACTGCAAGGGGAAGCGGGCAGGGTGGGGCCTGCAGACTAGAGCACCTCAAAAGGAACGGAGGTCAGCGTGTGATGGTGACGGAGTCTATCTGGGGCAACAGGGAAGTTTCGGAAATACTGGTCATGGTCTAATTATTATTAAAAATGTAATTACTGCTGCTGAATTACACATTTTAAAGTGAATTAATATGGTTTGTGAATTAGACCTCAATAAAGTTCTTAAAAAACACAGGCACTTCCCTGATGGCAGAGCGGTCAAGAGTCCACCTCTGATGCAAGGGACATGGGCTCAGTGCCGAGTCCGGGAAGATCCCACACACCGCGGAGCAACCAAGCCCGTGCGCACCACTCTAGGGCCTGTGCTCGGCAACGAGACGCCCCCTTGATAGGAAGCCTGCACGCTGCAGCGAAGAGCTGCCCCTGCTCCCCGCGGCCAGAGAAAAGCGCGAGGGGCGAGAAGACCCAATGCAGCCAGAAGTAAACGAATAAATTAAAAGCAAACCACAGAGACACAGAGCCCTCCCAAGTCAAGTCAGCTTCTTTAAATGAGCTAACTTTTGAGATCATTTGTATTAAAAAAACAAAAACAAAAAACCCCCAGCAAATCAAAGAGCAGGCAAGACTCTGGAAACGCACATGAGTAGTGAAGAGTAAAGACAGGGGCTTCTCCCCTCCCCACCACCAGAGTGGGGTCCCGAGCCCACGGTGCGGGACTCCACGCTCAGCACACCCGATGGTGCTCTGATGGAGACATGCTCTAGCAGGAAGCCGAGCCCCAGGGCAGGGGGCGCGTCTGGGAGACCTGACAGGCGACCGGCCCCTCTCCCGCGCCCCCGGCCCCATCAGCCCGCCTGCCTCCCCACCCAAGTGCCACAGAGGGGACCACCCCACAGCCACCTAGCAGAACCTGCATCTCGTCAAGTAAAACGCCTTGTACCGCAGCTTTCCTTTATTCAGGAGAAATCCGTGATGTGAAGTCTCAGTCGCGTTAATCCTGGGTTTGTTCCTCTGAGTTTACCTGTATTACTCACCAGGTTGTGAGCTTTCTGCCCGAGCTGCAGTCTCCCCTAAGCCCTGCACCCTCCTGGCAGGAACTGCCTCGGCAGAGGCGCCCAGGCGCGCAGCTGCTGCGCCCCGGGGACAGGGTGCTTGCGGGGGAGGCCGACTACCTGATCTGCGACACCAGGGCTGGCAGGCTGCTCTGGAGGAGCGGCTCCGAGAAGACCAGGTCTTCAAAGAGGTGCTTGTTGTGCAGCTCCCACGTCACCTGGAACCTCTTCAGGTGCTCGTTCTCCTAGTCAATGAAACACACGAGAAGACACGCTGAATTCAAGACTGGGACACTGGCAGAGCACGCCCTCCCTGACTCCCACAAACCTCGCCCCTCTACGCAGGCCCAGAACACCGCGCTCCGAGGGGCGGCGAGTCCCTGGGCCTGCAGCCTGCTCCTCCTGACTGACTCAGCGAGACACACACGGCTGAGGGCGCAGGAGAGAGCTCAGCGCACAGCCAACAGCGACTCTCACAACGGGCCCTTCGAGCGGACTGAGAGCGCTCCCAGTCAAACGGCCGAACTGTGTACCCACCCTCTGGCGCCCAGGGATGGTCACGTTGGGCCTGTCCAGAGAAGAGCCTGAGGTGAGTCTGACAGACCGAGAACTCCACGCTGGCAACCTCATGGGGAGGTCAGCTCTTCCTCTCCCTGACGAACGTGGCCACCTCATCCGTTACTTTCCACAACTGCTTTACACACTCAACACCCTTCCGGCCATCGGAGCGAGTGACCTCTAGAGAGAACAGGGGCCCGGGGCTCCGTTCATGCGCACCTGCTCTGGCTGCAACCACATGTGCGTGAACTCGCATGTCGGCCACATGCACGCTCCCTGCGGCGCGTCACCTCGCACCTGGGGTGACAGTCCTCCTCTGAGCAACCGACAGCCCCAGAGACTTCAGGGAGCACAGCACCCCCGTCCCCGCCGGAGCACACCTCACTCCACCCGCCAACCGGTCTGCTCCCACTCACTGTTTAGCGCAGCCGCGCGGAAGGGCTGACATTGGGGGACGTCGGGACACGATCTACCTGCGGACACCCCAGTGCCCTGTGCCCTCACCAGCAGGGGACGGAGGGGCTGAGAGAGCAAGCGAAGGGGAACCGCGCCCGTTCCTGGACCCACACACACCTGAAGCACGATGCTGAGGGCACGAGGGCCTGCTGCACGCGCGCGCACAGACGCGCGCACACGCTCTGCGCACTCTGGAGCCGCACAGAGCCTCGGCAGGGACCCTCGGACCCTCACCTTGTTCACACTCCCACTGTCGGTTCTCACTGCATGTTTTACCAAAACGCTTCACGCCAGTCTCTCATGCCATGCCTCTTACAGCCATTCCCACAATGGAGAGCTGGGCAGGGCGAAGGCCGGGCCTGAGCCTGAATCAGGCATGCTGTGTGAAGACGTGCTCGTCGTGAGCACAGAGCCACAGATGGCGTGCGGGAGCACACACACACTCCACAGAGACCCCTCCGCACAGGCGCTGCACCAGCTCGGACACAGAGACGACGAAGGCCGCAGCTCCCAGCGGGCAGGGCAGAGGCCCGCGCCCAGGTTGCGACCCGTTCCCATGACAGAGAGCACAGAGCAAAGGCAGCAGCCGGACGAGCAAGGGTCCCGGAGCCACGGGCGAGCCTGGCCGCTACGTGTCTTCGGGAAGAGGGGATGGGCCCTGCCTGCTGTCTGAGCGCAGCCCCGAGTCACGCTGGCAGGGATGGGACCAGAGCTCTGGGTTGGGCACGTGACCAAAGGTGAGGACTGCTGCAGGAAGACACTGGCATTTTTTGAGATCTGAAATTACACTTCCAGACGAGGCGCGTGAGAGAAACAGCAGACCCCGCACGCGCCTCACAGCCTCAGACCAACCTGGGACAGCACGGCGCACCGGGGACCAGCTCGCCCGCAGCCCGCACAGTGACCCTGGCCTTAGGCCGCGGGGCCCCACTCACATGCCGGGCGGCCTGCCCGGGCCCGGGCGCAGGGCCTGCGGGCGAGCACGGGCACAGCTGCTGCAGCGACTACGCGGGAGGCGGGGGCAGGGGCGCAGCAGCAGAGACTCAGCACGGCTGCACCCAGAGGGCGCAGGAGAGCTCCCAGCCGACCTGGCCCTGGCCCCTCCACCCAAACACTCCCACCTGTCCCTTCCCGCAGAGAGCGTGGGGCTGGGAAGGAGGGCAGGCATGTGCGGTCCCGTCTACAGAGCTTGAGAAACAGCTGGCTGGTCAAGACCCTGCTGTCCTTGAGAAGGGAGACTCAGGGTGCCCGCCTGTTACGGCCCGGGGAGGCATGTCCTGGATGAATGAGGCACAGGGACACTTCCCAGAGAAGTCACACTGTGCCAACGCCCTCTACCTCCTGACGTGGCCCACGTGCTCTGCAGTTCTGGGCCCGCAGAAGGCGCTGCCCCTGGAGAGGCAGGGCGGCGAGCAGAGAGGGAGCAGGCCAGTGGACTCTCGGCAGAGGGCCCTCTTGCGGCCAACCACAAAACCCGAGCTTTCAAGCAAAACTTAGAACTCCGGCAAACAGACCCTTGGCACTGGGCCTGGAAGCTTCTCCACGTGTACAGGCCCGGCTGAAGGGGACCGCGGTAACAGTGGCAGGGCTGGTCTACACTGAGGACGGTGCTGCCTAACTGGACACTGGAGACCATCAGGCAGCTCTGCGCAACCTGCTCAGCAAACCAGGGATGCCCAAACGATCAAGGGCTGATGTTTCTGAGCATCAGACTGAGCGACCCCAACAGACGGTGACCGAGCAGAGTCCCCTCGGTCTGGTGACGGCTGCAGGCCCACCTTGCAGCCCACCGCCAAGAAGCGCTTGGGCTCTGGGAGACTGCCTCAGAGAGAACACCCACAGCGGGCCGAGCAGTCCACGGAAACACTCCTCCCCTTCCCGGGAAACACCTGTGTGAGGCCCCGTTTTCCTGAAAACTGCAACCAAAACCACCTGCCAGGCTGAGCACAAAGGCAGACTCAAGAAAGCGCGCGCTCCACTGAGCCAGACGCCGCGGCGCCCGCTCCTCTCACGGCAGGCGGCCCTCGGGGCTCACGGGCCCCCACAGGAGCGGCGGCTCTCCTGGAGCGAGAGGCGCGAGGGGCCCTGGGCCCGGACACCACCTGCAGGGCGGGCTCGTTTCTACGAGGCCCACCAACTGCAGGCACAGAGACCCGTACACTCAGAGTCTTCAGAACCACCAGTTTTGAAACTGACTGTATTTGTTTCAAAATACTGTTTTACCACTAAGAAAGCAGCTTCTTTTAATAATAAAATGTGAGTGATGAGGACCACCTCCACAGACTGTTAGTAAACCAAGAGAGCCGGCCAGCAGGTGCACTGAGGCCGGCGAGGCCAGGTCCCAGGAGGCGCATCTCCGCCACCTCCTCCTGCGGCCTCTCCGAGGCCGTCAGAGGCCTGGGGAGAGCAGGCCTGTCTGTCCCCTTCACCAGGACTGGAAGACACCCGCAGGGGCCAGCATCCCACCTGAGCACGAACCCCTCCTCAGGCCAGCGCTGGGCGGCCCCCATGCCCCACCCCACCCCAGCACGGCCTCCTTGCGCACAGCACAGCAGCCCGGCCCCGTGGAGACGTGCCCCCATCATCGAGAGCTGTTTCCTCCCCTCACACTGTGCCCACGCTGCCCCCTGGGCCCCCACGTCCCCACACAGTGTCCCTGCTTCCGTGCAGCAGCCAAGTCCCGAGGGGCGGGAAAGAGGGGAGCAGCCCCTGTGCCCCACACATCACCCGAGGAGGGGAAGGAGCCCCCATGCCCCAAACGTCGCCCAAGGAGGGGAAGCAGCCCCCACGCCCCTGCACATCGCCCGAGGAGGGGAAGCAGCCCCTGCACCCCAAACATCACCCAAGAAGGGGAAGCAGCCCCCCACACCCCTGCACATTGCCCGAGGAGGGGAAGCAGCCCCCGTGCCCCACACATCACCCGAGGAGGGGAAGCAGCCCCCCACGCCCCTGCATGTCGCCCGAGGAGGGGAAGCAGCCCCCCACACCCCTGCATGTTGCCCGAGGAGGAGAAGCAGCCTCCCACGCCCCTGCACGTCGCCTGAGGAAGGGAAGCAGCCCCCGACGCCCCTGCATGTTGCCCGAGGAGGGGAAGCAGCCCCCCACACCCCTGCACATCGCCCGAGGAGGGGAAGCAGCCCCGCGCCCCGCACGTCGCCCGAGGAGGAGAAGCAGCCCCCGACGCCCCTGCATGTTGCCCGAGGAAGGAAATCCCCCGCGCCCCGCACGTCGCCCCGCGCCCCGCACGTCGCCCGAGCAGGGGATGGCTTGACGGGCTGCGGCCCCCGCAGGCGTGGCGCCTCACCAGCGTGCCGAGGAGGCTGCTGACGGTGCGTGCGGCCTGGCACAGGGCGCCGTACTCTTCCAGGAGGAGGGAGATGAACTGGTGAGCCTGCGGCGGGCCCTGCGGGCCAGATGGCGGCTTCACTCTGGATGCGGCCGACAGCTGCCGCAGGAGCCGGACCTTCATCTCCAGCACGTATTCCCGCGCCTGCTGCTCCAGCCGCTGGTACAGCTGGTAGGGGTCCCGCTCGCAGAGCCTGTTGGGAGAGAGGCAAACTCACCCGCAGGGCCTGCTCACAGTCACCCCCGGATGGGCGGGGCGCCCCGAGCTCATCGGGCAGTGAGGCTAGCGCCCCTGAGCGCCCTGCCCTGTCCACCTGCAGCGACCCCGCTCAGATGGGGGGTGGGGCGGGGGTCACTGCACGCAGGCGGCCAGCAGGGGGCAGAGCGCGCGCAGGGGGGCCAGGCTGGGACGAGGAGCCCCAAGCACTGGCTTCTGCGCCGCCAGCTGAGGGGCAACAGCCCAGGGAAGCGGCCTGGGCCGGAGGGCGGCGTGTCCCTCTTGCTAGCAGCTCAGTCTCCGGTCCAAACGGGCTGGCACTGTTCCCATCACCAGAGGAATCTCAAGCGTCAGAGCATCTCTTTTCAAATTACCCCACCAAAAAGCTAAGTGATGAGATGAAACGTGTCAGCTGAAGATCAGAGGCGACACATCAGCACACGCCCCCATCAGGCCACAGCAGCAAGTGTCCGTCTCACGAATTCCTTGCTAACATGGAGACTGTCAGCTTCTACAAACTTGGTCTACAGTAACTGGCAGGACTGTGGTCGGAGACCACTGGCTTTCACTGTGCGCTTCTGAGGAGCCTCCAGACGGAGACCGAAGACCCCGGGGCAGCAACCACGGGCTCCGTGGACAGCCCGTCACCAGGAGGCCCACGGCAGCTCGGCACACAAGAGTCAACCCGAGAGAGATGCGGCTCCTGGGTTTGAACCACGGCTCCTCTCCGCTCTGGGCACCACACTGGGCAAGAGAGAGAGAAGCGGTCAGGCATTTCACTTGCGCTTCCAGGCAGCTCAGTGGGTGAAGAATCTGCCTACAACGCAGGAGACACAAGAGGCGCAGGTTCCATGCCTACGTCGGGGAGATCCCGTGGAGAAGGGCATGGCAACCCACTTCAGGATTCTCGCCTGGAAAACTCCATGGACAGAGGAGGCTGACGGGCTACAGCACATGGGGTCAAAAAGAGCCAGACACGACGGAGTGACTGAGCACGTTTCGCTTTTAAATCACCGCACCAAACCCCCTCGTTGGTAAGAGACGAGAGCCAAGTGAAAACAGAGCCTTGTAGCCTCATTAAAACCATGGCCAGCGAACAAGAACTGAGCAATTCCCACTGTGGCTAGTTCAACGCAGATCGACGCGTTAGTTTTTAAATGTAGGACAGCAAGCCTAATTTTAATTACCAGCACAGAGACTGCTCTCTGAAACAACGCATTTCATCTCTTAAAGGAGGGTCACAGACGACTCAAACGACACGGGGACAGACCTTATGGGGGCGAGTGCCTCCCCCGTGGCTCCCTTTGCCTGGGGGACCTGGACACGCGCTGCATTTCATTTCTTACACATTAAACCATGACCACGTGGTCCTCTGGCAAACAGACTTTGTAAAAGTCCTCTGACTGAGGCAGGAGGATGGACACCCTCTGGAAGCTCTCCCAGCCGCACATCTGACAGACACTGATCCCGGGGGCGGGGCCACAGGCACAGCGCGACTCCAGGGAGCAGGGTAACACAGGCAAAAGAGGGGAGGGTAAGGAGGGGGTAGGCCCCGGGGTCAGGTCCGATGGTCCGAGACAGTGGCTCTGAAGTCTAATGAGAAGGGCTGCTGCTGCTGTTAAGTCGCTCAGTCGTGTCTGACTCTCTGAGACCCGATGTGGGATTCTCCAGGCACGGATACTGCAGTGGGTTGCTGTTCCCTTCTCCAGGGGCTCTTCCCCAGCCAGGGATCACACCTGCGTTTCCTGCACTGGCAGGCAGAGTCTTTACTACTGAGCCTCCAGGAAGCCCAACGGGAAGGACGGAAGGGAGGAGAGAAATCTGAGAGGAGAACACTCCAGACAGAGCGAAAAGCGCAAGCCAGCACTGTCTGCGGCGGCGCGACAGCCGGTGCCGCCGGAGCGCGCGGGCGGGGCGTGAGCACAGGCCGGGGGAGCCAGGCTGGAGTGCTGGGCGCCGAGGGCCACGGAGGGGCAGGGGGGGTCACCGCCAGCTGCACGAGCCCCAGGAACGGGCCCTGCAGACACCCTCCTGGCGTTTGAAACAACAGCAAAGTGTCCTCTAGACATGGAGAGCACAAGAACCCGGACACACAGCACAGGTGAAAACGTGAGGCGCACGGGCCTCGGTCAGGGGCTGGGGCTCCGCATCTCCACAGCACGCGCCGTCAGCGGGGCACGGCCGCCTCCAGGCCTCAGGCTCCAGAGCGCCTTCTCAGCCACAGCGCCCGCCTGCGCTGCCCCCTGCCGAGCGCTTAGGCCTGCTCCTAAGCGTCCGCGGCTGAGCTTACGGGTCTGACATGCAGGTTATACAGATTTCCCTAACACTCACCAGGAAACCTAACTGCTGAACACAGCAAATACTGCCTAGAGCCATCTCAGGGGCAACAAATCACTAACTAGTCCCTACGGCCCACAGCCAGCCACCTCTCCTATCTGCAGAATACACAGCGAACAGGAGGTTACACAGCCTCAGAGACTGCAAGTGAACCAGGAAAAAGGACCAAAGTGAGAATCACTTAAGTCACTGCTTCTGTTTGGAATGCCTCTAAAAAGAGGCGAAAAATGGTAGGAACCATGGTGGTGGTGGCGGCTCAGTCGCTGTGACAGGTCGGCTCTGACTCTTTGTGGCCCCGTGGCCTGTAGCTCACCAGGCTCCTCTGTCCGTGGCAGGAACTTCCCAGGCCAGAATACTCGAGGGGCTGCCATCTCCTCCTCCAGGGGACGTTCCTCGCCCGGAGATCACGCCTGTGTCTCCCGCCCTGGCGGGCGGGCTCTCCAGCAGCGGAGTCGGGGGCTCAGCTGGTCAAGGATCTGCCTGCAACGCAGCGGCCTGGTCAGCCCCTGGGCGGGGAAGGTCCCCTGGAGGAGGGAGCGGCGCCCACTCCAGGGTTCTGGCCTGGAGACCCCCGTGGACTGTATGGTTCACGGGGGCGCAGAGAGTCAGACACAACTGAGCGACTTTCACTTCACCTCACTGGGAAGTGTACAAACCATGTGAGAATAAATCCTGTCCTGTCACTGTGCACGAGGTTCCAGCCACACCCCGAGCCCCTGCCAGTGAGAAACACCCAGCAGGCCCCCATGCACGAGCAGGCCAGCAGCAGCCCCCCAGGCACCGCCTGACCCACAGAGCCCAGAGCCCCGCACTTCCTCAGGGGCGTGACCGCCTCTCCACAAGGCAACGAAGCAGCAGGGCCCGAGAAAGGCTCCCCACCGCCCAGGGCCAGCCAGCGCCCCATCGGAGCGCCACTGCCGACCTCAGTGCTAAGGAACAACGGGAACACGTCCGTTCACCTTCAGCCCGCAGGCACCCAGCGTCCAGCAGGATCAGAACCGGAGCCTTGACCCGGCCCGTTTGCCACCGCTGCGTGCCTGAGGCCGACCCCCAGAGGGCCCGCTGAGCACCCGGGGCTGGGGGGCCGGGCCCGGGAGAGGCGTACCTGTCCACCAGCTCCTTCACCCCTGCCCTGTCGGGCACCAGGGGCTGGTCCTGGTCGTCTGCGAGCGGGGTGCCCGCCTGCCGGTAGATGCAGCGGACAGTGTAGCGCACCTCCGACCAGTAGTTCTGCAGCTGCTGGGGCTCCCGCTCCGCCTCCGCCGAAAGCTCCCTGGGGACACAGGCACCGGAGCAGTCAGGGGGCCAAGGGACCAGCCGGCCCGGGGCAGCCCCCACGCCCCAGGCCCGCGCTCTTCCCCATTCTCCGGCGGCGGCAGCCCCTCTAGCCCCCATGTGTGGGGGGCCCNGACCTGAAGGCCTGAGCCAGATGAGACACTGGGATCCCTGAAGACAAGACAATCCCGCCCTGAAGGTGCCCGGAGGGGTGATGATCTGACAGGCAGGGCCGGGCGGGTAGCTGCGGTGGGTAGGTGGCCGTGCCCGCGCGCACACCCACGACCACCACAGGGCCCGCCGGGCTGAGGCCACCACTGCCCCCCGGGCCTCGACGCTGCGGTGCCACGACCATGCTCACACACTTGGGACCCGTCCTCCAAACCGCAGCAGGTGGCTGAGGCGCGCGGGAGGCCGTGCGGACCCCGTGCAGAGCCCCCGCTGCCGCCGCACTTGTGACCACTCTGCAGCCCCCCGGCCTTCAAGGGTTCCTGGGCAAAGGTCTGCTTCCACGTGACTGCGCCAGTCCCTGAACACAGAGCATGACCCACCGAGCCTGTGACATGGTGAGAGAGGAATCCCATCAGCCACACCTCAGCAAAGATGCCCACTGCGGGGGGCGGGTGTTAAACCAGCTCTCCGCTGCAAACCCGAAGCTCTCTGCCCAGTGACCCCGGCTCCTCTGCCGTGCCCCCGTCCTGGGCCCGGCGAGCCCGCCAGCTGCAGCCCCCGCGGCCTGCTCCAGGTGAGCCCTGGGCCCACCACCCACCCGCAGGGCTGCCCTGCGCACCAGGTGGCGCCCTCGCAGCCCTCTCGGGTCTGCACATCGGCCTCCTGTCGCTGGCCTCTCACTCCTCATGTCCACGTGAGCCTGTCCACACCCGCGGAGCGCTGCCAGCCCTGACCCCAG
This sequence comes from Redunca redunca, assembly GCA_006410935.1. Classification (NCBI taxonomy): domain Eukaryota; kingdom Metazoa; phylum Chordata; class Mammalia; order Artiodactyla; family Bovidae; genus Redunca; species Redunca redunca. The sequence goes on from SJYQ01095315.1 coordinate 98,403, forward strand.
TCGCAACAGACTGCGACCCGTCTTTCCCAGGACAAGCTCTGTCCTGTGAGGGCGGGCACCCTTCTGACCTGCCGGCCACTGCATGGGAGCAGCAGGGCCGCGGCCAGGCGCCGGGGCAGGCTCGGCCGAGATCCGATCCGGGAGGAACACTTCCCGCTGACAAGGGAGGAGGGAGCGCACAGCAACCCCGAGCTGAGCTGCAGGTGCGCCGCCGCGCCGCGCCTCTCAGACAGGCTACCTTCAGTCACTAGGCTCTGCCCAAGGCCCACGCAGTTTAAAAGACCCCGCACTTCAACCACATACGACGCACAACGCCCACAACCAGCAAGAGAGTCCCGAGGCAGGAAAACACGACCCGTGACCAGGAGGCTCTGAGCCGCTGCATCAGCAGCGAGGGCCCTGCGTGCATTTTCCACCTGGGCCGTTCGGTTTCCTGCCGAGCTGTACAGAGTCCTTGATATATTTTGGGCATCACCCCTGATCAGATGTGTGGCTTGTCACTCCATTCTGCAGACTTTTTCACTCTCCGGGTGGGCTTGCTATGCGAAAGCTCCCTAACTTTATGGCCCCAGCTGCTTATTTTTCATTTTGTTGCTTGTGATTTAGATGTCAAATCCAAAAACTCACTTCTGAGACCACATGAAGGAGGTTTATTTCCTAGGAGTTTCACACTTTCAGATCTTCCACTGAAGTCTGCGGCCCATTCTGAGTTGATGTTTCCGAGTGGTTTAAGACATGGGCCAAGTTTCATTCTTTCTCATGTGAATATCGAATTGTCCCAGAACAACACATTGAAAAGACTGTCTTTTGTCTACAGTTCAACAAAATTACTGATGAATAAATCACAATACATAACGCACTAAATTATCTGTTAATTACAGCAGTGCAAAGGGAAACTGCAGCCACCAGACAGCATGAGGACTCTTGTAAACGAAGGCAACACACATACACCACTTTCATGCGGGTCAAAAACAGGTGAAGGTAATTTATGGAAACACTCATTACACACGTACCGGCGTTTTTTAGAGGGCTTAAGAAAATGAGGGAATGGTAACTATGGGGCGACCGTGGCTGTCTCAGAAGGGGAGGGAAAAGCAGATGCGCAGGGTGGCGCACGGCGGTCTGGTTCCCAGTGCTGACCGGGGCTCATCATCCCTCACAACATGTACACTATATGCACGCTCACACACAGACCGGATGTTACACAGCAACAAAAAGGATGGAGATGAAAGGCAAACCCTCACCGACTCCCAGCTCTCCCCTTCACTGCTTCGTGTCCCTTCTGAGGCCCCCTCAGCCTCACCGTCCCTCCAGGGTCCGCCCTCTCCTCCCCATACAGTGAAGCGCCTGAAGCATCAGCCCCCTCACTCCTTTTTAAACCTGACTTATTTCTGGCTGCTCTGGGTCTTCTCTAGTTTGGGGAGAGAGGCTACTTTCTTTGGGGTGTACAGGCCTCCGTTTCGGGGGCTTCTCTTGCTGGAGCACTGCCTCGGCAGCTGTGGCGCACAGGCTCAGGCGCTCTGCGGCGTCTGTGACACCCCCAGACCGCGCCCCAGGACCGAGTCCGTGCCCCTGCACTGGCAGGCAGGCTCTCAGCCAGCCGCCCCTCGCCGTGCCGGCTTAGCTTCCCTGGCACTCAGGCACTGCTCGGGGCTCAGCCTGGCCTCTGCCACTGCCGTTCCGCTGGCACAGGCCTAGCCGAGGTCCCTGCCGCGGGGTGGGATTCTCACGGCAGGGCTCCTCTGGTTGCGGAGCAGAGGCTCCAGGGCGCGCGCTTCAGGAACCAAGGCTCCCAGGCTCTGGACACAGGCTCAGCAGTTGCGGGCCACAGGCTCAGCTGCTCCACGGCACGTGGGATCTTCCCAAATGAGGGACGGAACCTGTCTCTCCTGCACGTGAAGGCAGATTCTTCACCACTGAGCCACCAGGGAAGCCCCTGAAATTGCCAATCTTGAAAATAAAACCGGGGATTCCACTTGACAGAAGTGAAGTCAAAAGATCTGTCAGATGGCGGGAGGGTCGAGCAATGTCCAGTTAGCAAGTTAGAAAGAGATGCCAGTTACGTCATACCAATAAAGTTAAAGGAAGAAAACTAAAAAAATAAAATCATGGAAATAGCATAAATAAAGATCTGTCTGACCTACAGTCAGATGGGCGGGAGGGCCTAGCAATGTCCAGTTAGCAAGTTAAAAAGAGATGTCACTTACGTCTATGCCAATAAAGTTAAAGGTAGAAAACAAAAAAAAATCGTTGAAATAGCATAAATAAAAGTCAAATAACTGAGTAAAATTTTTTTAAAGCTAAAAAGGCATAACACAGAAAAACATGGAACATTTCTAAGTGGCAAAAGAGTCCATGCTTATGGGATCAGAAACCTTAATACTAGAAAGAAATTAATTCTCCTCCTGGTCAGATCTCAACAGGGTCTTTCTTCTGTATGCATGTATGTGTGCTGGCAGTTGTCTGCGTGTGCGTGTGTGAAAACAAGATAATTTTCAATCACACAGAAACGGAAAGAACCAAGAGTGACCAAGGCAGATATGGCGAGCGCGAGGTGAGAGGCCGTTCTCTCTGCACGCGCGCCGCAGAGCCACGGCCATCGCAAGCCCACAGCGCGGCGGGCTCCGGAGCCGCCGCACTCGCCAGCAGCACGCAGTGAGCCAGGGGTCAGCGCCGCTCCCAGGTGTCCGTGACGCCGCCAAGGCAGTAGCCGCATCATGCCTAACCCTTGAGCGCGTCTTCTGAACGTCTGATGAGGCGCAACAGGGACTCAGCCGGAGCACTTCTGCAGTGCTCCGGAGAGCACAGCTGCTGCACGCCGAGTGAGCCCCTTTGTCCCGGAAACTTCAATCGGCCTCGACAGACGGCCTGACAGACCCATCTGTGCACACTCAGACTTGGATACTCTCAGACATTTTCTTGAAAATGAATGAAATAAGCCAGTCTCTTTAAGGAAAACAGCTGAAGCTACTCCTAGCCAGTCACAAAACTGGAGCTCTCCAGCAGAATCGGAAGTTTGGAAGCACGTGCCCATTGCTGAGGGCTTGAGCGCGCACCCACATCTGCACACCTTTCTGAAGACACTGGTGACAGTAACAAATGTGGCTTGTTAAAAAAACAAAACAAAACAAAACAAGCCTGGATGTCGAAAGGCGTCCCTATCTGCAAGCTCTCCCTTCCTGGGTAACATTACTGTGAAGTGACCAGCGTGTGGCGCTGCACACTCGTGTGCTGCAGCTAACCCAGAGAAACTGCTGCCTGCCACAGGCGGGTGTGGCACCAGAGAAAGTCCCCAGTTATCTGAGGAAGAGACTGCACAGAACTTCAACCAAACCACCTAACACACGAGCAGGTGGGGCGGGGGGCTGGGGGCAGCTGTCTTCTATCACCCAAATGGGAAGAAGACCTAAAAACTGCGCCACTATTATTTTGGTTTTGGAAATAGTTTTCCTCAAAAGAACACGCTTTCACCCTTGACCCTGAGCTGTGCTTAGTCGCTCAGCCGTGTCCGACTCTCTGCGACCCCAGGACTGTAGCCCGCCAGGCTCCTCTGTCCACGGGAATTCTCCAGGCAGGAATACTGGAGTGGGCTGCCATGCCCTCCCCCACGGGATCTTCCCAAGCCAGGGATCGAACCCAGGACTCCCGCATTGCAGGCAGAGGCTTTACCATCTGAGCCACCAGGGAAGCCCAAGAATACCGGAGAGGGAAACCTATCCCTACTCCAGGAGATCTTCCCAACCCAGGAATCGAACTGGGTTTCCCCCATTGCAGGTGGATTCTTTACCAGATGAGCTGACCCTGTGACTCAGCAATTCCTTTGCTACATGCATATACAGCAGGATGTGCAGACCTGCGCTCCAGGAGCATCCGTCAACACGGCAAAATCTGGAAACCAAACACAAGGCAGCATCCACTCACACAGGCGGACAGTGTACAACCGCCCAAGCTGACCACACGGCCCACAGCCGCGCCTAACAACAGAACCACCAGGCACAGGCGGACAGCATATAACCACCCAAGCTGACCACACGGCCCACAGCCGCGCCTAACAACAGAACCACCAGGCACAGGCGGACAGCATATAACCACCCAAGTTGACCACATGGCCCACAGCCGTGCCTAACAGAACCACCAGACACAGGCGGACAGTGTACAACCGCCCAAGCTGACCACACAGCCCACAGCCACAGGCAGACAGTATACAACCACCCAAGCTGACCACACGGCCCGCAGCCGTGCCTAACTCAGTGAAACTATGAGCCATGCTGTGTAGGGCCAGCCAAGATGGATGGGTCATGGTGGAGAGGCCTGACAGAATGTGGTCCACTGGAGAAGGGAATGCCAAACCACGTCAGTATTCTTGCCTGGAGAACCCCATGAACAGTATGAAAAGGCAAAAAGACAGGACGATGAAAGATGAACTCCCCAGGTTGGTAGGTGCCCAATACGCTGCTGGAGGTCAGTGGAGAAACAGCTCCAGAAGAATGGAAGACACGGAGCCAAAGTGAGAACAGCCAGCTGTGGACGTGACTGGCGATGGAAGTCCGCACAGGAACCTGGAATGTCAGGTCCATGAATCAACGCAGACTGGAAGTGGTCTAACAGGAAATGGCAAGAATGAACGTTGACATCTTAGGAATCAGCGAACAAAAATGGACTGGAATGGGTGAATTTAATTCAAATGACCATTGTATCTACTACTGTGGGCTAGATTCCCTTAGAAGAAATGGAGTAGCCCTCATAGTCAACAAGAGAGTCCGAAAGGCAGTACTTGGGTGCAATCTCAAACATGACAGAATGATCTTGGTTTGTTTCCAAGGCAAACCATTCAATATCAGTAATCCAAGTCTATGTCCCAATCAATAATGCCAAATAAGCTGAACAGTTCTATAAAGACCTACAAGAACTTTGAGAAGAACACCAAAAAAGATGTCCTTTTCATCATAGGGGACTGGAATGCAAAAGTAGAAGTAAAGAGATACGTGGAGTAACAGGCAAGTCTGGCCTTGGAGTACAGAATGAAGCAAGGCAAAGGCTAACAGAGTTTTGCCAAGAGAACGCACTGGTCATAGCAAACACCCTCTTCCAACAACACAAGAGACAACTCCATACACAGACATCACCAGATAGTCAATACCAAAATCAGACTGATTATATGTGGAGAAACAGTGTCAGACTGTTTTTTTGGGCTCCAAAATCACTGCAGATGGTGACTGCAGCCACGAAATTAAAAGACGCTTACTTCTTGCAAGAAAAGTTATGACCAACCTAGACAATATATTCAAAAGCAGAGACATTACTTTGCCGACTAAGGTCCATCTAGGCAAGGCTATGGTTTTTCCTGTGGTCATGTATGGATGTGAAAGTTGGACTGTGAAGAAAGCTGAGCACCGAAGAATTGATGCTTTTGAACTGTGGTGTCGGAGAGGACTCTTGAGAGTCCCTTGGACTGCAAGGAGATCCAACTAGTCCATTGTAAAGGAGATCAGCCCTGGGATTTCTTTGAAGGAATGATGCTAAAGCTGAAACTCCAGTACTTTGGCCACCTCAAGCGAAGAGTTGACTCACTGGAAAAGACTCTGATGCTGGGAGGGATCGGGGGCAGGAGGAGAAGGGGACGACCGAGGATGAGATGGCTGGATGGCATCACGGACTCGATGGACATGAGCTTGAGTGAACTCCAAGAGATGGTGATGAACAGGGAGGCCTGGCGTGCTGCGTTTCAAGGGGTTGCAAAGAGTCGGACATGACTGAGCAACTGAACTGAACTGAACAGGGAAGTCTGGCCTTGGAGTACAGAATGAAGCAAGGCAAAGGCTAACAGAGTTTTCCAAGAGAACGCACGGGTCATAGCAAACACCCTCTTCCAACAACACAAGAGATAACTCCACAAACAGACATCACCAGACGGTCAATACCAAAATCAGACTGATTATATTCTTTGCAGTCAAAGATAGAGAAGCTCTACACAGTCAACAAAAACAAGACCAGGAGCTGACTGTGGCTCAGATCATGAACTTCTTATTACAAAATTCAAATTTAAACTGAAGAAAGTAGGGAAAAACCACTAACCATTCAGGTATGACCTGAATCAAATCCCTTTCAAATACAGTGAAAGTGACAAACAGGTTCAAGGGATTAGATTTGATAGACAGAGTGCCTGAAGAACTATGGATGGAGGTTTGTAACACTGTATAGGAGACAGGGAGCAAGACCATCCCCAAGAAAAAGAAATGCAAAAAGGCAAAATGGTTGTCTGAGGAGGCCCTATAAAGAGCTGTGAAAAGAAGAGAAGCGAAAGGCCAAGGAGAAAAGGAAATAAATATTCACCTAAATGCCAAGTTCCAAAGAACAGCAAGGAGAGATAAGAAAGCCTTCCTCAGTGAACAATGCAAAGAAACAGAGGAAAATAAAAGAATGGGAAAAACCAGAGATCCCTTCAAGAAAATCAGAGATACCAGAGGAACATTTCATGCAAAGATGGGCACAATAAAGGAGAAAAACAGTATGGACATAACAAGCAGAAGAGATTAAAAAGAGGCGGCAAGAATACACAGAAGAACTGTACAAAAAAATCTTAATGACCCAGATAATCATGATGATGTGATCACTCACCCAGAGCCAAACATATTGGAAGACAAATCAAGTGGGCCTTAGGAAGCATCACTATGAACAAAGCTAGTGGAGGTGATGGAATTCCAGTTGCGCTATTTCAAATCCTGAAAGACGATGTTGTCAAAGTGCTGCACTGAATATGCCAGCAAATTTGGAAAACTCAGCAGTGGCCACAGGACTGGAAAAGGTCAGTTTTCATTCCAGTCCCAAAGAAAGGCAATGCCAAAGAATGCTCAAACTACCGCACAATCGCACTCATCTCACATACTAGTAAAGTAATGCTCAAAATTCTCCAAGCCAGGCTTCAGCAATACGTGAACCATGAACTTCCTGATGTTCAAGCTGGTTTTAGAAAAGGCAGAGGAACCAGAGATCAAATTGCCAACATCTGCTGCATCATTGAAAAAGCAAGAAAGTTCCAGAAAAACATTTATTTCTGCTTTATTGACTATGCCAAAGCCTTTGACTGTGTGGATCACAATAAACTGTGGAAAATTCTGAAAGAGATGGGAATACCAGACCACCTGACC
>SJYQ01095315.1:107272-165549 GCA_006410935.1 Redunca redunca
GGGATTGGGGGCAGGAGGAGAAGGGGATGACCCAGGATGAGATGGCTGGATGGCATCACGGACACGATGGACGTGAGTCTGAGTGAACTCCGGGAGATGGTGATGGACAGGGAGGCCTGGTGTGCTGCGGTTCATGGGGTCGCAAAGAGTTGGACATGACTGAGCTGAACTGAACTGATAACGATATACTGTGCAGGACAGGGGACAGAGTCAATATCTTATACCAACGAGTGTTTAGTCACTAAGCTGTGTCTCACTCTTTGGGACCCCAGGGACTGCAGCACGTCAAGCCCTTCCGTCCTCCAGTATCTCCCAGAGCTTGCTCAAGCTCATCTCTATTGAGTCGGGGAAGCTATCGAACCATCTCATCCTCTGACACCCCCTTCTTCTGTTGCCTTCAATCCTTCCCAGCATCAGAATCTTTTCCAGTGAGTCAGCTCTTCGCATCAGGTGGCCAAAGTATTGGAGCTTCAGCTGCAGCATCAGTCCTTCCACTGAATATTCACAGGGTTGATTTCCCTTAGGATGGACTGCTTGGATCTCCTTGCTGTCCAAGGAAACTCTCAAGAGTCTTCTCCAGCACCACACTTCAAAAGCATCAATTCTTCGGCGCTCAGCCTGACTGACTATAAATGGAGCATAACCTTTAAAAATTGTGAATCGCTGCTGTACACCTGAAACTTACTGTGTATCAACTTTATCTCAATAAAAAATATGAAATCACTTCTCAAGAGGCCAAATGAGATGCACTTCTATGCTGACTGCAAGAAGTGACTACAAGACACAAGATGGAGGCCAAAGCAGCTGAGAGTAGGAGGCTGTGGGAAGGGGAGGCGGGAGGGAGAGCACTCGTGCACCCCGACAGTGCGTCCATCCAGCAGAGCCCTAAAACCTGGAGAGCAAAACTGGAAAAACTTTTAAGCAAAAAGGGCACACACTCACGGGAGGACATGCTAACTGGCCTAACAGAAACTGAGAGAGCACGCAAGCACACAGCAAAGAACGCGCGCGACCAGCACGGGCCGAGCGAGCGCGAGCAGAGTCCTCCACCCAAGGCAGGGAGGCTCTTCAAGCACACGTGGACACTCAGAAACCCTAACCACGCATTACGAGACTGAGGCCATGGGTCACGACGGAGAGTGCTGACAAAACGTGAGCCCCTAGAGGAGGGAACGGAAACCGTGCTAGTCTACTTGCCCCGAGAGCCTCACGAACGGCCTAAGAGCACAAAAGGCACGAGACACCGGAAGGCGAGGGCCCTGGGGCGGAAGGCGTCCGATATGCTACTGCGGAGAGCGGAGGAGAGCTACTAACAGCCCCACAAAGAGTCAGCTGGGCCAAAGCGGGAAGGACGCCCAGCTGTGGCCACGCCTGGTGCTGAGAGCAGATCCGACGCTGCCGGCGGTGCTGCACAGGAACCTGGGACGTTGGGCCCACGAACCAAGACCAGTCGGACGTGGCCAAGCAGGAGATGCAAGAACAAACATCAGCATCTCAGGAATCCAGAATGGACGGGGACGGGCAAATTTAATTCAGATGACCACTATATCTACTACTGTGGCAAGAATCCCATAGAAGAAAGGAAGAAGTCCTCAAAGTCAACAAGAGTCCAAAGCGCAGTGCTTGGGTGCAACCTCAGAAGTGACAGAATGGTCTCAGCTCATTTTCAAGGCGAGCCGTTCAACATGCGATTCAAGTCTATGCCCCCACCCTTTCACACTGTGGCTGACTCACTGGAAAAGACACTGATGCTGGAAAAGACTGAAGCCAGGAGGAGAAGGGGGTGACAGAGGATGAGATGTCTGTACGGCCTCACCAACTCGGACGTGAGTTTGAGCAAGCTCCGGGACTTGATGATGGACAGGGAAGCATGGTGTGCTGCAGTCCATGGGGTCGCAAGGAGTCAGACACGACTGAGCGACTGGCCTGATGCCCCTACCACCGATGCCAAAGAAGCGCACGCGGATCAGTTCTATGAAGACACAGAAGACCTCCTAGACCTAACAGCAAAAACAGAGATGTCCTATTCATCACTGGGGACTGGAATGCAAAAATAGGGGGTCAAGAGGTACCTGAAGTAACTGGCGAGTTTGGCCTTGGAGAGCAAAATAAAGCAGGGCAAAGGCTAACTGAATTCTGCCAAGAGAACGCACTGGTCACAGCAAATACCTTTTTTCAACAACACAAGAGACAACTTTACACATGGACATCACCAAATGGTCAATACCAAAATCAAACTGATTACGTTCTTTGTAGCCAAAGATGGAGAAGCTGTATACAGTCAGCAAAAACAAGACCTGGAGCTGACTGTGGCTCAGATCATCAGCTTCTCATAGCAAAATTCAGACTAAAACTAAACAGAGCAGGGAAAAGCACTAGACCGGCCAGGTACGACTTAAATCAAATCCCTGTGAATATTCCGGGGGGGGGCAATGAATAGATTCAAGAGACTGGATCCTGTTAACAGTGTTCCTGAAGAACTATGGATGGAGGTCCGTAATACTGTACAGCAAGGCAAGCAGACAAAGCCATCCCAAAGAGAAGGAAGAACCAGAAGGCACAGTGGGTCTCGGAGGAGGCCCTGCAAACAGCTGAAAGGAGAGAAGTGGAAAGCGAGGGAGAAGGGGAAAGGCACGCCCCACTGAGCGCAGAGCTCCAAAGAGCAGCACGGAGAGGCAGAAGGCCTTCCTCAGCGAGCACTGCGAGAGCTGGAAGGAAGCAACAAAAGCAGGAAGCCCAAAAGGGAAAGGGGACATTTGGCCAAGGGTGGCACAATCAAGGACAGACGGCAGAGGCCTGCAGACGCTGGGGAGGCCAGCAAGGGATGGGAAGGACACACGGAACTGCACAGAACAGACACTCCTGACCTGGATCACTACGCCCGCGGGGCCGGCCAGCCAGAGCCAGGCGTCCCGGAGCGCGAAGCCGCGCGGCCTCAGGGAGCACTGCTGGGGTAAGGTAGTGGAGGCGATGGGATTCCAGCAGAGCCACTCCACACCTGGGAAGGGTGACGCCATCGAGGTGTCGCGGTCAACATGCAAGCCCATCTGGAAGGCCCAGCAGCGGCCACGGGACTGGAAAAGGTCGGTCCTCATCCCAGTTCCCAGCAGGGGCAGCACTGAAGAGCGCGCTAACCACTGGACAGTCGCACTCATCTCCCATGCTAGGATGGTCGTGCTTAAAAGTCTGCATGCTGGGCGCCAGTATCGTGCAAACCAAGAACTTCTGTATGTCCAAGCTGGTTCTAGAAAGGGAAGAGGAACCAGAGATCAAATTGCCAACATTCCCTGGATCATAAAGAAAGGAAGGGAATTCCAGAAATGTCTACGTCTGTCTCACTGACTACGCTCAAGCCTTTGACTGTGCAGATGGAGACAATCTGTGGAAAACTCCTGAAGAGACGGGGCGCCAGACGCCTCACCTGTCTCCCGAGAAGCGTGCATGCAGGCGGAGAAGCTACAGAGCCCCGCAGAGAACGCCTGGTTCAAGACTGGAAACGACGACGACAGGGCTGCCTGCTGCCACCCTGTCCGACCCGCACACTGAGCACATCATGAGAAGCACCGGGTGGATAAGTTACAAGCCAGAATGAAGACAGGTGGGAGAAACACCAACAACCTCAGAGATGTGGAAGACGCCACTCTAGTGGAGAAAGTGAGCAGGAACTGAAGAGCCTCCTGATGAGGGTGACAGAGGAGAGCGAGACAGCGGCTTACAGCTAAGTATGAAAGAAACCGCGAGCATGGCACCCGGCCCCACCGTTTCACGGCAAACAGAAGGGCAGCCGTGGGAGCCGTGCAGAGTTCCTCTTCCGGGGCTCAAAATCCCTGCAGACAGTGATGGCAGCCATGAAGCCAGAAGACGACTGCTTCCTGGCAGGAACGCTGTGACAAGCCTAGACAGTGTGTTGAAAGGCAGACACGTTACCCTGCTAGCAAAAGTCGGTCTAGTCAAGGCCCTGGTCTTCCCAGAGGTCACATACGGTTGTGAGAGCTGGACCGTGAAGAAGGCAGAACGCCAAAGAATTGATGTCTTTGAACTGTGGTTGGAGAAGACTCCTGAGAGTCCCCTGGACAGCAAGGAGATCAAACCAGTCAGTCAATCTTATGGGAAGTCAACCCTGAATCCTTGTTGGAAGGGCTGATGCTAAAGCTCCAGCATTTTGGTCACCTGACGTGAACAGCCAACTCATTGGAAAAGCCCCTCATGCTGGGAAAGACTGAAGGCAGAAGGAGAAGGCTGGACGGCATCCCCAGTGCAATGGACATGAACCAGGGCAAACCTCGGGAGATGCGAGGGACAGCGAGGCCTGGCACGCGGCAGTCTTTGGGGGTGGCAAAGAATCGGGCACGGATGGGCGACCAAACAGCCACCACCGCATATCAGTGTATCTGAGTGATGAGGAACCACTCTAAGCCAAGCCAGAGGTGCAACAGTGACAGCAGTGAATGAAAAGCCAGTATGATCACAAGTAATCCAAGAGACAGGTTTGGCTATTTACAAATACTTATAAAAAACAATTCATTGTTGAAAACAGAAATCACCACGACTGGCTGACACTTAAGACTGAGCCCACACTACCAGCAATTCAAAGCACGGAGCAGCAGTCGGGCTTCCGACACAGGTGATGGCGGAGTCGCCAGCGCCGATGGGGGAGAGCCCCCGCAGGAGGCAGGGCGCGCCACCGAGAAAGGCCCGCCAGCTCTGTGGGCGCCTCAGCGGGGCCGCTGGGGTGCAGGCCGGGCCGCCCGCGCGCGCGTGCTGTGCCCATCCTGTGCGGGCATGGGCAGGCGGAGCGGGCAGGTGCCCCCCGGTCTCTGGGTGAGACGAGCACAGGAGGGCCGCACCCCTAAAGCAGCTGGCATGCAGCTCCAGCTCCCCAGCCCTCGGAAGAGGCCCGGAAAACGGGGCGTCCCGACACTGTCGTGGCCCCACCTTGCCCTGGCGTCTGTGCCCTGCTCCCCAGAACAAGGAACCGGGGCACCAGGTCCGTGACTGACGTGTCTGTCTGTAACGCCTGCCATCACCACCTCCAGCACCCTGAACAGAGCAGGGCGCCTGGGGAGGAGCAGAGCGGAGCACGCTTGCCAGCAGCAGGGTCTCTGTGAGGGCAGAGAGGACACTGGGGCCACGGAGGGGCCAGGAGCGGCTGGCACTCAGACACCGCCCCCCGCACACACAACAGCAGTCACAGATGGAGCAGAGTGGAAGGACAGAGGTTTTTAAAGATTTTCAAGCTCCTCTTTAGAGATACGACTGACAGACTTCTAGCGAGACTGGCTAAAAAAAAGAACAGAAAAAGCACAAATCTGAGGAATAAAAAGCTGTATCTACAGGCATGGCAGCAACTAAAGCAGACACGGCACAGAAACTGACCTAGCTCACCACCGCTCACTTGGAAAGGGGCCTCCCTGGGGGCTCAGAGGGTAAAGAACCCACCTGCAGCGCGGGAGGCCCGGGTTCAACCCCTGGTCTGGGAAGATCCCCCAGAGGAGGAAACGGTAACCCAGCCCAGAATTCTCGCCTGGAGAATCCCGTGGACGGAGGAGCCGGGCGGGCTACAGCCCATGGGGTCACAGAGAATCAGGCGCCACGGAGTGACTGAACACACACACGACTTGAAAACAAATGGAAAACGTCTTAGCTGTTCAAGAACCTGAAGCACAAGTTCAAAACGTACCCCTAGCCCTGCACCGCTGTGGAGAAGGCAGAAGGCCGTGACCGAGGGGCGGGGGCGAGGTTGGAGGCGGATGGGCAGGCAGGGCCTGGGCCGGAGGAGGAAAGGACGAGAACCACCGGCCACCCAAGCCCTGGGGGGTGCACCCGGGAGGCGGGCTCCTCGGCCGCAGAGAGACCGTGGAGCGTCAGCGGGGCCTGGGCAGTCCCGGGCACAGCGGGGCGGCCAGGGCGGCACTCTAGGCCGGGCCCCTCCCGTCAGGCAGGGCCCAGCGGGCCGGCAGGCAGTGGGGAACAGGCCCAGGCGGAGGGGCTGGGGGAGGGCAGAGACCCCCGGGACAGACACGCTCAGGCCCGTGACCGGAGAGCCGGGATCCAGGTGGACGTCAGAAACCGACGCTTCTCGGTGTCCGCGCAGGACACGGTCTCAGCGCCAGGCTCTGAGCGAGGCCTGCAGGGCGGGCAGGCACAGAGCGGGGAAGCCAGGCATGGCCTCTGGAGACAGAGCGAGTTCAACACTGGGTCCGTGGGCCTTGCTCAACACGTCCCTGACCAAGGGGACACTGGCATGGCCCCCACGCCCGAGGCCTGGGCCCGCCCGACAGTGCCAGGCCCAGGGGCGCCGGCTGAGGGGCAGCACAGAGGCCCAGCTGCACCTGCAGCGAGTGCCCGGGGCTGGGGTGGCCGGCCTTCTCCCCAGGCAAGCACAGGCCTTCCCCGCTGGGGCCGCAGCCCAGACCCTCAGACGCCCCGCCGCAGGGCAGGGTCACCAGGCAGGCGCACCTGGCCCCAGACACAGGGCGGGGGAAGGAGAAGGGGCCACGGAGGAGGCCCGGGGCGTGGGGAGAGCCCCGGCCCGGCCCACACCAGCATGGGGCAGTGCCCGAGACGCGGGCCCGTGCCAGCTCCAGGGCCAACCTCGCCCACCACCTCTGCAGGTGCGGCCTGGCGCTGCCCCCACAGGAGAAGGACCACCACCACCACCGGTGCACACACGACCCCTCACCACCACCAGCACCACACACGTCAGCACTACACACCCCACTGATGCTGCACACAGCACCACCACCGATATACAGTGGTGTGCGACGTGTGCAGTATACACACCCGCACTACACACACCAACCCACATACCCACCACCACTACACACCAGTATATACACACACCCCACCATCACACACACCACCACCACACACACACACCACTATACACCCACACCCACACACCCACCACCACTACACACCAGTATATACACACACCCCACCATCACACACACCACCACCACCAGACACACCACCAACACTGAACAAACTCTCCAGAGAAGACGAGGAGCAGCAACACATCTCAACTCACTTTACGAGGCTCCAAAAGACATACAAGACAAGACGCCTTCCAGGAGCCTCCATGAGGGGACTCCCTTCACAGGCAGATGCCAAGTTCTCAACCAGACCAGAGCAAACCAGGCCAGTCACGCGTACAAAGGCTGTCTGCAGAAAGACCTGCACAAGGCCGCTCACAACAGCTCGACTCAGAACAGTCCAAGTCTGCAGATGACAGAAACACACGTCAGCGATAAGCAGACCTACAAGCTGCAGCCTGTCTCTACAGCTCATGCAGTGAGAACAAGCAACTCGCTACCAGCGCACAACGCTTGGAGCGTTACACCAGGCAAGGCAGCACGCGCGGCACCCCTGGAGACGGCAGAGCCGTGGGGACAGAGACCGCGCCAGGGGCTGCCAGGGCTTGGGGGGAGGGCCACCACCCAGGAAGCAAGGCACCATCTGGGGGCTCTGTGTCTTCACCGTGGTAATAGTGTTTACACAACTGCATCAATCTCTCAAAACCCAGGGAACTATATACACACTTTAAATGGGTGAGTTTTACTAGATGTAAATTACGTCTCATTGGGGAAAACAAAAGCTCAGCAGTTTTAAGCAGCTTGAACAAAGAAGCCAAGCACACAAAAGCAAGAGGAGGTTTAAACCTACAAACACTGGTTGACACCGACCTCTGTGGCCCCTGGGCATTTGTGGACGCATCGTCCAGGCAAAACCAGAGTCAGGACACGACACTCTCATCCTGGAAAGACTTATGGGCCATGACAGGCCTTTCCACTTGCCTCCAACCAGGACGGACATAGCAACCGTTCCCCCAAAGCAGTCAGCCACTGCAGAGGAGTTGGACTGGAAACAGGAGCCAAGGACAGTGAAGTTTAGGAAGCAGAGAATGCATGAGCTGGGGGAAGACTCAAGAACGCCCACTGGAAGTGAACAAAGAACAAACAAGTATCAGGAACGCTCAACAGGCCTCCATTAAACAGCTGAGGGCAAACCTCGACAGCACATTCAAAAGCAGAGACGTCACTTGGCTGACAAAGGTCCGTATGGTCAAAGCTATGGTGTTTCCAGCGGTCACGTATGGATGTGAGAGCTAGAGCATAAAGAAGGCTGAGCGCCAAGGAATTCATGCTTTTGAACTGGGTGCTGGAGAAGTTGGACTTGGCCCTGGGACTGCAAGGAGATCAAACCAGTCCATCCTACAGGAAATCAATCCTGAATATTCACTGGAAGGACTGATGCTGAAGCTGAAGCTCTAATACTCTGGCCACCTGATGCGAAGGGCTGACTTGTTAGAAAAGACTGGTGCTGGGGAAGACTGAGGGCAAGAAGAGACGGACTGACAGAGGATGAGATGGCTGGATGGCATCACCGACTCGATGGACATGAGTTTGTGCAGCTCCGGGAGATGGTGATGGACAGGGAGGCCTGGTGTGCTGCAGTCCATGGTCGCAGAGACTCGGACACAACTGACTGAACAAAAAAAAGCTGAAAAAAGACCAGATACTTTAAGTGGACAAGAAAGGAAACGAGAGTAGAACAAAATGGTAAAAGCACAAAGAGCCGCAGGTGAAGCAACCAAGATCGACGGTGCTGTCCTCCGTCTCTTACTCTGCATCCGTTCATTTCTTCATCGTTCATCGCCTCGTTCTGGTGCCCAAGATATCTGAAGGGCAGAGGTGGTGAGGGACAGGGAAGCCTGGCATGCTGCAGTCCCTGGGACACAACTGAGCAACTGAACGGACTAACCGAGCCCTGTTTTTGGTAAGAAAATACACAAAAAGAGCTGCCCTCTGGGAGCGTGTAATCCAGTGAAGGAAAAAGACAGTGAGTACGTGAAATGCACAGTATATGAGAAAGAAGTGCTGAGGAGAAGGGCAGGGCAGGAGAGGGCTGCGCGGGAGTCACACTGGTGAGAAGCCCACTTCTGTCTGGACAGCAACGGGGCTCCGAGCCGCAGCTGCCGCAGCTCTACTCCAGAAGCCGGCGCCTGAGCTGGCCCTGCCTCCCGGGAAGCCCTGAGACAGAAGCCACAGCTCAGCAGAGGGCAGGGAGGGGCTTCCGCACGCGGCAGCGGGGCTGGGTGGGGCTCCAGTGGACAGCAGCCTCGGGGCAGGGAGCAGGAGGTGCTGGGCGGGCTGTCACGGCATCACGCAGGGGCAGGAGCAGAGACCACAGCTCAGCACAGCCAGCAGGTGGGGTCAAAGGCACAGACGGCCGGAGTGCGGGGCCTCACACGGCTGGAGGGCAGCTCCCTCCAGATCCCAAAGGCCAGGTCTGGAAGCCCTTCCGGGACCCCATGGTGGTCCAGCATCTAAGGCTCTGCCGGCCAGTGCGGGGGACATGGGTTTAATCCCTGGTCTGGTCAAGTCCCACACGCCGCGGGGCAACTAAGCCGAGCACCACCGCTCAGAGCCCGCGCGCCCGCAAGCTTGTGCTCTGCGATGAGAAGAACCACAGGGGGAGCCCGCAGCCTGCAGCCCCCTGCGCTCCAGGCCGGGTGGAGCCCAAGGGCAGTCACCAAGGCCTGGCACAGCCATGAGTTGATTCAAGAAGAAAAACCAAAGCCCTTTCAGAACCAGGGCCCACGAAGACGCTGTCTGGGCTGAAGAGGCTGATGTTCTCAAGAAGGCTTCAGTGAGCTGAGGCCTGAAAAGGGAGGGGCAGAGTGGGGCGGGGAGCCTGGCCTGGGAACTGCATCTGGGAGAGAGGTTCAGGCAAGTCACCAGCAACCGAGCGTCTAGAGCTGAGCGCACGCAGAGCCGCCTCGTTTCTCAACAGACTGTGCCGCCACAGAAACCCTGTGACCGGCCGCAAAATGCTGAGACCCGCCCCGCGGGCCAAGCTCCTGACAGGCCGGCCTGCGGGCAGCGCGGGAGGCGCCAGGCCGGGCGCAGCCCCGAGGGCACTCACCGCCGGCTGCTCGGGGCCACTGCGGCGCTCGCCCTTCTCCACGGTCCGCCGGCAGTCGGGGCACACCCAGAGCGGCAGGTGCAGCGCGCTGCTGCCCTTGGGCGCCACAGACAGGGCCAGCTTGCTCGCGGTCTTCACGCCACTCTCTAAGAATGGAGAGTCTTTCCGCTCGCTTCTGCACAGAAGACAGTAATCCCCAGCAGGGTAGGGTGGCGTTCTATGATTCATGCCAAAATTAAAAGGAGTCTGGAACAGAAAAAAGAAAAACAAAGTGTTTTCAAAACATGAGCCACAAAGCCAGGACCATTCAAACTTTACAGTTCTCACACTTTAATGCACATGTGCCTTCACACTGGGAAACATCATACTGGGAATCTGTTGAATAAAACTGTGCCGAGCATTCTAGAAACTCATAACACATCCCTCAAATAAAAGAGCGACGCCATAAAGAACGCCTAAGAGGCGGCGGAAATCCGTCTTCGCCCCTCACCCAGCCTTCTGCTCCCCCACATGCAGGGCGCACCAGCCTCAATTCAGGCTGAGAAAGCTCTAGGGCGTTTTCTTTTTCTTTTAACCATCAACAACGTTCAGGGAATTCCCTGGAAGTCTAGTGGTTAGGACCCCTTGGTTTCACTGCTGAGGGCTTGGGTTGAGGACCTAAGATTCCACAGGCCGCTCAGTCCAGCCACAAACAGCAACACAGGCCGGATCCCGGGCTCTAGAGGTGTCTGCACTCAGGGCTCAAGGCTGGGATGGCAACCTGGCTTGCGTGCACCTGCAGAGCCAAGCCCCCTCGGAGGCGGGCTGTCCCGGCTCGAGTCAGGATGAGCATCTAGGAGCCGGACGGCAGCCACACATGAGACGTCCAGGCCCAGCCCCTCCAGGCCCGCCAGCAGCCAGGAGCGCGACTGCAGCCTCACCGTCTGCCTCCACTCTTCAAGCAGGTCCTACACTGAGGGGCGAGGGCAGGCAGGAGGAAGAGGCAAGATCATGACTCCAGATCCTCTCCAGTATCAGCCTCGCTAGCAGAAACATAAAATTAGCCTTAAAAACACACAGACAGGCGCCCAGGTTCAAAACAGGCCTACAGTCGCCAGGTGAGCAAGCAGCAGCCAAGACTTTAATCCAAACCGGCATGAGCCCAGAGGCAGCACGAGCAGCTCAGCGGAGCCTCCCTGCAAACCCCAGAGCATGGCCGAGAGGCGCAGCGGGCCACAGGCGAGCAGGCAGGCCAGGCACAGCCTTCCTGACGCAGCCTCCCCAGCCAAGGTTCCCGAGCAGAGTGCACGGGAGACGGAGAGCCCGCACTGTGCGCCCGGCAGGCGGGCCTGCGGACCAGGACCCTGCCGGGGCCGTTCTGGCCGGAGCACTGCCCGCACGCTCCCCTGCTCTGCCCGGCCCCAGCGCTGCCCCTGCCGTCCTCACCGGGGCGCACACTGCCACTCGCTGGCCTGACCCTGCGCTGATGAGACTGCCGCCACCACGGCCAGAGCGCTCCCAAAGGCTGTCAGCAAGGCCTGGAGGGGTGTAACGTCTGTTCTTACCTGCCTACAAAAACCAGCGATCACACCTTACACCCGCCACACCCACAGGTGCGCCCTGGGTCTCACCAGCCCAGCTCAGCAACCCCCTGCGTGTCTGAGGGCGCTCAGCTGAGCGGCTGAGCATGGCTGCCCCCGGGAGCAGCTGCCCCTCTGCCCCAGCGGGCCCCAAGCCCAGCGCCGGCGGAGAAGGGCAGTCGGGGCACACCCAGAGCGCGGCAGGTGCAGCCTCAGACCTCTGCAGGCTGCCTTTCTACCCAGAGCAGGAGATGCTGGGCCCAAGGTGACAAAGGTCCCCAGCAGAACCAGAATGTTAAGAGGCAGAAGTGAACTGAGAGCACCCAGCTCAGGGTCCATCCCCGCAGGGCTTCCTGGGAGCCCACCGTGAGTAAGACCCTGGCGCAGGCACGGAGACACACGGTGAGTAAACCAAGATCCCCGCCGGGAGCGAGTGCAATTCTCCTCAAGTGCAAGGACAAGGTAAAACCTCTGTGCTCTCCAGTCGGAACATGAGACAGCAGCAACTGAGCAGAGAAAGCAAGAAAAGTGTCTGTGGCTGAGGACGATGCCCTTCGTCACTGCAGCCATCAAGGGCCTCCTTGAGGAGACGTCTCAAGTGGAGGGCTGTGGCCAGAGGCCTTGGGGAGCGGACAGAGGGGAAGGGGACAGGGAGCCGCGGGGCCTGGCCTCACTCGCATCTGGACATGGAGACAGGCCGTGCGAGGAGGAGAGATGAGAGAAGGGAAGGCACAAAGAGGCCGGGGTGAAACTACTGTGAAGGCAGAGCCCCTGGGAAGGGGGGTCAGACGCCGGGGGCAGGAGAGAGGCTGGGCTGCGCGTGGAGCAGCCTCAGCGGGGGCGGCTCGGGCACAGGGCCTGGCGCAGACTGTGCAAGGGCCAGACGCCCGGGTCCTGCTGGCCCGAGAGCGACGCTGGACCAGCAGACACAGAACCCCGCTGGCCCACCGCACACGGTGCTTCTCCGCCAGGGTGCAGACACGGAGTTGCCAAGGGTGCAGAGTGGACAAGGAGGACAGTGTCGCTTTAATGAGCGCAGAGCTAAGTGAGACCCGAGGGCTAGGCAGCCGTGGGAAGAGCTGGCAGAGGGGTGCCGGCACGGGGGGCAGCTGTGGACACGGGTCCTTCTGGCGCAGGGCACAGGCTGGAGGGGAGGCTCGGGGCCGGGGCTGCTCAGCCAGTCTGGGGGCCCTGTGAGGAGGCAGCTCATATGAGGAGTGCGTGACCCGGGTCTCTCCTTACAGAAAACCCTGGTGTGCGAACAACAAACTCTGGGGTGGTGATCACATGTGAGGTGAGCGCAGGGGAGCAGAGCGGTCAGACTTTGGGGGCTCGCCTACCCGGGCAGGGGGCCCCTGGCAGCGGAGGACGGGCTGCAGAGGTGAAGAGCAAGACTTGACGGTGCGCATTACCCAGCCAACCACGTGCAGCTAGACACCCGGGAGGCGGCGCAGTCCCTCGGGCACACGGTCTGTGACGCCAGACAAGGCGACAGTGGAGCGCAGACGCGTCCCGAGCGGAGTTCAAACCTTCCAGCGCCCGGAGACTCGGCTCAGCATGGCAGCCGGTCTGGCCCTGTCTCCTCACCGCCTCGTCCTCCCACCCCGCCCCAGGCCACCGCGCAGAGCTCCCCCTCCACAGGTTCACGGGCCAGCTCCCGGAATCGTCTGCAACAGACAGCACCACGCAGCACCTCCTCTGTTGTCCGGCCTCTCCCACAGCATCATCTCTTGGAGATGATTCCTGGGTGTCTCACGAGACTGCTCCTTTCACTCCCGAGCAGCGTCCTTGGAGATAAGCCACAGCTCGCTTACCATTCTGCTCTCTGGACACAGGCAGCCTGTCTCCCGGTTTCAGCTTCACAAACAGTAGCTGCTATGAACACTCATGTATAAATCTTGCTGGGAACACATGTTTCGGCTTCTCTTGCATAAATACCAAGGAACAGAATAACTGGGGTGTCTAACTTCTAAGAAACTGCCGGGACTTCCTGGCAGTCCAGTGGTTAGGACTCTGTGCTCCCCCCACTGCAGGGGGCACAGGAGCCCTGGCCAGGGAGCCAGGATCCCACATGCCATGCGGCTTGACCGGAAAAAAAAACCCAAATTGCCAAACTTCCCCCAAAGAGCACTGATGAGGAGTTTCAGTTAACCGACATCCTCATTAATGAGGTTTCAATTGTGACCACCATAGTGAATGTGTAGTTCTGGCTCAGAGTGGTTTTCTCAATAAAACATTAAATATCTTTCCACAGGCTTATTCGGTATCTATTCACATTTTTGGCCTGCCCTAAAGAAAGGCAATGCCAAAGAATGCTCAAACAACCGCACAATTGCACTCATCTTACACGCTAGTAAAGTAATGCTCAAAATTCTCCAAGCCAGGCTTCAGCAATACGTGAACCGTGAAATTCCTGATGTTCAAGCTGGTTTTAGAAAAGGCACAGGAACCAGAGATCAAATTGCCAACATCCACTGGATCATGGAAAAAGCAAGAGAGTTCCAGAAAAACATCTATTTCCGCTTTATTGACTACACCAAAGCCTTTGACTGTGTGGATCACAATAAACTGTGGAAAATTCTGAAAGAGATGGGAATACCAGACCACCTAACCTGCTTCTTGAGAAATCTGTATGCAGGCCAGGAAGCAACAGTTATAACCGGACATGGAACAACAGACTGGTTCCAAATAGGAAAAGGAGTACATCAAGGCTGTATATTGTCACCCTGCTTATTTAACTTCTATGCAGAGTACATCATGAGAAATGCTGGACTGGAAGAANTTGAGAGTCCCTTGGACTGCAAGGAGATCCAACCAGTCCATTCTGAAGGAGATCAGCCCTGGGATTTCTTTGGAAGGAATGATGCTAAAGCTGAAGCTCCAGTACTTTGGCCACCTCATGCGAAGAGTTGACTCATTGGAAAAGACTCTGATGCTGGGAGGGATTGGGGGCAGGAGGAGAAGGGGACGACCGAGGATGAGATGGCTGGATGGCATCACCGACTCGATGGACGTGGGTCTGAGTGAACTCCGGGAGATGGTGATGGACAGGGAGGCCTGGCGTGCTGCGATTCATGGGGTTGCAAAGAGTCAGACACGACTGAGCAACTGAACTGAAGGTTAATCAAGTTTATTATTAAGACAGTTAGCTTCTGGCTTTTTGGGCTTTTCCGTATAAAGTTTCTGTTTTGCTGCATCTTGCTTCTGTGTTATCACGTCATTACTTCAGTGTCTTCGGGCCTACCTGGCTCTCTGGCGTCCTGCTTCCCTGAGCTGGAAGCACAGCACGGTGAGCCCCCCTGCAGATGGCTAGGGCTGTGCACGTCCCTATTAAGCGCTGCTCTGGCTATATTTTACAAACGTTGATACGCTGTGTTTTCATTCTCATTCAGTTCAAAACATGCAACTACAAAATTAAAACACACTTGCTCCTTGGAAGAAAAGCTATGACAAACCTAGAGAGCGTATTAAAAAGTAGAGACATTACTTTGTCAATAAAGGTCCGTCTAGTCAAACTTATGGTTTTTCCAGCAGTCACGTATGGATGTGAAAGTTGGACCATATATAAAGCTGAGAGCCAAAGAATTGATGCTTTTGAATTGTGGTTACTAAAGACAACTTGTGAGAGTCCCTTGGACTGCAAGGAGATCCAACCAGTCCATCCTGAAGGAAATCAGATTGAAGAACTGACTTATTGGAAAAGACTGTGATGCTGGGAAAGACGGACAGCGGGAGGTGAAGGGGACGACCCAGGACGAGGTGGCTGGATGGTGTCACAGAACCGATGGACGTGAGTTTGAGCAAGCTCCTGGAGATAGTGAAGGACAGGGAGGCCTGGCGCACTGCAGTCCAGGGGTCGTGAAGAGCTGGACACGACTGAGTGACTGACAGTAACCCACTGCGGGCAAAAAAAAAACTTCTCAGACTGCAATCTGCATCGCTTTACAGACCTGAAGGCGCCTGAAAATCACGGTGCCCGGGCATCTCGTAAAGGATGCTGACAGTCTTCACAGCAACATCCAGAAATCACCAAGAGGGAGAGAGAATCACATAAACAGAACAGACTCAGAAAGGCTCTCAGTGGAGTGAGGGGAGTCGCTCAGCCGTGTCCGACTCTCTGCGACCCCATGGACTGCAGCCCACCAGGCTCCTCCATCCATGGGATTTTCTAGGCAAGAGAACTGCAGTGGGTTGCCATTTCCTTCTCCAGGTGATCTTCCCAACTCAAGGATCGAACCTGGGGCTCCCGCATTGTGGGCAGACACTTTACTGTCTGAGCCACCAGGGAAGTCCTTCAGTTCAGTTCAGTCGCTCAGTCGTGTCCGACTCTCTGCGACCCCATGAATCGCAGCACGCCAGGCCTCCCTGTCCATCACCATCGGACAGTCACATGTGAAAACTGAGTGACTTGAAGTAACTCCAAAAGTAGCCAGTCACACAGCTGGTGAGCCCAAGCCATCAAACAGGGCCCTGCCGCTGAGCAGAGCGGGGACGCCAGCCCCTCACCTGCCCTCCCATCACCAGCACCATGCCCTTGGCCACAGGGGGGCAGCTGTGTCATGGAGAACCACAGCAGAGGCTAGCCAGCGACCCGCCCACCCAAGACTGACCCCACAGACAGCGCCCGCTCTCCGCAGGCCCTTTACCTGCTCTCCGCAGGCCCTTTACCTGCTCTCCGCAGGACCCTTTACCTCCCGTAACAGAGCGGATGACGCCCAGTCGGTCTCCAGGGTTGTCACTAAGATTGCTACGGTCGGAAAACTTCACAAGGCGGGGACAGGAGTTAGGGCCCGGGGCACAGGGACTGCGTGGGACGGTTAAGAGTGTTGGGGACAGGGAGGCGTGTCTGCCCAGGAGCTGGAGAGAGAGGGGAGTGGAGACGCAGGCCCCCAGCCCGGGGCCGGCGGAGCAGAGGCCCACACAGGGGCGGCGGCAGCAGGGGGGCCGGGCTCAGGGCCCCGCACAGGCTGCAGCGTCTGCTGCGGAGGTCCTGGCCAGGCACGCAGGGGCCGCCAAAGCCTTGGCTGCCCTCTGGTCTCTCAGCAAGGGAAACTGAAAACAGTTATACAGACGAGAAGAAACTTGGCGCTGCAGAGAGGGAAGGAAGGGGGGTGTGTGACATGCTGCTGACGGGGCGTGACGGTGCCAGCCACCTCTGGAAAACCACGTGGCAGGGCTTCCGCCATTGGCCTGCACGGCACCCTCGGGCACACTCCCCCCTCCCCCGCTCTGGGGCCTGCACACCGCCCTCAGGCGCACTCACCCCACGGGGCTGCCTCACCCTCGGGTAGGCACCGGGCCCCGCCATCTGCCCAAGGCCTCTCCCACTGACCAGCCCCTTTCCTTACTAGAGCATCTGCTTTCCCTTCTTTCCTGCATCGTCTCCATTAGGAAAGAAACATGCTATTCCTCCTCCCGGCTGAAGAGACAAAACACTGTCCTCTTAAACTCACTTTCACCTCCGGGTACTAACTGCCACTCTCTTCACCTTCCTCCTCAGCAGTGCCTTCCGAGCTGCCCACGCCAACTCTGAGAGAAATGCAATGAAGCTGCAAACACGAACCGTGTAATAAGTGAAAACTGAACTCAATATATGCACAATATTCTCACATCAAAGGGAACCAATACAAGTGAGATGCTCCACATCCCTTCTTCAAACCAGGTCTTCAGTGTGAGGGTGTGTTCACGCATAAAGCACGTCAGTGGATGGAGGGCCAGGTGGCCCACACTGCCCGGCGCACGTCATGGGCATGAGGGCCCCACCTCTCCTCGCCTGGCCGCCTGCTGTGCTCACCCTCTTGGTTTCTTCTGAGAACCAACTCCAAACCCTGAGGCTGTGGACCAAACCTCGTCTAATTCAATGAGACCATGAGCCACGCATGCCGGGTGGGGACACCCGAGACGGACGGTCATGCTGGAGAGTTAGGACAGACGCGGTCCACAGGAGAAGGGAACGGGTACGCTGGAGAGCTCAGACAGATGCGGTCCACGGGAGAAGGGAATGGTCATGCTGGAGAGTTCTGACAACACGCGGTCCACTGGGGAAGGGAATGGCAAACCACTTCAGCGTTCTTGCTTTGAGAACCCCATGAACAGTATGAAAAGGCAAAAAGGCAGGACACACTGAAAGAGGAACTCCCCAGGTCGGTAGGTGCCCAATATGCTACTGGAGATCAGTGGAGAAATGACTCCATAAAGAATGAAGGGATGGAGCCAAAGCAAAAACAACACCCAGCTGTGGATGAAACTGGTGACGGAAGTCAAGTTCGCTGCAGTAAACAGCAATACTGCATAGGAGCCTGGAACGTTAGGTCCATGAATCAAGGCAAATTGTAAGTGGTCAAACAGGAGATGGCAAGAGTGAATGTCAACATCTTAGGAATCAGCAGACTAAGATGGACTGGAATGGGTGAATTTAACTCAGATGACCATTGTATCTACTACTGCGGGCAGGAATCCCTTAGAAGAAGAAGTGGAGTAGCCATTGTAGTCAACAAGAGAGTCCAAAATGCAGTACTTGGATGCAACCTCAAAAACGCAAAACTATCTGCTTGTTTCC
The DNA here is from genome assembly GCA_006410935.1 of Redunca redunca. NCBI lineage: Eukaryota > Metazoa > Chordata > Mammalia > Artiodactyla > Bovidae > Redunca > Redunca redunca. The sequence goes on from SJYQ01095315.1 coordinate 125,318, forward strand.
AAGGCAAACCATTCAATATCACAGTAATCCAAGTCTATGCCCCAACCACTGATACCAAAGAAGCTAAGGCTGAATGATTCTATGAAGATCTACAAGACCTTAGAGGACTAACACCCAAAAAAGATGTGCTTTTCATCACAGGGGACTGGAATGCAAAAGTAGGAAGTCAAGAGATACCTAGAGTAACAGGCAAGTTTGGCCTTGGAGTACAAAAAGAAAGCAGGGCAAAGGCTAACAGAGTTTTGCCAAGAGAACGCACTGCTCATGGCAAACACCCTCTTCCAACAACACAAGAGACAACTCCACACATGGACATCACCAGATGGTCAATACCAAAATTAGACTGATTTCATTCTCTGTAGCCAAAGATGGAGAAGCTCTATACAGTCAGCAAAAACAAGACTGGGAGCTGACTGTGGCTCAGATCATGAACTCCTTATTACAAAATTCAAATTTAAATTGAAGAAAGTTCAGAAAACATTGGGCCATTCAGGTATGAACTAAATTAAATCGCGTACAATTATACAGTGGAAGTGATAAATAGACTCAAGGGACTGGACCTGTTAAATAGAGTTTCTGAAGAACCATAGACGGAGGATCCTGACATTGTACAGAAGGTGGTGATCAAAACCATCCCCAAGAAAAAGAAACGCAAAAAAGCAAAATGGTTGCCTGAAGAGGCCTTCTAAATTGAGAAAAGAAGTGAAAGGCAAAGGAGAAAAGGACAGATATATCCATCTGAATGCAGCATTCCAAAGAAAAGAAAGGAGAGGTAAGAAAGCCTCCCTCAGTGCAAAGAAACAGAGGGAAACAACAGAATGTGAAAGACTAGATATCTCTTCAAGAAAATTAGAGATACCAAGGGGACATTTCATCCAAGGTTCAAAATACGAAATGCAGGGCTGGATGAAGCACAAGCTGGAAACAAAATTCCCGAGAAGAAATATCAGTAACCTCAGATATGCGGATGACACCACCCTTATGGCAGAAGGTGAAGAGGAACTAAAGAGCCTTTTGATGAACATGGAAGAGGAGAGTGAAAAAGCTGGCTTAAAACTCAACATTCAGAAAACGAAGTTCATGGCATCCGGTCCCATCACTTCATGGCAAACAGATGGGGAAACAATGGAAACAGTGACAGACTTTCTTTTCTTGGGCTCCAGAATCACTGCACATGGTGACTGCAGCCGTGAAATTAAAAGACACTTGCTACTTAGAAGAAAAGCTATGCCAAACCTAGACAGCATATTAAAAAGCAGAGACATTACTTTGCCAACAAAGGTCCATCTAGTCAGAACAATCGTTTTCCAGTAGTCAAGTATGGATGTGAGAGTTCAACTATAAAGAAAGCCTAGTGCTGAAGAATTGATGCTTTTGAACTGTGGTGCTGCAGAAGACTCTTGAGAGTCCCCTGGACTGCAAGGAGATCCAACCAGTCCATCCTAAAGGAAATCAGTCCTGAATATTCACTGGAAGGATTCATGCTGAAGCTGAAGCTCCAATACTTTGGCCACATGATGCAAAGAACTGACTCAGTGGAAAAGACCCTGATGCTGGGAAAGACTGAAGGCAGGAGGAGAAGGGACAACAGAGGATGAGATGGTTGGATGGCATCACCGACTCGATGGACGTGAGTCTGAGCAAGCTCCCCCGAGTTGGAGATGGACGGGGAAGCCTGGTGTGCTGTAGTCCGTGGAGCTGCAAAGAGCCAGGCAAGACGGAGCGGCTGAACCAAACTGATGAGTGCTGTCTGTGCTGCGCTAAGTCACCTCAGTCGTCTCTGACTCTTTGTGACCCAATGAGTAGCCCGCCAGGCTCCTCTGTCCACGGAATCCTCCAGGCAAGAACACCGGAGTGGGCTGCCATGCCCTCCTCCGGGGGTCCTCCTGCCCCGGGGGTCAGATCCTTGTCTTTTACGTCTGCTGCACTGGCACGGGGCTCTCTACTATCTGCACCGAGAAGCCCTCTCTGAGTACTAATGAAGAGTGAAACGTCCAGCACGGGGCACGGAAGGAAAGGAAGACACGAGGAATCATTACTTTAGAAGCAGGAAAAAGAACAGCTAGAAATTCAAAGCTGACCTCAGTGAACAGCAGCTTTATATGCCATGTTTATTTTAAACCCTGAAGTCTTTTCACATAGAAGTGTAAAACTTCCTGCAAAACATAAACGGTTTTTTTAAAACACAAAGTTAGACAAAGATCTCTGTTTGTTTCCAAGTTAAACCATTCAATATCAAAGTAATTATCCCCCGACCAGTAATGCTGAAGAAGCTGAACTTGAATGGTTCTATGACGACCTACCAGACCTTCTAAAACTAATACCCAAAAAAGATGTCCTTTTCATTATAGGGGACTGGAATGCAGAAGTAGGAAGTCAAGAGACACCTGGTGTAACAGGCAAGTGTGGCCTTGGAGTACAGAAAGAAGCAGGGCAAAGGCTAGCAGAGTTCTGCCAGAGAACCCGCTGGTCACGGCAAACACCCTCTTCCAACAGCACGAGAGACAACTCCACACAGGGACAGCGCCAGATTTTATATCTTTGCAGTCAAAGATGGAGAAGCTCTGTACAGTCAGCAAAAACAAGACCAGGAGCTAACTATGGTTAGACCATGAACTCCTTATTGCCAAACACAGACTGAAATTGAAGAAAGTAGGGAAAACCACTAGACCGTTCAGGTATGATCTAAATCAAATCCCTTACGATTATACAGAGGAAATGACAAATAGATTCAAGGTATTAGATCTGATAGAGTGCCTGAAGAACTATGGACGGAGGTTTGTGACACTGTACAGGAGGCAGTGATCAAGACCATCCCCAAGAAAAAGAAATGCAAAAAGGCAACATGGTTGTCTGAAGAGGCCTTACAAACAGCTGTGAATAGAAGAGAAACTAAAGGCAAAAGAGAAAATGAAAGACACACCCATCTGAATGCAGAGTTCCAGAGAACAGCAACAAGAGATGAGAAAGCCCTTCTCAGGGATCTGTTCAAAGAAATTGAGGAAAACAACAGAATGGGAAAGACTAGAGATCTCTTCAAGAAAATCAGAGATACCAAGGGAACATTTCATGCAAAGATGGGCTTGATAAAGGACAGAAATGGTCTGGACCTAACAAAAGCAGAAGATATTAAAAAAAGAGGTGACAACAATTCACAGCAGAACTATACAAAAAAGATCTTCACGACCCAGATAATCACGATGGTGTGATCGCTCACCTCGAGCCAGACATCCTGGAAATGCGAAGTCAAGTGGACCTTAGGAAGCATCACTACAAACAAAGCTAGTGGAGGTGATGGAATTCCAGTCAGGCTATTTCAAATCCTGAAAGATGATGCTGTGAAAGTGCTGCACTCAATATGCCAACAAATTTAGAAAACTCGGCAATGGCCACAGGACTAGAAAAGATCAGTTTTCATTCCATCCCAAAGAAAGGCAATGCCAACGAATGCTCAAACTACCGCACAATTGCACTCATCTCACACGCTACAAAGTGATGCTCAAAATTCTCCAAGCCAGGCTTCAACAGTATGTGAACCGTGAACTTTCAGATGGTCAAGCTGGATTTAGAAAAGGCAGAGGAACAAGAGATCAAATTGCCAACATCTGACAGTTCATTGAAAAAGCAAGAGAGTTCCAGAAAAACACCTACTTCTGCTTTACTGACTGAGCCGAAGCCTTTGACTGTGTGGATTCTTATAAACTGTGGAAAATTCTGAAAGAGATGGGAATACCAGACCACCTGATCTGCCTTCTGAGAATTCTATACGCAGGTCAAGAAGCAACAGTTAGAACTGGACATGGAACAACAGACTGATTCCAAATAGGAAAAGGAGTACGTCAAGGCTGTATATTGTCACCCTGCTTATTTAACTTATATGCAGAGTACATCATGAGAAACGCTGGGCTGGAAGAAGCACAAGCTGGAATCAAGATTGCCGGGAGAAATATCAATAACTTCAGATATGCAGATGACAGCACCCTTAGGGCAAAAGTGAAGAGGAACCAAAGGAGCCTCTTGATGAAAGTGAAAGAGGAAAGTGAAAAAGCTGGCTTAAAACTCAGCATTCACAAAACGAAGATTATGGCATTTGGTCCCATCACTTCATGGGAAATAGATGAGGAAACAGTGGAAACAGTGACAGACTTTCTTTTCTTGGGCTCCAAAATCACTGCAGATGGTGACCGCAGCCATGAAATTAAAAGATGCTTGCTGCTTGTAAGAAAAGCTATGACCAACCTAGACAGCATATTAAAAAGCAGTGATATTACTTTGCTGATAAAGGTCTGTCTAGTCAAAGCTATGGTTTTTCCAGTAGTCATGTATGGATGTGAGAGTTGGGCTATAAAGAAAGCTGAGCGCCGAAGAATTGATGCTTTTGAACTGCGGTGTTGGAGAAGACTCTTGAGAGTCCCTTGGACTGCAAGGAGATCCAACCAGTCCATCCTAAAGGAGATCAGTCCTGAATATTCATTGGAAGGACTGATGCTGAAGCTGAAGCTCCAGTCCTTTGGCCACCTGATGTGAAGAGCTGACTCACTGGAAAAGACCCTGATGCTGGGAAAGACTGAAGGCAGGAGGAGAAGGGGAAGACAGAGGATGAGATGGCTGGATGACATCACTGACGCGACGGACATGAGTGAGTAGGCTCCGGGAGTTGGTGACAGGGAGGCCTAGCGTGCTGCAGTCCATAGGGTCACAAAGAGTCCGACAGGACTGAGCGACTGAACCGAACTGGACAAAGTCTCTGCCACACAGATGCAACAGGCCGATTCGCTGAATCCGCATGGCAGCTCCCAGCCATTCCCGCACCACTGCCCTGTCAGCGCGGCTGTCATCCTTGTCTCATTAAAGAGGAGACTGCAGCTTGGGCTGTACGGACTTGTACAAGTTTGCATCAGAGCAAGGATTCACGCCCAGGCCAGGCCAGCTGGCTCCAGACCACTGGAGGGTATGCTGGGGTCACTTCCTGGGCGAGAAGGCCTCTTGGATGAAGGCCTGTCCCAGAGAGGCCGAGTCTAAAAGGGCACCAGACACTCGCAGATTAGAGAATATCAGCAAAGGCAAAAGCTACTTCTTTAAAAAGACCCATAAAATTGACAAATACTGATAAGACCCATTAAGGGAGAAAGTATAAAACACCAACATAAAAAATGAAAAAGAACTCACTACAGATCAAGCAATCACTTAAAATAATAAGGATATTAGCAACATCTTTAGGTCAAACTTTAGATGAGAGTTTGATGAATTGTTCAAACAATTTCTAGAAAATACAACTTTTCAAACTAGACAAATAGCAACTGGAGCAATACTATAATTATTAAATAAACTCAAACCTGTGCAACTCGAAGCCAAGATGGTTTATTCCAAAAATTTTATAAGAAAAACATATCTGATTTTAGACAAACTATTGCAGATAACAGAAAAGAGTACATACTAAAAACCATAATCGGCACACCAAAACGTGACAGAGAGAAAAGAAAACCCAATTTAGTCTCACTCATGAAAACAGATGAAAAAGTCCTCAATGCATTTATGACCAAACCCAATCCAGTAACATAGACAGGATATTCCCATGACCAAACGGGACCACCAGGAAAGCAAAGTTGGTTTCACTGTGAGCTGATTTTCTAATTGCTCCATCACATTAAAGAGTAAGAGAGAAGTACCATGTAATTTAATTAAGACCGATGCCGTGTGTGCGCGCACACGCATTTCATCACTCGGTCGTGTCTGACTCTTTGCGACCCCACTGACTGTAGCCCCCCAGGCTCCTCTGTCCGTGGGACTTTTCAAGCAAGAGTAGTGGAGTGGGCGCCGTTTCCTCCTCCAAGGGTGCTTCCCGACCCAGGCACTGAACCCACGTCTGTGTCTCCCGCACTGCAGGCGGATTCTTTACCCACTGAGCCATCGGGGAAGGTCAAAAAGATGCAGAAAAAGCTTTTAATGATATTGAATATCCACTCATTAGTAAAAAGCACTCGTAGTATATGAAGAACATAAGGTAACTTACACTGATCAAGGCCATCTTGAAAAAAGAACCCTATTATCACTAAACATAAAGATGAAACAGTGGAAGTCTTCCTCCTCAGATCAGGAATGAGATGAAGGTGCTGGCCACCAGCATTTCTACTCAGCAGAGATCCCTGCCAGTATAGTAAGAAAAAAAAATAAAAGGACTAATGATTAGAAAAGGGGAAAGAAGAGCCAATATTTGTAGATGATATGATTGTACACGCACAAAATCCAAAAGGATGTAAAGATGAATAAGGAGAATTAAGTTTATAAAGGCTGATTTTAAAAAATTTTAGATACCACTGCATGATCACCTCTGGAAAAGAGAACTCAAGCATGGCCCTCAGGGCCGTGGACGTGCTGGTGGTCGTGGCTGGCGGGCGCCGTGGAGCTGCGAGGGAGCGCAGCCTGCTGCAGGCGTGCCAGGGCCGGGAGTGCGGCCGGCGGGTGGAGACCCGCACACAGCAGGACCGAGCAGCGTAAGCACCGTGAAGAGAGCACGGCCAGGCTTCACCGCAGAAGAGGCACACACAGAAGGGAGGCAGGCTGATAGCAGCCTCCAGGTGATGGGCTGGACTGAAGATTCAGGGTGAACTCCTGGCTTCATCAGATCCACACTTTTACTTGTAAATACTACTGTCCACTAAACCAGGGATCCTTGGCTAGACGGCTGAGTTCAGGACTGTGGAAGAGAAAACTCAAGGGGAGAATGAATGTCTGGTATAGGAAGCTAAGGAAACACGCAAAAAATGAAAGGGTTCAGCAGCCAGCTGGAAGGGTTCCCACTGCTCGACTGGATACATTGCATGAAACAGGAAACCACACCAAAACCCAAAGAGGAAACCCTAAGTCTATAATCGCACAAGGAGCACACAGCAGCGAGGAGGAAAGAGAGCCCCAGCTCGCCGGAGAAGGCCAGTGCGCACAGAAGGGACGAGGGGCGAGAGGACCACCATTTTGCTGCCACTGAATCAATGCATTCAACCAAGAGGTACTGGACGCTAAATTAAGAGGGAGAAAGCTTGATGAGAATCAGGATATTTATGATGATAAAGTATTTCTCTACAAAAGACATATTACTTAACACAAAATATTATTAACTTTACCGTGAAGATGCTGGTCAGACACCACCTTAACCACGTGTTAAGAGTTACCAACACCCGTCAGAGAACAAACCAATGTCACAAACTCCTAAGATGATGTGCTGCAAAGAACACAACATGATTTGTGCGGAATTCCTGTCAAAATGCAAAATTTTAGTCCAGTTTGGAGCTAGACAAACCGTAGCAACGTTCTAAACAAACCTTAAAAATACTGAGTGAAAGGAGCTATACACCAACAACTGTATGTTGCAAACTTCCAAGTACATAAAGTTCAAAAAACAGAACTGTAGTGCTTAGGAATATACGTTTAGTGGTTACCCACGAAAGGAAAGAAAGGGAACTGTAACCAGGACGCAGCCTTCGTGGGCTTTTGGAGCCCTTAAAATGCCCAATTTCTCTATCGGAATAGTGCTGATACCAGGGCCCATACTAGGGTAATGTGCAAAGCTGAACGCTTATTGTAAGCTTCCCAGGTGGTGCAGTGGCAAAGAATCAATCTGCTAAAGCAGGTTTGATCCCTGGGTCAGGGTCATCCCCTTGAAGCAAATGGCAACCACTTCAGTACTTTTACCAGGAAATCTCAAGGACAGAGAAAGCTCTGGCAAACTACAGTCCATGGGGTCACAAGAGTCGGATGTGACGTAGCAAATGAGGACATGTGCAAAATACGCACACTTACTGTGTGCACGTCCACGAAATTTAACAAGAAAGAGTGTTGAAAACACATGGGTGACAAAGGAACACGGTAACCCATGGGGAAGGAGAGGCGTCTCGGTAGCACAGCTGGACATGCATGCTGTGGGGGCGGCCGCCAGCCTTGGGCTTCTCAGGTGCTAGCGGTCAGGAGCCCGCCTGCCAGTGCAGGAGACCCAAGAAATGCGGGTTGGAGCCCGGAGTCGGGAAGACCGCATGGCAAGCCACTCCAGTGCTCTCCCCTGGAGAATCCCGTGACAGAGGAGCCTGGCGGGCTACAGCCCACGGGGCCGCAGAGTCGGACACGGCTAAAGCAACTGAGCAGGCACGCACGATGCCCCTCCAGCTATACCACAGACCAGACACAAAACCTTGAAAAAAGCCCAACCTGAAATGGTAACAGACCTACTCATGAAAGCTGAAATTACGGTACTTTAACAAGACAGCAAAGAAGGAAGATCTTTCTAACCTCAGAGAAGACAAACCGTTAGAGGATTTTCCTACTTAGCCAAGATTTCCACCTTGGGGTAGAGACATCTGGGAGGACCCCAATAGCACTAACCACACTTGACAAACTGGACTTCACGAAACTTCAGCCACTGTTGACATGGTTCCTCCCGGCTTCGGCTCCCGGATGGAGGCGGCTGGGAGGAGCACTGCTCCCTCCTGCATGGTAAACCCAACCAAACTAACCCCAAGCCGTGACTTTTGGGGAGCCCATGAGGAACTGATGTAACAGAGCAAACTGGCCCCAAATCTGACTGCCTGCAAGAGTGCCGATGTGCCCAGCACTGGCGAGAAGGGCTCAGGAGGACAGCGATGCTGGGCAGGGCTGAGTGCCAGCGGGCAGGACGACGTCTGGGGCCACAGAAGCTGGGGGACCCGTGCCCCTTTGCTGCATCCCTAGGAAACTCACGGAGTGGTCTTTGGAAAGATCTGCAAGAGCCGTAAGAAGCATTGGGGGTGGTGCAGAACTGGGGAGGGGAGCGGCAGCCAAGTCTGAGAGGCAAGAAATTCCACCCCGATCCTTATTCACGTCCACTATGGAGAAAAGGCCCGAAGGAAAAAGGCCTTCCCTGACCACCCTGCCCAGGGAAAGGCTCTGCTGAACACTCACTGCAACAGGAGGAAGGAAAAGGGGGTTGGGGGAGCTGCTCCTGGAGAAACGGCAGGATCACACAGGGAGCCCCCGGCTACAGCCAAGGACAGGGCGGAGAGCCGAGAGGACCACACCCCAAGACTCAGGGTCAGCACACACAGAGGACCAGGAGGCAGCGCCTCACCACGCCCGCTCACGCCCAAGTCAGAGCGCTTCAAGTGGGGGGGTCTCTGCGGCCCAGTGGTTAGGACTCTGCACCTCCAATGCTGAGGGTGTGGGTTCAATCCCTGGCTGGGGAGCTAAGATTCCACCAGCCACACGGTGTGGCCAAAAAAACAAAGCACCTTACAAAAAGCTTCAAGTAACAGCCAAAGTGGAATGCTGCTGGGAGAGGAGCAGCGAGGAGCAAGGGGTGTAGAGATGCTGGGTGAGGCAGGGTGGGGCAGGAAGACGTGCAGCCCAGAGGCACAGCTCTGGGAACCACCCCTCACCCTCAACACAAGCCATTGCAGCAGAAGTCCAAAGGCTGCAGAGCTCTGGGAACAAGCAAAGCAGCAAATTCTAAACAGAGCCCAGCTCCTAACAAAAGGAATTCAAACCACGGCATGAAAGCCTATGTGCGCCCGCTTCCAGCCATACAAGCGACTGTCCAACACAACGTGCGTGGTTCCAAAAAGTAATCATAAGGGAGACAAAAAGCACTAAAAAACAAAACCACCATATTCCCAAAAGACAAAGCAACCGCCAAAACAAGACTCAGGGGCTTCCCCAGAGGTCCAGTGGTTAAGATTCAATGTTCAAACTGTAGGAGGCGTGGGTTCAATCCCTGCTCAGGGCACTAAGATCCCGTTTTTGCCACACAGCATGCCAAAACAACAACAAGACTCAGATATGAAGCAGGTTTTGGGACAATCCAACAGGGAATTTAAAGCTACTACGATTACTATATTAACAGCTATAAAAGAGAAGACAAACAGCATGGAAAATCAGATGAGCAATTTCAGCGGAAAAACAAAAACACTTCTCTTCGGCGCAGCTGAAGATAGGTCAGTGGAAATCACCCCAACGGAAACACAGAGCAAAGCGAGTGGCAGTGGGAGCCTGGACAGAACACCCACTGGGACGATGTGAAGCAGCCTCACCTTCAGAGCACTCTACAAACCGGCAACCAGAGGAGGTGAACAAAGAGCAGAAGGAACGGCGGTTGAGAAGTTTCCAAAATAATGACAGACACCCAACCTCAAATCCAAGAAGCACAGAAAAAACATCAAGCAGGATACACAAACAAAACAATAAACCATGTGAAACCACGGCCCTACCGCTTCCAAATGCTGACAACTGAAAAGCGAGCATCTGAGAAGCAGCCAGGGATAAAGGGCGAACACGACACACAGCATGACAAAGGTAAGCATTAGAGTCGGCCTCTTGTGAAAACCCACCTGAGCCAGAACAAGCAAAGGAATCACGCCTGCTAACCAGAAACTCTATACCTAGCAAAGGTGTCCTGAGAGAAGCAATGGAGAAATAAAGACTTCTCGGAAAGAAACACTGAAGAAACGCACTGCTAGGAGACTTAACCTACAAGAAACGCTAAAGCATTTTGAGCGGAAAGAACACAGCTTAAGACGGAAACTCGGACCTACTCAAAGAAATGAAGAGTCCTGAGAACGGAATACAAGCAATGGAAAATAAAATCAGTTTTCCCCCTTTAAAAAACTGCACTGAAGTGTGACTGACTTTCAGAAGCAAAAGCAGCAATGTATTCTGTTTATAGCATTTGTAAAAGTAAAATGAATGACGTCAGCAGAACAAAGAGGACCTGGGAATACGCAGTGTAAGGCCCCCATCACCATCCACTCTGAGCAACTGCGCGTCATCCGAAGGCAAACTCTGGACTGACGTAAAACGCACCTTGTAAATGTAAGACAACACACTGCAAAAGCCTGGTGCAAAAGTCACTGCGGTTTCTGCATGTTGAACTTTGTTGTCTGATATTGGAATATATTCTTAAATAAACAGTTATGTTATATATAACAGTAAGACTCTTGAGAGCCCCTTGGACTGCAAGGAGATCTAACCAGTCCATCCTGAAGGAAATCAGTCCAAAGTGCTCACTGGAAGGACTGATGCTGAAGCTGAAACTCCAATACTTTGGCCACCTGATGCGAAGAGCTGACTCATTTGAAAAGACTCTGATGCTGGGAAAGATTGAAGGCTGTAGGAGAAGGAGATGAAACTGGATGAGATGGTTGGATGGTATCACTGACTTGATGGATATGAGTTTGAGTAAACTCTGGGAGTTGATGATGGATAGGGAGGCCTGGTGTGCTGCAGTCCATGGGGTCTCAAAGAGTTGGACACGACTGAGCAACTGAACTGATGTTATATACCATTTTAGTACACGTGCTGCTGAAGCAAGCACTATTACACATCATTTTAATGTGTATTTATTGCTGTATGTTTTTTGCTAATGACTTATTACTTGCTGTTTATTTTATATTTTAGACTAGGGAAATGATGACTAGACAAAAAGCAAATTCAAGTGATTTTCTTACACAAGTTCAAAATGGGTTGTAAAACAGCAGAGACAACTCACAATATCAACAGTGCATCTGGCCCCGGAACTGCTTATGAACATACAGTGCACTGGTGGGTCAAGAAGTTCTGCAAAGGATACAGGAGCCGTAGAGATGAGGGGCTCAGGGGCTGCCGTCGAGGCTGACTAGGATCAACTGCGAGGGCCACTGGAGCTCACCCAGTCCCAGACATACAGGAAGCTGCAGAGCACGCAGCCTCGACCACGCTCCAGCCATTCAGCATCGAGCCGAACTAGAAAGCTGAGAAAACTCGCTAAGTGGGCGCTTCATGAGCTGACGGGGGAAAAATCATCAGTTTGAAACGCTCAGTTCAGTTCAGTCGCTCAGTCGTGTCTGACTCTCTGCGACCCCGTGGACTGCAGCATGCCAGGCCTCCCTGTCCATCACCAACTCCCGGAGTCCACCCAGACCCATGTCCACCGAGTCGGTGATGCCATCCAGCCATCTCATCCTTTGTCGTCCCCTTCTCCTCCTGCCTCCAATCCCTCCCAGCATCAGGGTCTTTTCCAACCTTTTCAGCTCTTCTCATCAGGTGGCTACAGTATTGGAGCTTCAGCTTCAGCCTCAGTCCTTCCAGTGACATGTAACCTTCTCTTATTCTATCCTCTGTCCATGGGGTTCTCCAGGCAAGAATACGAAAATGGGTTGCCATTTTCCTCTCCAAGGGATTTTCCCAACCCAGCAATCAAACTGGGGTCTCTTGTATTGCAGACAGATTCTTCACTGACTGGGTTACGAGGGAAGCCTATTCCATCTGACAACGATGAACTATTTCTTGATCGGCCCATGACGTGTGATGAAAAGTCGTCTGTGTATGACAACCGGCTATGACCAGCTCAGTGGCTGGACCAAGGAGAAGCTCTGAAGCACAAACCAGACTTGCACCCCAGAGGCCCTGATCACTCTGGTGGTCTGCTGCTGGTCTGACCTACTTCAGCTTTCTGAATCCTGCCCAAACCATTACATCTGAGAGGTGCGCTCGGCAAGTTGATGAGTGCCCCCAACGCAACACTTACAGCCGGCACCGACCAGGATGGGCCCAACTCTCCTCCGCAACAATGCCCGACCGCGCATCACACAACTGATGCTTCGAAAGCTGAGCTACAAAGTTTTGCCTCATCCACCATATTCACCTGACCTCTCAACAACCAACTACCAGTTCTTTAAGCACTTTGACAACTTTTTTGCAGGGAAAATACTCCCAAAACCATCAGGAGGCAAAAAATGCTCTCCAAGAGTTTGTTGAATCCTAAAGCGTGGATTTTTAGACTACCAGAATAAACAAACTTTCTCATTGGCAAAAATGTGCTGACTGTAGTGGTTCCTATTCTGATTAATAAAGTGTTTGAGTCTAGTTATAATGATTTAAAATTCACAGTCCAAAACCACAATTACTTTTTCACTAACCTAATGATAAGTCAATAGAAGAGATACAATGGAATTACAAAGCATGCTAAATTAGACCCTAAAGGGGCAGAAGCAGAGAGAAAAGAAAGGAAGTGTAAACGTAACGAGCACAGGAGAGGACCAGCAAGACGGCCAACGCCAACCACGTCCCGTCCACGGCCCGCGGCTGCCGGGCACGGGGGTGCGGACGGGCTGGCAGAGGCGCCCGCGGCTGCCGGGCACGGGGGTGCAGACGGGCTGGCAGAGGTGCCCAAGGCGCTCCGACGATGGACACCTGCTAAACCGTGGCTGGGGTGGTGGCCACCTGCCGACACTCACAGAAATGCACCCTAAAGCATGCTCCTCTTACCGCGTGCACATTATACCTCGATAAAGTTTATTTTTCAAAGTAAAAACAGAAGAAGTCTACTAACGACAGCAAGGCGTGCTTAAGATCGCAGCTCCAGGGCCAGACTGCCCAGTTCCGTCTGCTAGCACGCACCGTGGGCTTCACCTCGGCCTCAGCCTCAGCACCTGCCTCACAGGCCTGCGTGTGGACCGAGGTGCCCAGAGCACCCCCCAGCCCCGACAGAGGGGCCCCCGCGAGCGAGCCCGAGTCACTCGGAGCACAGAGGCCCAGCCCTCGCGCCGGGGCTCACTATCACCTGAGCAAAGACTGTCAGTCGGAAGCTGTCTCGATCGCCGTGAGCCAGGGAACTCTCGGTGCTCTGGTGGTTAGGGCTCTGCCACCACTGCCAGGGGCCAGGGTTCAGTCCCTGGTCAAGGAACTGAGATTCCACGAGCTGCGCGGCACGGCCAAGGAAAACACTCACCATGAGCATTCCACCCAGGCACTGTATTCGCATTCCCTCAAGACACACACATTTTTAGTTGCTGTTTTGGGAGCTGATACAATTAGCTTTTGGAAACTATTCACTGTGTTTGTGCCTCTCTAAGTGAAAGGAAACTGCCGCCCCTGCCCCTCCAGCCCGAGAAGCTGGCTATTCTGGAAGCACGTGGTAAGGGGCTGGGGTCCTGCGACTGAGCCCGACGCCCCCCAGGCCTGACTGGGCCACGGCCGGCTGAGGAGCGCTCACACCCGCACACAAGCCGCTGCCAAGCAACCAGGCCGTCAGGAGCATCCGTCCGCTCTCACCTGGTGGTTCCTGGTAAGTGCAAACAAAACGCATCCCCAGAAACACACCTCACTGTCAGAAGAGAGCCCTTGAGCTCTTCCGTGCACACAGGCAGCATCTACTGGGGACCTGCGGGGTGCCGGACGCGGCTCCAAGAACAGCTCTGCGCTCCAGCCCCTGGGAAAACGGCAGGGAGTGGCCTGTTTCAAGGTCGTGAGCGTCGGGAGGGGAGATGACGTGTCCGGCCTCTCAGCTGACACGGTGCCCGGCAAGGTGCTGGCCACACCGCCCACTTCCTCCTGTAACTGTGCAGAGCTACGAAGTAACCTCAGCTGACATCACAGACGAGGACTCAGATCCGGGCCGTGTACTCACAGCGCTGTGACCAACGGCTCTCTGCGACCCGACCTCCTGGGAGGGAAACCTCCCCTCACGGCCCACCTGGAAAATGGCCCTCATCTTTCAGTGTGATTCCCACATCATCCTCCACTAAAAACCTGACTCATTCTGCTCCGGCTTTCTCCCAGGCTCACGATTAGTAACACACTCTTCCGCTCGCACAGCGTTTCTCACGCAACGTTCCCTCCGGGGGCACTTGTCTCCGCCTCCCTCCCAGTGAACTGACTGCAGTCTCTGAGACCAGAGGCTTTGTCTCAGTCACAGTCCTCCCACTAACACCTCCCACGACAGCGTTCCTAGGGCAGGCAAGGCCCACTGAAGGAGCGAGGCGGAGACGCTCCAATCTTGCTGGGCTGAACACCATCACACCTAGTGGTTTTCAAAGTGAAGGCAGCAGGTAGGAAAGGGCTGACCGCCTGACACAGGAGGCACCTGAGCTTCCCAGGGGGCAACTCGTGTGAGAAGATCCTGACCCCACACACACACCGCACAGCCGTGCCTTCAGAAACTGTACCTGCAGCCTCGTGGCGAGTTCCTTACGATCAGTAACTAAGGAAAAGAGCTGGAGTCTGTGGACAGCCAGCCGCAACGACGTGCCGGCTCGGCCCAGGATGGCTGCAGCATGCCCAGGACTCAGTGGTCCCCAGGGCTCTGCGCGGGGGGAATCCCTCCAGGGAGCCGACCTTCAGGAAGCGCGCTCGGCCGCACCCTTGGTGCGAGGTGCAAATCCACACGGACTCGCTGGCAGGGACGGTCAGGAGTCTGGAAAGAACAGGGAGGGCTAATTGGTAGCAAAGAGATCTAGAGAAGGCGTGTGAGGCTGGTGGGCATGGTGCGCAGGGGGTTCTGTGTCCTGTGAGCGCTCCACGGTGACACCCACTGCAGAAGCAGGGGACAAGATGGCTTGCCCTGCGTGCCACCCTCGGCCTCATTCACCACCTCGCAGAAAGCTCGCAAACAAAGAGCCATGGCAGCGAGGGCGGGCCACACAGCCGCTCAAGGACACGAGGCACACCAAGGCCGACCTGGTTTCGCATCCGGGATCTGTCTGCAGGGCAGAGCTTCTCCAGCATCCGACAGCACATTATTTCCTCCAGCTCTGGACCTGGGAAGCAGCAACGAAGCTGGGAGCCCCAGAGCGCCGGATGGTACCCCGGCCTTGGCTACCACTTCCTGCGCCCTCTCCACGGCCCTGCCCCCACACTAGGTCCCGCAGGGCTGGCCGGCCAGGGACACCGGCGAGGGCAGGAGTGCAAGCACGAGGGATGACCGCACCAGCAGCGGGCTGTGGCAGCGCGCCCTGACTCTCTCTGGGCCCCCTCCACCCACCCTGGCTCACTCAAAGCCCGGAGGGGCACTCCCCATGGCCCTCCCTGCACAGACAGCACACACCCCAGGACTCACACCCACACAGGGACCCTGACTGCCTCTGCAGCCCCAGCTCGCCTGGGCCCCAAACTGCTCCTGCGTGCCCGGGAACCGTGAGCCAGCTCGCCCAGGCACTCCAGCTGCAAGCCTATGTGCTCCAACGTGGCGTGAACTCCAGCCCAGCAAGTGGTCCCCTTCCAGCGTGTCCTCTGGGTAATAGCCCTGAGCCCTAGAGTATAGAGCTCTCCTTCCAGGTTACAGTTTTTCTCCTATCAGAGCTTAATAATTCCTTAATAAACTAACCCTCTCTGGTTTAAATGACTAGTACATGGTTTTGTCTCCTCATTGGACCGAACGTAATCCAGCGTGCCTGCTCCCCAACGTCACCACCTGGGGACCCTGAGTGTCTTATCCACTGATGGGATACAAAATGGACCAAGGAGCTCGTTTTAGGGTGAGAGTGAGGTGAGGGGCCCGTGGTCAGTGGGGCCACTCCTCTGTCACACACGCTGGCTCTAGAGCATGCGGCAACAGCCTCCTGAGAGCTCACCGCACCAGACAGGAGGCTCTGGGGTTAGAGAGCTGCCCCACAAGCCCTGGCTTTACACACGCTGCACAGGTGGCCAGCAGACACTGCCGTGTCTCCTAACGTCCTTGGAAGAAGGGCCCGGATGAGAGGAGCACCTCGCCCACACCTAGTGACCAGCCCAGAAAGTGCTTCCTTCCCGCCTCCACGACTCAGGCTCTGACAGGCTAGCAGTCTGAGCACTCAGGAGTCGAATCCTTGTGCTGGTGACACATTTGCAGAATATCAGAAGCTCGCCTGACCAGTTGGACTCCTAATGCAACAAGTTAGAAAACCAAAGAGAAATGATGGAGAAGGAAACGGCATCTCACTCCAGTACGCTTGCTTGGAAAGTTACATGGACAGAGGAGCCTGGGAGGCAACATCCCACGAGATCACAAAGAGTCGGACATGACTGAGTACGCACCCATGCAATGTACAATACATAATTCTCACCTCTGCAGAAAGCAAATAAAGGTCTTCCTGAAAATAGTCTAGCTTTAAAAAAAAATGAAACAATAACCAGTGACTAGATACGGTGGTGGATCTAAGCTTCCTTCTAAAATGTTGACAGGTCTTCCAAGAACAGTAACATTAACGCTGATAAATTTTTTCCAACCATCTGAATTTATGTCATGAAAAAGAATGAAGAAAAAATAAAACATTACGCCAGGACTATATTCCCTCCCCAAACAAAACCTAGTTGGCTACAATTTTGTCTTTATCCATAAACATGCTTCTAAATAAAATATGCTGAAAAACATATGAGGATACACTGGAATGAGTCAGCGGGGGCAGACTAGCAGAGGGCCTTCAATCAGCACCATTCACTACCAAAGGCAGGCCAGCACACAGCAGTGGGGGCGGAACGCAGACGCTGCACAGACAGGATTTCCATATGAAGAGCCTGGGACTCTGAAGCCAGAAGGGCTGGATCTGAATTCCAAGCCCATCTCCTAACAAGCTACACAACTTGGAGACCAACCCTCACAGAACTCTTCTTTTTTTTCTTCTGAGAAGCAGACATCCTAAAAGGTGTTAAAAAACACCTTATTTTTAAAAACAACACTGAACCCTATAACTGCTCAGAAAATATACACTCAAAGTACAGCAGAGGTTGAAGGCTACCCACTGGATTTATAAAAAATATCCCCTCAGGGGGCTGCCACAGAGCCAAATGACAGACTGCAAGTAAAGTAAACAGAGACTCTAGCAGAATCATCAGTAAGTCAGATGGCAGCCGCTTATTATCATAAAATGACAAATATTTTACATGGGCAAAAATAAAGCAGATAGATACAAATAAAATAAACGCATGGGTAGCAATATTAAAATCAGAAAATTACAATACATAATGCAAAAAGCATTAGTGTCTCCAAATAAAATTTAACAGAATCTACCAGGGGTCATACAGGGTACCCAGCAGTCTGTAACAAATCAAGTAAACAAAAACATAAACGACAAATTTAAATAAGGCTTAATTGCTGGATTTATGTCAAGATTTAAATTCCACTGCATCCTTCTTTTGTTAAGCTCCAGAAACACAAACCAATCAAACAAAATGCTACCAAAAAAAAAACAACTTACATTTCAAAAGGCACAGGTTCTACAGTACATATTAACTTAAAAAAAAAAGAAATATAAAATTTATTAAAGTTGAAACCATATACTTCAAAATCCAATTCACTTCAATAGTCAAAGCTCTCTCATATAAATACCGTAACAAAGAAGTAATAAATTCGAAATTGCAGTCCCATCAATAATTAATACTAGCGCACAGAGACCATCATTACATTCTCAGTAACAACTATAGCAACTAGCAAATGACATGCACTGAAGCGCATTTGGTGAACAGATCTAGAACAGCAACAAAACGGAGGCGGTGTCTGGCCAAAGCCGTGTTTAAAAACCAAGTTCACAGCTTTAACAACGGATATTATTTTGAAGGGAAAAAAACTGCCTCAAAATTAGAAGTTATAAATCAATTCAGAAAGGCCCCAAAGAAAACAGGACCAAGTTACTTCAAAATATGAAAAGTTTAATGACATATAAAAGAGAATTGTTAAACAATAAAGAGTACTTAAGGGGCTTCCCTGGTGTACTTAAAACTTGGTAGGTCTCATTGAATTCTATGCTAAAAATGGTTAAAATAGCAAATGTATGTTATATATTTTACCACAATTTAAAAAATAATTTTTACACCTGAAAATAACACAACATTGTAAATCAACATTATTTCAATAGAATTTACAAACTAAAAAAAGAATAATTCCCTGGGGTCCATTAGTCAGAACCCTGCACTTCTGCTTCCATGGGCATGGGTTCAGTCCCTGGTCGAGAACCAAGACCAGGTAAGCACAATGCAGCCAAACGGACATTTCATGCAAAGATGGGCTCGATGAAGGGCAGAAATGGTATGGACCTAACAGAAGCAGAAGACATTAAGAAGAGGTGGCAAGAATACACAGAAGAACTGTACAAAAAGGATCTTCACGACCCAGATAATCACGATGGTGTGATCACTCATCTAGAACCAGACATCGTGGAATGCGAAGTCAAGTGGGCCTTAGAAAGCATCACTATGAACAAAGCTAGTGGAGGTGATGGAATTCCAGTCAGGCTATTTCAAATCCTGAAAGATGAAGCTGTGAAAGTGCTGCACTCAATATGCCAACCAATTTGGAAAACTCAGCAGTGGCCACAGGACTGGAAAAGGTCAGTTTTCATTCCAATCCCAAAGAAAGGCAATGCAAAAGAATGCTCAAACTACCACACAATTGCACTCATCTCACAGGCTAGTAAAGTAATGCTCAAAATTCTCCAAGCCAGGCTTCAGCAATATGTGAACCGTGACCTCCCTGATGTTCAAGCTGCTTTTAGAAAAGGCAGAGGAACCAGAGATCNAGTGGAAACAGTGCCAGACTTTATTTTTTTGGGCTCCAAAATCACTGCAGATGGTGATTGCAGCCATGAAATTAAAAGACGCTTACTTCTTGGAAGAAAAGCTATGACCAACCTAGACAGCATATTGAAAAGCAGAGACATTACTCTGGCAACTAAGGTCTGTCTAGTCAAGGCTATGGTTTTTCCTGTGGTCATGTATGGATGTGAGAGTTGGACTGTGAAGAAGGCTGAGCGCCGAAGAATTGATGCTGTCGAACTGTGGTGTTGGAGAAGACTCTTGAGAGTCCCTTGGACTGCAAGGAGATCCAACTAGTCCATTCTGAAGGAGATCAGCCCTGGGATTTCTTTGGAGGGAATGATGCTGAAGCTGAAACTCCAATACCTTGGCCACCTCATGCGAAGAGCTGACTCATTGGAAAAGACTCTGATGCTGGGAGGGATTGGGGGCAGGAGGAGAAGGGGATGACCCAGGATGAGATGGCTGGATGGCATCACGGACTCGATGGACATGAGTCTGAGTGAACTCGGGGAGATGGTGATGGACAGGGAGGCCTGGCGTGGTGCAATTCATGGGGTCGCAAAGAGTCGGACACGACTGAGTGACTGAACTGAACTGAAAAACAAACGCAGGATAAAACCAGAAAAAATAAATACATAACAGTTTTTAAAGGGGCAAATATAAAGGGAGGAGATTACTGAAAATAGTTTAAGACAATATTAAAAAAAAATAAAGAGCACACACATTAACTACACAGCAAGTCCAGGAATATGTGCCCGTGTGTGAGGTCAGTATATTTTACAGAGCGATAAAAGGAATAAACATTTTTTAATTTTAATTAAATGATTAAAATTGATTCAGGCAGAAACGTCAAACTGAAACCAATGACCATGAAGACACTGTAAACATTAACAGAGATTTCCTCCTTTACAAGCTCCAGACCGAGGACTTCCCGGGGGGCTCAGCAGTGGAGTCCGCCTGCTCATGGGGGGGACATGGGTTCCACCCCTGATCCGGGAAGACCCGGGCGCCACAGAGCAACCCAGTCTCGAGCCACAGCTGCGGAGGCCTCGCGCCCCCGGCCCGGGAGCCACAGCTGCGGAGGCCTCGCCACACCACCGAAGGCTGCACGCACAGCAGGAGGGCCCCCAAGAGGAGACGCCATGGCCACAGCCAGTGTGTGGCCCCCGTGCGCCACAGCCACAGAAAACCCATGCACAGCACTGAAGACCCAGTGCGGCCAAAAATGAGTAAATAATACACAATTCTTTCAAAAAAGAACACCTGCTATGAGAAATAACTAAACCATTTACATGACCTCATCAGGCCTTTAAGAAATACCTAAGATGAAAACAAACTCCGCCTCTAGCCACACACCGCACTGTTTGACTTTACATTAATCTCATAAGATGATCACTGTTCACAGGGCAGAAAAACCACACACACAAAGTTTACATGAAATGAGTGCAGGCAGATGGGCAGTCCCCGCAAGTGGCTTCCAGGAAAACCTAGCAGCTTCAAGGCTTTCTCCATTCAAATCCATGCCTTCCTAAAGTTAAGCACAGAATGGCACCGACAGTCGTGTCTGACTCTTTCAACCCCATGGACTGTGGCCCATCAGGGTCCTCGGTCCACGGGACTCTCCAGGCATGAACACTGGAGTGGGCTGCCATTTCCTTCTCCAGGGGATCTTCCAGGGATCCAACCCGGGTCTCCCATATTGTAGACAGACGCTGTACCGCCTGAGCTACCAGGGGAGCCCAACTAGTTACAGCCAAAATGACAACAAACACCTGCGATAAACGCTACACAGACTCCGTGACACTCTCAAAGTCTTGAGGTATTTTAGTCTTCCTGGCAACTGGAAACCTCAGGTGATGCAACTTCGAGATCAAACCAATGCAAAGACATC
Organism: Redunca redunca; assembly: GCA_006410935.1. Taxonomy (NCBI): domain Eukaryota; kingdom Metazoa; phylum Chordata; class Mammalia; order Artiodactyla; family Bovidae; genus Redunca; species Redunca redunca. Next base: position 146,493 of record SJYQ01095315.1, read on the forward strand.
TAAAAACTCAAGTGATCGCATCAAACAGCACTGAACTTACCCTCCAAAAACGAAGACTGGCCGAGGACGGCGCCGTCCCGTTCGAGGTGCCCACGCCTTACCTCCCCAGTGCCGTGCAGGTGCAGCCACAGAAAGGCAGAGTCGCTCAGCGTGTCCGACTCTTTGCGACCCCCCGGGCTGTACAGTCCTCGGAACTCTCCAGGCCAGACACTGGAGGGGGCAGCCATTCCCGTCGCCAGCAGGCACAGAGGCGGCCCCCAGAGCCCGGGCGTCGTCTGGGTCAGCCCTCTGACAAGAGCTGCACGGCGGGCCCTGCACACACCCGGAGCCGGTCCGAGCCCCATTCCCCGACATGGAATGGGGGTGACAGCACCCCCGCTGCGGACTGAACTGAGGACAGGCAGCACGCGGCCACACAGTTGAGCAGCACCAGCACAGAGCAGTGCCGCGTAAATGCTGCGCGGGGGCCAGCTCACGTCCTCTCGTCGCTGCTGGGTTTCATTTTTGGCAGTGCTGGTGGAATGCAGGATCTTAATTCCCCAACCAGGGACTGCACCCTCGCCCGCCGCAGTGGAGGCAGGAGTCGCAACCCCGGACCACCAGAGAAATCCCTGCCTGCCAGCTAAGGGTAGTATACATGAATGATCGGGTGTGTGGCACAGCTACTCACCAACTACTGGGTACTCTGCCGATCAACGCCAAGAGACCACGTAAACTGACCTCCAGTCTGCCTTCCGATACGGGCCTGGCTGCTGCTCCCACACACTGCTGTCCCAGCTCACCTAACCTCTGAGCCTACCGGGAGCTCACTTTCGCGGCTGAGAGCCTGGGTTCAGTCCCTGCTGAGGGAACTAAGATCCTGCAAGTTGGGGGGGGCGGGGGGGGAAGCCTCCTGAAAGTAGACACCACTCCACATGACTCTTCCTTCCAACCTGACCATCCCCAGCAACACCCAAGATTTAGGCCTATTCCTCTGATGTTACAATCCCAGCATCTAGGGACTGCACCTAACACATGAAAAAGCCTCAGCAAATGCCTGCTCGATGAGTAAACTTGCACTCTACACCATGCCAACATGCAGTCCAAGCTCCTGACACCCCTGGCAAGTCTGGCCCTGGGAGCCACTGAGCAGATTCTATTACTTTGATGGGCGTCGACCCCGACTCGGCTCACTCGGGACCCAGCCAGCACTGCGGCTCTGACCCCCACGGCCGCACACCCTCCTTGCTCCCCTCTCCCCTCGCGGGTCACCAGCATTATGTAACCCGGGGCCTGAGCAAGATGCCGTGCCACAGAGGGAGGGAGTGGGCCACGAAGCCTCCTTTCCCACACGTGGGCAGTGAACCATTGAGTCCTTTTATTTCCCACGTATTTTTAAAAATTTAGTTCAGCTTTTCAATGCTTCCAATAGGGCAAAAGGCCTTGTTCCTACCGAGTAACCGTTCAACAGCCAGAATGAAATGATGGAATAATGCTGCTTCGATGTTAATGGTTGTTTTTAAACGAGTTCAGAATGGATTTACCCATGTAACAGACAATGCCATGCGTGCAGCATTCAGAACTCCTCTGTTCAAATGCACCGGGCAGTTCAGAGGTAAGCGTCGACACCAGGAAGCAGGCTGCAGCTTCCAAACGTCAGGGAACCCCGAGGCCTGGTCTCAGCCTCGGCTCAGGCTACACAGCCCCTCCCTACTGGCCCCACACACGCCTCCCAGAAGCTGCTGCGGGGACTCAGGCGTCTGTGCTACAGCCATCTAACCTGCACCACCCCTTGGATGTCTCAAGGCGCTTTGAGCTCAGCGTGTCCAAACCCAAATTCATGCGCCTAGGCCTCTGTGGCAACGGTCAGCCAGAGCCTCTGGCAGCGTCCACTGCGAAGAAAATGGCAGCTGGTCAGAGGGACAGTCCAGCCCAACACGAGGAAGATCTGGAGCCTGACAAGATGCCCACAGCCCGCTCTCCACACCCCTCACCCACCCCGAGTCCATAAGCAAACTCAAGGAGGTACGTGACACGCCCGTCAACTGCCCACCCAGGCCTGACACCAGGCCACCAACTGGCATTGCTGCTTCGGCCTCTGCCCCTTACATCCAGGACACGTCTGGAATCACTCTTTTAGAACTAAAGTGAAAGTCGCTCAGTCGTATGCAACTCTCTTCGGCTGTATAGTCCATGGAATTCTCCAGGCCAGAACACTGGAGTGGGTGGCCTTCCTTCTCCAGGGGATCTTCCCAACCCAGGGATCGAACCCAGGCCTCCTGCACTGCGGACAGATTCTTGACCAGCGGAGCCACGAGGGCTGGAGTGGGCAGCCTGGCCCTTCTCCAGCAGGTCCTCCCGACCCAGGAGGAACACCGCGGACCCCCACGCTGCAGGTGGGCTCTTCACCAGCGGAGCCACCAGGGAAGCCCTGCAGAGCCCACATCACGGCCTGCCGCTCCTCTGCTCGAGTCTCCCCCACGCTCCCTCTTAACAAGATAAAAACTGACGCTGCCGGAGGGGCACACCAGACCCTCTGTCCAGAACAGACTGGACAAGCAGGCACCCAGCAGACACCGGCGGGACAGAGGGACACTGGTGACGCACGAACGGCAGTGTGCCGTCTCCGGACGCTGCCGGCAGGAGGACGGGCCAGCAGTGAACACACAGGTGCACGCAGGGAGCGCAGGCCGCCCCCGACTCCGGCCTTCCCGCGGCACTTCCCAGCGCAGGGAAATCACCTGTTAAGTCAGGCTTCTGAGAGCTCTCTGTGAGCCCCCACGTGCACTCTACCCCCCCTCCATCCCCACGGTCAGTGCTCACCTGCGTCACTGAGGCACCTTCGCATCCGCCGCCATCACCCAGCAAACCAGGGTCCTCACTGTGGCCAGAGAGGTCTCCGCTTCTCAAAGCCGCCAGGGGGCTCCAGGAGCTCTTAACCAAAAGAGCAAAACCCTCTGGCCCAGGCCTGCAGGCCCCGCCCAGCACACCCTGGTCCCCACAGCCCGCCCCTTGCTCCAGCACACTTTAGGGAGGAGGCTGGGCCAGACAGAAGGGTTCCCTCCTTTCCAGCCTCATGACAGACAGTTCTCATCCACAGGCAGCCATGAGGCCCAATCCCTAACCTGCTCATTTTGCAAATCAGAGGAGCACAAGAGCCTCTCTGGGTCCCACACCAAACTCCTGACAAGGCTGGAAAAACGTCCAGGCCCCCAGCCCAGCCAGTGCTGACAGCCACAGCCCTAGACAATCTGGCTTCCAGGAGGGACCACTTAGGACCTCACTCAGGGGCAAAACTATCAGAAAGAAGGCTGGGAGTGCTGCTTTCAGCTTGACTCTTATTTGACACTCAGTCTTCGTGACCTGTTTTGATGTCCTGACAACAATTTTAGAAAACAGCAAATACCCAGTTATGCCCAGGATTTTACTTGACACACATCCCTCAAAACTCTCCTCCGCCAAGAATCTTTACATAAAACTAGGTTTTCTGCCTCAAAACCACTAAGCCCAAACTTCTGCTGCACACATGAATTTCTTACACGTAACTGAACCCCAGTGCACTATCCTGACAGATGTTCACCTCTGAGCTTGCCTGCAAGGTGGCCCTCATCAGGGGACGTGTCCCCACGGACCCCTGCCGTGCACGCCCAGCCCTGCCCTCTCCTCCACGCCTCAGAAGGATAACAAACCCACGGGGGAACCGGAAGCCCTTCACAGCACAGCTGGGCCACAGTGAAGCCGAGCAAAAAGTGTGATCCGGTCCACTTCAGAGACACGGGGAACTAAACCACAAGCAGCCAGCATCGTCAAAGGCGAGGAGGAGCTGGAGTCGCGGCAGGTGGGACGAGGCGGGGTGGGCACCTGAGGGGGGCTCAGGGAGGCCGCCTGCGGCAAGGAGGACCTCCAGGCCCGGCCAGGTGCGGGCACGGCAGGCCTCACGCTGAGCTGAGAGGAGCGACCTCGTTTCGCGCAGCCAAGGAGCAGCTCCGATTAGATGAAGAGCAGCAGACAGGCCCAGCGCGGGGCCCCAGTCCCAGCGGGGACCATCAGACGTCAACAGAGGGCAACGGCACCCACTCCAGGACTCTCGCCTGGAGAATCCCAGGGACGAAGGAGCCTGGGAGGCTGCAGTCCATGGGGTCGCTAAGAGTCGGACCGGACTGGGCGACTTCACTTTCTCTTCTCGCTTTCACGCATGGGAGAAGGAAATGGCAATCCACTCCAGTGTTCTTGCCTGGAGAATCCCAGGGTCGGGGGAGCCTGGTGGGCTGCCGTCTCTGGGGTCGCACAGAGTCGGACACGGCTGAAGCGACTCAGCAGCAGCCGCCGCAGCAGAGCGCGGGAGCAGGCAGGCCGGCGGCTCAGGAGGAGAGGAGCTCCACCCGGCCCGCAGGCCTCACGGCGGGCTCCACGGCTAGCCCCGCCCCAGGGATGGAACCCAGGTCTCCCGCACTGCAGGCGGGTCCTCCACCAGCTGAGCCCGGGGGCGGCTCCACGCTAAGGAGTCACGACAGAGTGCCAGCCCTAACTTCAGGGGCGAGCACATGAGCCCCGTGACTACCCAGAAATCTGTGTTGTCTTTGACTGCCTTCACCAGTGTCTTATAGACTTCAGAGCATGGGTCTGCCTCGTTAGGAAGGCTTATTCCTAGGTACTTTAGGATGCTCTTTTGATGGAATGATAAATGCAACTGTTTCCTTGATTTCTCTCTGAACTTTTGTCATTACAGTACAGAAATGCAGCAGCTTTCTTTTGACTTTGTATCCCACGACTTTGCTGAATTCATCAATGAGCTGCAGTAGTCTTCTAGGGAGTCTTGAGAATGTTCTGGATATAGCATCAAGTCACCTGCCAACAGTAACAGTTTACTTCTTTTCCAATTTGGATTCCTTTTAATTCTTTTAGAAGAATCTTCTCTGACTGCTGCAGCCAGGATTTCCAAAGCTATGCTGAATAAAAGTGGCGAGAGTGGACATCCTCATCTTGTTCTTGATCTTAGAGGAAATGTTCTCAGCTTTTTACCACTGAGTATGATGTGAGCTGTGAATTTGTCGTATGTGGCCTTTATTATGTTGAGGTAGGTTCCCTTTATATCCACTTTCTGAAGACTTTATTTTTAATCATAAACGAATAAAATGCCTAGAAATAAATCTTCCTAAGGAGGCAAAGGACCTGTACTCTGAAAACTATGAAGGTGACACAAACAGATGTAAAGACAGACTGTGTTCCTGGACTGGAAAAATCCATTCCCAAGGCAGGCTACAGATTCAGGCAACCCCTATCAACTTCCCAGGACTTCCCAGGCGGCACAGCGGGAAAGAGCCCGCCTACCAACGCAGGAGACCCGAGAGACGTGGGCTTGACCCCTGGGTTGGGAAGATCCCCTAGAGTAGGAAATGGCAACCAACTCCAGTATTCTTGCCTGCAAAACTGCATGGACAGAGGAGCCTGGCGGGCAACATCCCACGGGGTTGCAAAGAGTCAGAGACGATGGGTGGCTGAGCACAGATCAATTACAAACGGCACTCTTCACAGAACTGGAACAAAAAACATAAACGTGTATTTTTATGGAAACACAAAAGACCCCAGGAGCCAAAGCAATCCTGAGACAGAAGAAACAGAGCCGAAGGAATCAAACTCCCTCACGCCACTCTACAAAGCTACAGTGGCCACAGCGGTGTGGCACTGACGCCAAGGCAGGAACACAGACCACAGGAGCAGGACACAAAGGCCGGAGACAGCCCGGGCACCTGTGACGGCCTGAAGCGTGGCCAAGGAGGCAAAAGAGCCACGCAGAAAAGCCAGTTTCTTTCACTAAATGCTGCTGTAGAGTGAAGAGCTACAGGAAAAAGAATGAACTTAGAGCATTCCCCACACCACACACAAAAACAAATTTAAAATGGATTAAAGACCTAACTGTAAGATACATAAAACCCCTAGAAGAAACCGTAGGCATAACACTCTGACAGACATTGCAGCAATTATCTCCTAGAGTAATGGGAAGAAAAGCAAAACAAAATAAGTGGAACCTAAGGAAACTTAAGAGCTTTCACCCAGCAAAGAAAACCAAGTGAAAAATGAAAAGGCAGCCTACAGAATGGGAGAAAATGCTTGCAAATGATGTAACCGAATAGGGATTGATTTCCAAAATATATAAACAGCTTCAGCTCAGTTCAGTCGCTCAGTCGTGTCCGAATTTTTGCAGCCCCATGGACTGCAGCACGCAAGGCCTCCCTGTCCATCACCAACTTCCGGAGTTTGCTCAAACTCACGTCCGTTGAGTCGGTGATGCCATCCAGCTATCTCATCCTCTGTCGTCCCCTTCCCCTTCCGTCTTCAATCTTTCCCAGCATCAGGGTCTTTTCCAATGAGTTGGTTCTTCACATCAGGTAGCCAAAGTATTGGAGTTTCAGCTTCAGCATCGATCCTTCCAATGAACATTCAGGACTGATTTCCTTTAGGATGGACTGGTTTGATTTTCTTGCAGTCCAAGGGACTCTCAAGAGTCTTCTTCAGCATCACAGTTGAAAAGCATCAGTTCTGTGGTGCTCAGCTTTCTTTATGGCCCAACTCTCACATCCATACATGACTACTGGAAAAACCATAGCTTTTGACTATATAGACCTTTGTTGGCAAAGTTGATGTCTCTGCTTTCTAGTACGCGTCTAGGTTTGTCATAGCTTTTCCTTCAAGGAGCAAGTGTCTTAACTTCACAGCTGCAGTCACTGTCCACAGTGATTTTGAGTGAGTGAGTGAAAGTTGCTCAGTCATGGGGACTCTTTGAGACCCCATGGGCTGTTCCAGACCAGAATACTCAAGGGGGTAAACTTTCCCTTCTCCAGGGGATCTTCCCAACCCAAGGTCTCCCACATTACAGGCAGATTCTTTACCAGCTGAGCCACAGGGAAGCCCAAGAATGCTGGGGTGGGTAGTGTATCCCTTCTCCAGTGGATCTTCCCAACCCAGGAATCAAACCAGGGTCTCCTGCATTTCAGGCGGATTCTTTACCAACTGAGCTATCAGGGAAGCCCAAAAATGACTCTGCCAGAATGTTACGAAACCACCAAGCCATGTAATAGTGATTTTGGAGCCCCCCAAAATGAAACCTGTCATGGTTTCCCCTTTTCCCCTCGTCTATTTGCCATGAAGTGATGAGACCCGATGCCATGATCTTCGTTTTTTGAATGCTGAGTTTTCAGCCAGCTTTTCCACTCTCCTCTTTCACCTTCATCAAGACACTCTTTACTGCCTCTTCACTTTCTGCCATTAAAGTGGTGTCATCTGCATGTCTGAGGTTATTGATATTTCTCCTGGAAATATTGATTCTGCTTCGTGAGTCACCAAATTCAGACTTAAATTGAAGGAAGTGGGGAAAACCACTAGACCATTCAGGTATGACCTAAATCAAATCCCTTATGATTATACAGTGGAAGTGAGAAATAGATTTAAGGGCCTAGATCTAATAGACAGAGTGCCTGATGAACTATGGAATGAGGTTCATGACAATGTACAGGAGACAGGGAGCAAGACCATCCCCAAGAAAAAGAAATGCAAAAAAGCAAAATGGCTGTCTGAGGAGGCCTTACAAATAGCTGTGAAAAGAAGAGAAGCGAAAAGCAAAGGAGAAAAGGAAAGATACAAGCATCTGAATGCAGAGTTCCAAAGAATAGCAAAAAGAGATAAGAAAGCTTTCCTCAGTGATCTATGCAAAGACATAGAGGAAAAGAACAGAATGGGAAAGACTAGAGATCTCAAGAACATCAGAGATACCAAGGGAACATTCCATGCAAAGATGAGCTCAATAAAGGACAGAAATGGTATAGACCTAACAGAAGCAAAAGATACTAAGAGGGGGCAAAAATACATAAAAGAACTGTACAAAACAGATCTTCATGACCCAGAAAACCACGATGGTGTGATCACTCACCTCGAGCCAGACATGCTGGAATGAGTCAAGTGGGCCTTAGGAGGTATCACTACAAACAAACCTAGTGGAGATGATAGAATTTGAGTTGAGCTATTTCAAATCCTGCAAGATGATGCTGTGAAAGTGCTGCACTCAATATGCCAGCAAATTTGGAAAACCCAGCAGTGGTCACAGGACTGGAAAAGGTCAGTTTTCATACCAATGCCAAAGAATGCTCAAACTACTGCACAATTGCACTCATCTCACACGCTAGTAAAGTAATGCCCAAAATTCTCCAAGCCAGGCTTCAGCAATACGTGAACCGTGAACTTCCAGATGTTCAAGCTGGTTTTAGAAAAGGCAGAGGAACCAGAGATCAAATTGCCAACATCCGCTGGATCATGGAAAAAGCAAGAGAGTTCCAGAAAAACATCTATTTCTGCTTTATTGACTACACCAAAGCCTCTGACTGTGTGGATCACAATAAACTGTGGAAAATTCTGAAAGAGATGGGAATACCAGACCACCTGACCTGCTTCTTGAGAAATATGTACGCAGGTCAGGAAGCAACAGTTAGAACTGGACATGGAACAACAGACTGGTTCCAAACAGGAAAAAGAGTACGTCAAGACTGTATATTGTCACCCTGCTTATTTAACTTCTATGCAGAGTACATCACGAGAAACGCTGGACTGAAGGAAGCACAAGCTGGAATCAAGATTGCCGGGAGAAATATCAATCACCTCAGATATGCAGATGACACCACCCTTATGGCAGAAAGTGAAGAGGAACTAAAAAGCCTCTTGCTGAAAGTGAAAGAGGAGAGTGAAAAAGTTGGCTTAAAGCTCAACATTCAGCAAACAAAGATCATGGCATCCAGTCCCATCACTTCATGGCAAATAGATGGGGAAACAATGGAAACAGTGGCTGACTTTATTTTGGGGGGCTCCAAAGTCACTGCAGATGGTGACTGCAGCCATGAAATTAAAAGACACTTGCTCCTTGGAAAAAATGCTATGGCCAACCTGGACAGCACATTTAAAAGCAGAGACGTTACTCTGCCAACAAAAATCTGTCTAGTCAAGGCTATAGTTTTTCCATTAGTCATGTATTAGAGCTGGACTATAAAGAAAGCTGAGCGCCGAAGAATTGATGCTTTTGAACTGTGGTGTTGGAGAAGACTCTTGAGAGTCCTTTGGACTGCAAGGAGATCCAACCAGTCCATCCTAAAGGAGATCAGTCCTGGGTGTTCATCGGAAGGACTGATGTTGAAGCTGAAACTCCAATACTTTGGCCACCTGATTCAAAGAGCTGACTCATTTGAAAAGACCATGATGCTGGGGAAAGATTGAGGGCAGGAGGAGAAGGGGATGACAGAGGAGGAGATCGTTGGATGGCATCACCGACTTAATGGACTTGAGTTTGGGGGGACTCTGGGAGTTGGCGATGGACAGGGAGGCCTAGGGAGCTGCAGTCCATGGGGTCGAAAAAGAGTCGGACACGACTGAGCTACTGAACTGAACTGAGCTGTGAGTCACCCAGCCTGGCATTTCACATGATGGTAGCTTTAGCTGGTGAAGAATCTGCCTGCAATGCGGGAGACCTGGGTTCGATCCCTGGGTTTGGAAGATCCCCTGGAGAAGGGAACAGCTACCCACTCCAGTATTCTGGTCTGGAGAATTCCATGGACTATACAGTTCATGGGATGGCAAAGAGTGGGACACGCCTGGGTGCCTCCCATTTTCCCTCTGCATGTGAGTTGAGCGACCAGGGTGGCAGTGCACGGCCTCGACGCGCCCCTGTCCTCCCGGCCCGGCGCTCACTGCTGCTCTTGTCCTGCAGACAGGTTTCTAGCCACATACCTGCACAACTATTTTTAAATATAACTGAATAAACTACCTTTGGACCTCTTTGTTTTATTGCTAAATAAAATCTAGTTTTTAGAAAGTTAATGTTCCATCACTCTTAGCAACAGAATTTCCACTGCAATTTCTCAAGCCCACAGGTGGATTTCTGACCAGCTGGCTCTTTACCAGAGTCTGGATGAGTAAACCCATGAGCTTTTCATAAATAACTAGGACAATATTGAAACAAATTGTATTTAACTTCCAGAACAAGCCAAAGATTTAATTCTCAACATGAGTCTCTACACCACAGGGAAGGGAAGAGGACGATCTGAAGGTCTTTCTATATTCCAGAATCAAAATTAACTAAACCTGGAATGGACCTGTACACAAAAAAATATATTCAGGGAATTATCTCCTAAGATCTAATTCTCCTGTCCACAGCACTCTCTTGTTTTTGCCCCTGATCCTTAGTCATGCAGTGCCTGGCAGTAGCACACACTCCTTACCGCAGGAAACACTGGCCTAGAGTGCTCTCCTGTATCCTTTAGTTCAGCAGGACTGAACATCTGAACGAAACTGGCTAGACTTTCTAAATTCACATCGTGGAAAATTTCCACAGTTCAAAAGTGATACTGAAATTTTCAAGTAACTTTGAAAAATTTCTAATTCCACATTTCATTTGATCCATTCAGCAAATATTTATTGGGCTAAGACAAAGTTACGATGCCCTTAAAATTCTTCTGCGTTCAATAAACCTCCAATCTAGTAAAAGACAATAAATGTGCAGGAACATGCAAATGTCAAGCGCCACGGAGCGCAGGGCCGAGGCTGAGAGGCCAGGAGAGGGGCGGAGAAGGAGGCACCCGTTCAGGCCCTGAAGGACAGACGGATTCTCAGGAGGCGGAACTGGAAGGAAGGGGTTGGGGGCGGGAGAAGAGAGGCAGTGGACGAAGGGCTTCCCTGGAGAGCAGAAGCGGGAAGCCAGGACCAAACTGCGGGGCGTGAGAAAGCACAGGTGGCGGGCAGGAGGCTGCCGGCGGCGGGGCAAGGGCCGGGCGGCGCCCAGCCTCCGCGGGGAGTCCGCCCCGAAGGCGGGGCCGCCGCGCCGCCCGCCCGTCCCGGAGGGCAGGGGGCAGGCGAGCGGAGCGAGGAGGGCTACGGCCTCGCACGCAGGAAACTCACAAAACACACACGAAGGTACAGGGACATAAACACAGAACCCTATTTTTGCAAACCTGTCTTTTCCATTAATACCCAAAACATTTTAATATCACAGAAACTCACGAGAAAAAAATTTAAGGAAACCAGTGTGATAGAATGCACTTCACTGTTTTTCTAAATCTTGGTATTCTTTTTTCAGGGTTCCAAAGAGAACAAGGTATTATTGGTTTTGTTTGTTTGTTTGTTTATTTTTATTTTTACTTTGGTTTACTTTACATTACTGTATTGGTTTTGCCAAACATTGACATTAATTCACCACGAGTGTACATGCGTTCCCAAACACGAATCCCCTCCCATCTCCCACCCCATACCATCCCTCTGGGTCCTCTCCTTGCACCAGTCCAAAGCATCCTGCATCCTGCATCGGACATTGACTGGCGATTCGTTTCTTACATGATAGTATACATGTTTCAATGCCATTCTCCCATCTCATCCCACCCTCTCCCTCCCTCCCTCCCCAAGGTATTATTGTTTTAGTCGCTAAGTCGGCTCTGACTCTGCAACCCCATGGACGGTAGCGGGCCCAGCTCCTCTGTCCACTGGATTTTCCAGGCAGAAAGACTCGAGTGGGGTGCCATGTAAAGCCAGACTGCTTGGGCACTATGAACTTAATATTTAGAAAACCGGCTTTACCGCCAGTCTTCACTGAAAATGGTCCTTCTACTTTACAGACACAGAGCTCTAAAAAGAAGAAATACACTGCTGGCTACATTTATTACATCATGCTAATCGATTTTCAATCCTATCAATAAATTACACAAGGATTTTTGTTGAAATTCAGCTAGCCAAATTTCATCTTCCTCATCAAAGTTCTTTGCAGTTATACAGAATAAGAAAATATAACATTCTTTTATTTTTAAAAAATAAGTTCAAAAGTAAGCATTACAACAGGAAGCTTTTACACAGGCTAAAAGCTTCATTTCTAAGTTTAAGTGTGCACTAAAATGACATTCACATTATCTAAGCAACAACAACAAATTTCAAAGACAACTCTAAACAATCATTTCCAAAATGCTCTCTACAGCAAAAGTTTCTTTCAAAAAGCAATTTTTTACTTGCTGTTAAAATGTCACCTTTACCTTGAGGGGGCAGATTAAGCACTCATTTTGTCAGAAATACTGAATTTTCTATCTAGTTTTCTACTGACAGCCACTTACAGGAAAGGTCGGCAAACTTGGGACCATTCGTCCTTACATAAAAGAAACATGATTCAGCTCGGAACAGGCACTGCTCTCCGTTCTGCCGCGAGCCAGCCGGGAGCCCGCGCCTTGCCAAGCATTTGCAGAGTCGCTCCCCTTGCACCAGAGACGCTGCGAAGTTACTGCTTCGTAACGGCCTCGGGCAATGCCTTCCGAGCCTCTGGCTCCACATCGCTCCTTCCAGAACCTCTCTGTGCGTCGCACGGCGAGTGACTCACATGTCCTGTTCCGCTACAATCCCACTGCATCCAAGGCTTTTTATTACATTGGCTGCTCCATCACTGGCTTATCTAGTTTTCCCACAAAACCCTATTTACCAAAGAAACTGTTTCAGGATACACATGCTGTAGGTTACCCAACAGCTCACACACAGAAGAGCAGTCAGTCTGAAATCTACCAAAAAGCATTCGCTGAAACCTGTCTAGAGACACCCGTGCTTCTACCACCCCAGGGCACACCCTCCACACGTCACCATTGACTCAACAATTTACTTTCTGTAAACCTTCTGCAGTGTCTTCTATGAATACACCCCAACTGTCTGCTAACAGAAGAGTGTGCTCCTCTCGCAGCCATGTTGCCCCCTGGGGATCATTCGGCCCTCGCCTGCCCCCAGGGCCGCATACCTCTGCCCCTCCGTCTGTCCACATCAGACACGGGCTGCAGAGGCCGCAGGCTGGCCTGACCGGCCCCATGGCTACGCGCACTGCTGCTCCGGAAACCATTCTTGGAAGCCCAGCTTACACACCATTTCCCCAACCCCTTCCAAAACCTTGTACATTTCTGATTCTCCATACTAAATGTCTGTCTGTACAAACTAGCTGAGGTTGCTTCTGCAACTGAACCATATAGAAATGTAAGTTTCCTCAGAAGAAGTCCATCCTTCCTGCTTGCAGGGCAAGGATAGACACACCAAGGCTCAGTTGGTGAAGAATCTGCCAGCCAAACAGGAAACCCGAGTTTGATCCCTGGGTCCGGAAGATCCCCTGGAGAAGGGAATGGCAACCCACCCAGGTATTCTTGCCTGGGAAATCCCACACAGTCCAAGGGCTTGCAAAGAGTCAGAAAGGACTAACCACCAACAACGACGCAGGTGTTCGGAACAGACACACAGGCATGAGGCGGGGAAGGGAGTGATCAGGAGACCAGGCCTGAGACACACCCCCCACTGTGTATACACCCTACCAGGAGGCAGCCGCACAGCACAGGGGGCTCAGCTCGCCTACAGGAGTGGGAGGGGGGAGAAGGCAGACTCAGGAGGGAGGGGACATACGCCTGCCACAGAGGCGGTTCACTTAGCTGTGAGCCAGGCGCCATCGCAACACTGCGCAGCAGGCCTCAGAGCAAGACCCAGAGCTCCCCACAGCCAGGCCCGCCCACCAGGGAGCGCCCACAAGCCTCCTATCCTCACCCATCAGAGGGCAGCAGAGTGCAAACCGCAGCCACAGGACACTGGCTGCACTGACTGCACAGATCACAGCCCTTCTAAGTGAGACTGCGAGCTGTGCCGTGCGGGGCCCCAAGAAGGACGGGTCACGGCGGAGAGCTCTGACAGACGGGTCCACTGGAGAAGGGAAGGAAAAGCCACGTCAGCATTCCTGCCGTGAGATCCCCACGGGCAGTATGAAAAGGCAAAAAGATAGGACGCTGAAGGATGAACTAACTCCCCAGGTCGGTAGCTGCCCAACATGCTATTGGACATCAGTGGGAAAATAACTCCAAAAAGAATGAAGAGACGGAGCCAAAGCAAGAACAGCACCCTGTAGTGGATGTGACTGGTGATGGAAGTGAAGTCCGATGCTGGAAAGAGCAACAATGCACAGGAACCTGCAATGTCAGGCCCATGAATCAAGGCAAACTGGAAGTGGTCAACAGGAGATGGCAAGAGTGAACGTCAACATTCTAGGAATCAGTGAACTAAAATGCACTGGAATGGGTGAATTTGACTCAGGTGACCACTGTACCTCCTACTGTGGGCAGGAATCCCTGAGAAGAAATGGAGCAGCCGTCAGAGTCAACCAGAGAGTCCGAAATGCGGTACTTGGGTGCAACCTCAAAAATGACAGAGGGGTCTCCGTTCATTTCTGAGGCAAACCACTCACTACCACGGCAATCCACGTCTATGTCCCAACCCCTAAAACTAAGGAAACTAAAGGGGAATGGTTCTATGAAGACCTACAAGACCTTCTAGAACTAACACCAAAAAACCAGACGTCATTTTCATCATAGGGGACTGGAATGCAAAAGTAGAAAGTCAAGAGATACCTGGAGTAACAGGCAAGTTTGCCCTTGAAGTACAAAACGAAGCAGGGCAAAGTCTAACAGTTTTGCCAAGAGAACGCACTGGTCATACCAAACACCCTCTTCCAACAACACAAGAAAAGACTCTACACATGGACATCACCAGATGGTCGATACCAAAATCAGACTGATTATACTCTTTGCAGTCGAAGATGGAGAAGCTCTATAGTCAGCAAAAACAAGAGCGGGAACTGACTATAGCTCAGATCATGAATTCCTTATTGCCAAATTCAGACTGAAATTGAAGAAAGTAGGGAAAACCACTGGCCCACTCAGGTATGACCTAAATCAAATTCCTTAAGATTATACAGTGGAAGTGATAAATAGATTTCAACGGATTAGATCTGATAGAGTGCCTGAAGAACTATGGACAGAGGTTTGTGACATTGTGCAGGAGGTGGTGATAAAAACAATCCCCAAGAAAAAGAAATGCAAGAAGGCAAAATGATTGTCTGAGGAGGCCTTATAAATAGCTGAGAAAAGAAGAGAAGCAAAAGCAAAGGAGAAAAGGAAAGATATATCCATCTGAATGCAGAGTTCCAAAGACCAGCAAGGAGAGATAAGAAAGCCTTCCGCAGTGATTAATGCAAAGAAATAGAGGAAAACAATAGAATGGGAAAGACTAGCGATCTCTCCAAGAAAATCAGAGATACCAAGGGAACATTTCATGCAAAGATGGGCACAGTAAAGGACGGAAATGGTATAGACCTAACAGAAGCAGAAAATAGTAAGAAGAGGTGGCAAGAATAAAAAGAACTATACAAAAAAGATCTTCATGACCCAGATAACCACAATGCTGTGATCACTCACCTAGAGCCAGACATCCTGGAATGTGAAGTCAAGTGGGCCTTAGAAAGCATCACTACAAACAAAGCTAGTGGAGGTGATGGAATTCCAGTCAGGCTATTTCAAATCCTGAAAGATGATGCTGTGAAAGTGCTGCACTCAATGTGCTAGCAAATGTGGAAAACTCAGCAGTGGCCACAGGACCAGAAAAGGTCAGTTTTCATTCCAGTCCCAAAGAAAGGCAATGCCAAAGAATGCTCAAACTACTGCACAACTGTACTCATCTCACATGCTAGTAAAGTAATGCTCAACATTCTCCAAGCCAGGCTTCAGCAATACGTGAACCGTGAACTCCCTGATGTTCAAGCTGCTTTTAGAAAAGGCAGAGGAACCAGCAATTAAATTGCCAACACCCACTGGATCATAGAAAAAGCAAGAGGGTTTTCAGAAAAACATCTACTTCTGCTTTACTGACTATACCAAAGCCTTTGACTGTGTGGATCACAACAAACTGTGGAAAATTCTGAGAGAGATGGGAATACCAGACCACCTCACCTGCCTCCTGAGAAATATGTAAGCAGGTCAAGAAGCAACAGTTAGAACTGGACATGGAACAAACTGGTTCCAAATCAGGAAAGGAGTCCGTCAAGGTTGCATATTATCACCCTGCCTATTTGAGTTTATATGCAGAGTACATCATGAGACATGCCGGGCTGGATGCAGCACAAGCTGGAGTCAAGATTGCTGGGAGAAAGGTCAATAACCTCAGATACGGAGATGACACCACCCTTATGGCAGAAAGCAAAGAGGAACTAAAGAGCCTCTTGTTGAAAGTCAAAGAAGAGAGTGGAAAACCTGGCTTAAAGCTCAACATTCAGAAAATGAAGATCATGGCATCTAGTCAATGGAAACAGTGACAGACTTTCTTTTCTTGGGCTCCAAAATCACTGCAGATGGTGACTGCAGCCCTGAAATTAAGACACTTGCTACTTAGAAGAAAAGCTATGACAAACCTAGACAGCATATTAAAAAGCAGAGACATTACTCTGCTGACAAAGGTCCATCTAGTCAAAGCTATGGTTTTCCCAGTAGTCGTGTATGGATGTGAGATTTGGACCATAAAGAAAGCTGACTGCCAAAGAACTTTTGAGCTGTGGTGCTGGAGGAGACACTTGAGAGTCCCTTGGACTGCAAAGACATCCAACCAGTCCATCCTAAAGGAAATCAGTTCTGAATATTCACTGAAAGGACTGATGCTGATGCTGAAACTCCAATACTTTGGCCACCTGATGCAAAGAACTGACTCAGTGGAAAAGACCCTGATGCTGGGAAAGACTGAGGGCAGAAGGAGCAGGGGACGACAGGTTGAGCTGGCTGGATGGCATCACCGACTCAACGGACATGAGTTTGAAAGAGCTCTGGGAGTTGGTGATGGACAGGGAGGCCTGGCGTGCTGCAGTCCATGGGGTCACAAAGAGTCCAACACAATTGAGCAACTGAACTGAACTGTAAAACAACTATATTCCAATACAAATAAAAGGAGTCCACGCTCAAGCTTAATGAAAATTTGTAGAGTGCCAGATGGAGCACTGCTACGACTTTAAACATGGCTGCAAAACAGGTGGGTGCTGTCTCTCTCCAGTGAGCTCAGCCCGTAACACTGCGGCGGCGAAGGCTATCCGCCCTCGTCCAACATCGCGAGACACCATGACCACTCTGGACACAGCGTTAGCAAGACTGGATAAAACCTCACACTTCAAATCGTCTCTGAGTCAGCGGTCTGCTCCCAGACTCACTACATGGCTAACAAAGAGCCGACACAGGGGGCAGCGCCGGCGGCTCTGCCATCGGTTTCCTTATTGTTTCCCGTGCTTTCGTTATCAGCATTCTCTCCAATCCAGGGTTCCTTTTGAGACTACCTGTTTTGCCAGGCCCAGTTTAATTAAAACTAGCAGTCAAAGTAATGAACTTACTTAATGAGCACTCAGTAACTGCCACAGGAGTCAACACTCCGCTAAGCGTGCAAGCATCCTCTCCTGCCTCAGGATACCGCAGGACTCACGCGAGACTCCGGATTCCGACACACAGATCAGGTGCGGGTGTGAGCCTCGATCCACGCTGAGCGTCTATGAAGTGTGATGTCTTACCTGGAAACACGGGCCAACCTGCTCTCCACGCGGCCCCAGGGAGCACCTCACCTACTCCAAGGGCGCCTCTGCATACTGCACACGCCTGAGACCCTCCCGGGGGCGATGGGTGTGACCACAGGAGTGGCAACCAGACTCAGTTCATGATACAACTTCGGAAAGACCTTCAAGATTAACACCAAGCACAACCTTCTCACCTGACAGATGGGTCCAACGGACAACCACGCAGGGCCGGCCTGAGATCTTCAGACAAAAGCACTCTTGCTCAGTTTTCCAGCAAACAAACCAGCAACACCTACACCCTACTTCGCAAAGTGGAAAGAAGTGTTAAGTCTAAACATGGACCAGCTGAGTTCACTTGGCACAGATGAGGGGAAAACAGGCCTCCACCACCATTCTAGTGAGAAGGAGCACAATGCTGGACTTTCATCAGCCCTCCCAGTTTCTAACTAAGATCAAAAACCTCCAGGACCAACACATGGTAAGAACACCACGTGTAAATCTGAGCCTGAGAGGAAGAGCTGACCAGACGCCCCGGCAGGCATCAAGGCGCCTGGGCATCAAGGCGAGGCTCAAGCGCGGGGGGAGAGGGAGCAGCACAGGGCTGTGGAGAACGGCGAGAGTGTTCCAGAAAGGCACGTGCGGTCAAGGTCAGATGCAGCAAACTCAAAAGATACCAGGCCTGAAAGACGGCCACGGGGCTGGGAAGAAGGTCCCAGTGGTCTCGGGGAAGGCGGACTAAAGCGGCAGGTGAGAGAGGTGCCTCAGGGGAAGCGGGGCTGAGAGTGACGGAGGGGAAGGAGGGGAAGCGGCAGCGCCTGCCGGACCTGGCGGCAGGGGCGGGAAAGGCCCGACAGAGGTGTGGCTGAATGGCTAGGAAAGGGCAAGAGGCAGACTGAGAGGGAAGGAAAACGGAAAGCGCAAAAGCTCCAAGGAGTGGTGGCTAGAGAAGCCATCCCACGCTGAAGGTCGGGAAGGGCAGCGGTGAGGAGATACCCCCCATCCAAGGTAAGGAGCAGCGGCTGCGCTTTGCTGGAGCAGCCGTGAAGAGATACCCCACGCCCAAGGGAAGAGAAACCCAAGTAAGATGGCAGGTGTTGCAAGAGTGCATCAGAGGGCAGACACACTGAAACCACACTCACAGAAAACTAGTCAATCTAATCACACTAGAACCACAGCCTTGTCTAACTCAATGAAACCAAGCCGTGCCTGCGGGGCAACCCAAGACAGGCAGGTCATGGTGGAGAGGCCTGACAGAATGTGGTCCACTGGAGAAGGGAATGGCAACCACTTCAGTATTCTTGCCTTGAGAACCCCATGAACAGTATGAAAAGGCAAAATGATAGGATACTGAAAGAGGAGCTCCCCAGGTCAGTAGGTGCCCAATATGCTACTGGAGATCAGTGGAGAAATAACTCCAGAAAGAAGGAAGGGATGGAGCCAAAGCAAAAACAACACCCAGCAGTGGATGTGACTGGTGATAGAAGCAAGGTCCGATGCTGTAAAGAGCAATATTGCATAGGAACCTGGAATGTCAGGTCCATGAATCAAGGCAAATTGGAAGCGGTCAAACAGGAGATGGCAAGAGTGAACATCGACATTCTAGGAATCAGTGAACTAAAATGGACTGGAATGGGTGAATTTAACTCAGATGACCATTATATCTACTACTGC